>VXAA01007291.1:493195-531996 GCA_013399115.1 Anseranas semipalmata
TTCCTCGCCGCCGGGCGCGGCCGCTGCGGCCCGGGGTCGGCTGGGGCGCGTTGCCGAGTGCTGCTGGGCGGCGTTGCGGAGGGGTGCTTCGCCCCCCCCGCTTCCCCAGAAAGCCATGCACGTGTTCTCGCTTAAAGAAAAAATAAAATAAATCCCCAACCCCACAACTCTCAGAAAAAATCCTTTTCTGTGAAGCGGCAGCCCTGCCAACTCAGCTTGGGATCTGAAAGTCGTGCTGAGCGCTGGCTTGTGCATCGGCAGCAACAGTAAAGATAATGCAGCTGGAAGTTAGTTAATCATGCGTGAGTCAGAAAGGAATCCAACTTGCTCCGCAGGAATAACAGGAGTAAAAAAAAAAAAAAAAAAGAAGGCAACGTTTATTTTAGACACAGCTGTAAACAAACCGTTTGGAGGAACCGGGAGCCTGTCAGTGCAATGGGAAGGCACCGCTTTCCAGTCACTTTCTGGGTTGCAGCTGGGCAGGGGAGGCAGTTGTGGCCTTTGCCTCTCTCATGTTAGGCCTTAAGGCCCCGATGAGGACCTGTCAGCCCATCGCCACGCCTCAGCGCAGGCGATGCCCACTCATGGTTTTGGTCTGCTTGCAGCTCAGCTGTTTCCACGACTCGCCCATCCTGCACTGTTAATGTTCCTGATAATGGTTCTCTGAGCGACGCTCACCGGTCCGACACTTGCGTCACCTCCTGGGCTCAAGGTTTCCATCCAAAAGCTGACCTCCGCATCTTGCCGCTGTTCATCATTCCCTTTCTTGACACCTTCACTTGGAGTTACAACGGGATCGAATCCCATTGCCATTTTATCAAAGTCCACTGGGATGTTATTCATAAAAGACGGGGCAGAAGTGGCGTGGCTCTGCCGCGTCAAGGCCAGGTCACAGGAACCTGGAAGGATGAGGAAAATGTGGACTCGCCACCTGAGCCACCCGCCAGCGCTACCTCAGGTTCCTGGGACCCTGACGAGGAGCAGCAGCATTGTTGCTGATTGCTCCATCAGGCTCTCGCTGGGAACCTCCTGGCAGCCCTCCTGCGAAAGGAGGCGTCAGGCGAGCGCGTCCTGCCACGCTCCTTCTCCCCACGTGTCTCGGTGCCGCTGCGTGACAGCCCTTTGCCGTCCCTCCCGCCCTGCGGCGTGGTGGCACCGACCGGCTCAGGTGGCGAAACTGAACGGTGCCGGTCAGGCAGGTGGCGTGCCACCACGTGTCACCTCAGGCTGGGATGGCTGCGCTCCTTTCCTCACCGACACTTAGCAGGCTCTTCCAGCAGCACCTTCCACAAAGGGAGGCTGCTACTTTATTTAGCAACGCGATCGATGGTCTCTTGGTATGCAGCCTTTGGTCTATTGAAGGCATCTGTTTGCGAGTGAACAACATTTCTTTCTGCTCCAGAACGCAATTCATTTGTATATCTGGAAGTGGCCTTCCCCTGCACTTGCATCCCCAGTCTCTCCCTTATAGCTGCTGTTTCTGTATCTGAGAAACAAAGCCACATCTGCACAGTTCCCTTTTGCGACATCACCGGGAATTGACTGAACCCAAGAGCAACGTTTTGCAGGGGAGCACACAACTGGCCCAGAAACCGGCCATCAGCTGTGGAGAGAACTTTTTCTTGCTGTAGGGGTTGTGACAGAGGCCGGTGCCTTGGTCTGCCAGTCTGCTGAGCCAAATGCGGTGCAGTAAGAGAAAGACCACATCAAAATTAGCTGCTGTTTGCAGGAGAGCTACGGAGGACTTGCAGTGGCCGTGGAGGTGAAATACGGCTCCAGGTGCCTCTTAGTACTTTGCAGGTAAGAATGATAGCCTAAGAAACAGCAAGAAACAGAGGGCAAGAAGCTAATGCAAAACTATTATTGGACTATAATTTAAAAGCTCATGCTTCTCACTGAGATTATTGGTAGTATGCCCAGGTTATTCAACCGAGGTCAGGGAACGTGACATGGGAAAATCCTACCAAAAAGTTCTCTTGGAACAGGTGCCCCATGATATGGCTGTGTGGTTTAGGGCCTCTTGTTGGATGAACTAAGTGACTGATTGCAATGGCCACAGAGCAGAGTGGGCTTTTCATAAACCATCTGAAAGCTGATCGGAAGTTAACTTATAATTTTTACTAGAAAAAAAGCTGTAGCTGTTGCATAGGATTAAAATGTTGCCTTCTGCAGGAGATGAAGGACCTCCTTTTGTACTCATGGCAAAACTTCTGCTGGCTTCCTCAGCTTAAAAAAAAAAAAAAAAACCTCCCCCCAAATTAGCCACTATGTGGCCAGTTGTTAGAGGTGCTCCCCATCAGCAGTATTATTTTTCCTGTTAACAGTGTGCTTCTACCCAGGAGTGGCCTCATAATGCTGTATCAAGCCATACGCAGTTGCAGAAGTCTGTTTGCTTTCCAAGGGGAGAATTACAGGTGCTCACTCCTCTGAGTCACTGTTAAACACTTCAGAGTTGATGCTGGGTTTCCTTTAAGTTTGTAGCCTAATTTTCAACTTCTTCCCGAGGCCCAGCTTTCCCAAGACTTTCCTCCGGGGTAGAATCTTACTTGAAGGGGAAAGGAGGGGAGGAAGCAAGTTGGAACTGAGAGCATTTGCATATTTGGAGGGCATTTTTAATTCCTCTAGCACATTCCTATTCCAAGATAGTTTGAAGTGTTAAACTCCAGTTTGTTTTGATGTTGTTGTGGAGGAAATCTGTCTTTTATTGTTTCGGAATAGCTTAATTAGAAAGGAGTGATAGGATATAATCAGTGCACAGGCACACTTATGTACTACCACACTAAAATGTTACTGAAGTGTAAAGTCAAGCACATCAAAATTAAGATACAGCATAATTAATGCTGTGTATGCTTATTTAATTTGCCTCCTTCGTGCCTCCTTTACCTGAAACATTTTTAATTCATCCCATACTATTTTTTCTACAAGACACATACCTCTTCCAGTGCACAGGGATGAAGATACTCAGTTGATGGGCATCAAAATGATATCTCATTGGTCACTGCACAGTCCCCCATACCTTTTAATTTGTATTAGCCATACCTTGCTGCAGGAGCAGAATTAAAAATTTCCTCAAGTGCTTTACTATACAATTCAGGGCTACAGCACTGGAATATTTCACAAATAATCTCACATCTACATTTTCAACAAAAACTTGAGTCAAAAGGGATTAACACTACCCCCTGTAACAGGTGGGAAGTTGAGGTACATATGAATTAAGTCTGGAGCAGCTATTAACTTGGGGCATTTGATTCTGGGTATGTAATGCGTGAAATTTCAGACTATGATTTTTCAGATATGCAGACTCTGTCAGAAGCACAGCTTCCTTTGGTTGAGCTGCAATTGGACACAAGTGCTGAGAGTTCAGTCAGAGTTTGGGCCTCGGCCTGAGCACTCCTAAAATGAGAGCCATACAATTAGCAATCCCTCTCCCAGGGCGAGATTTAAATAACTTACACTTCGGCAGACAGAAAACCTGCAGCAGAGTGCAGAACCCTGTTCTTCCAGCCAGCACTCGACTGCTTTTCTCTTTCCCTAATCACTGCCTCATTTATCACAAGCTTTCCAGCTTTCAAAAGAAAAGGTCACTGTATGATTATTATTACCAAATTCTTTGTCAGTTTAATGAATTTGCCCTAGCCGAAATAGCAATAGTACTACTATTTTTTTTTTTTAATGAAAGCCTTTTTACAGAAGCATCATTCTTCTAAGAGAAGTGCCAGTGATGAAGAAGGTGCTAGCTAAAATCTATTGATGTAAACATAATGAAGATTTTCCCCCCGCCCCCACAAGAAGTTTAATATGTTTAATCCAGATGCTGTGAATCACAGGAGCTAAGACTGTTTCTGGAGGTTCTCATCCTTCCTTGCAACATCCCAGCCGGGGAGATGGATCCTGTCCTTTCAGCGTGACACACGCGTATCGTGTACAAAAGATACTATTCTTAACTACATCCTGCTTGGGCTGACTGGAAGATTAAACAGATTAATAACTGTCCAACAAATCATTAACACATCCTATGATGCAGAAGGGGCCAATTAGCTGAAGAGCACTACTGGATTCCCTTCAAATAGCTGCTGTGCAGAGCAAGTGGCTCCTTGCTCCGAGATAAGTGCCCATTTTCTAATGGGGGAGCCGCAGGGAAGGGTGATGCCAGCAGCAGCACCCAGTGGGCTGGGGAGCAGCTGCCGTCCCTGCAGCCGTGGATGTGGTTAGCTCGTTTGAAGGAGGTCTCTTTCCACATCAACTGCTTTGTTATGCCCTAGCGTAGAGTCAGGGAAATTTTCAGTCGCGTTTGGTAAGCCACGCATCAACTTGGATTTTCAGAATATCACAAATACTTTCCATTGTGCTGGTTCGCACGCCTGACGAAATAGCAAGACTTCTGTTTTGCTCTGCTGCCAGTGCCGTCAGGGCCTTTGGGAGTCATGGGGCTGGAGTGGGTTGTCCTCTGGTTGCGATCTCTACCGCTGGCTCCATTGCAGGGGGCTCTGCAAGCAAACCCACAGTGAAAATGAGTGAAGTTACACCGGTGTTGCAATCTCTGTTTTAAGTGGGGTTTTGCACAGGCCCACTCGCGCTGCTCCTGGTCTGCTACACGTGCTTCAGCGCAGCAGCATCTGGATCCAGCTGGAAGCTAATGGCCCAAGCACATACCCAGCGTGGGTGGAAAGTGCCACCGCCAGGCTCATGGCGTGCCAGCACATCCTAAAGCGAAGTGAGGTGACATACACCACGGCAAGGGACCCTTTTGGCACCTGGCATCCAGCTTGTTTTAAAAACCAGCATAGCATGTCACAGGTGGTGTCATCCCAAATCCCTTCATGTGCCAAGAGCCCGGCATGGGTGTTCCTGCTGGCAGGCGCTGGGTGCCCCACCAGGGCATCAGGTACAGGGGACATCAAGTGTCCTCCAGGTCCCTCCCGTCCCTGCTGCACGAATGGGTCTCAGGCAACTGGGCTGCCGTGGAAATACAGGTGGGATCTGTGTTTCTCAAGGTACTGTCCCTCCTGGTCCTGCGAGGACATCATTATCTTCTCAGATGTTTTACCTCACTCTTGGCATGCTCAACTTTTGTGTACATATAATCTTACATCTCTTTTTTCACGTGGTATTTTCTGCAATGAAAGACATCTTGTTTTCTGACCAGTATTAGCAGAAAAAGTACCCTTGAAATGTAGCATGTTGCCTCATTTCAGAAGGGATTCCCCTGTAGTTTGACAATGTTGGTGCAACACTGCACACTAGCAAGTCTTCTTTGAGACCGTGTGCTCTGGAACAGATTTTCTTTGAGTCTGGAAACAGATATCTTGGTGCTATGCTCAAGCATCCTATGGTCATGTTTTCCCATGGTTTGTGTGCTGAGGCCCAGGACTTACCCTCATTAATTAGCAGCACAAGCACTTTCATGTGGAGTGCTGCCTGGGAGTCACAAAAGGCACAGCTCGACCTCAGGCATGAATTTCTTTCCCCACTTTAAAATTCTTAGCTTTCAGTTGCTTGCAATCCATCATGAGAAAGGTGGATAACGTCAGTTAGATGTATGCATGAGACGCTGTTTTGCCCGCAAGAAACTTTCTTGTCCTGTTTTGATCACTTCTTTACTGTGAGTCAGCGTATGACACATTTTCCTGAAACTCCCAGACATTATGCTTACAAAATTAAATGTGGGTCAGATGGTAAAAACATTATGAAGAGCTGACAGTGCTGAGGCAGAAAAGAGATCACATTCCCACAGGTAGAGAGAAGCTCAACGTCTTGTTTCCCCTGGAAACTACTGATCACCCTCCTCATGACCCCACTCAAGGAACACCAGGAGTCCATGCTACCATGCTACAGTAATCCTGTTTTCATCCTAAAGTGATGCCGAATTGGGTATTCAGCGTGGGCCCCTCACAGAGTGCCAGCCACCTCGAACCTCATTGCTATAATTAGCTCAAGCATTAGACGCCTCCAAATGTCATCCCTGCCCCTCAAAGTCTCGCAGCCTACAAAATGCACAGGCAGGTTGGGAGATAAAAATTGGAGAGAACACAGCAAAATAATAACATGCCTGTTATTCTTTGCCAGTCAAGAGCAGACAGGACAAGGCAAGTTTCCACCTCCTGAACAATGAGTGTTTGTCCTTTTTTTTTTCTTTTTGGCAGAGGCAAGCATTGGAAGGAGAGCGTAGTGGCTCTTCATATTTTGATTAAACACTGCCTTTGGGTCGCCGTAGCAGGGCAGCTGCTTCAGGAGAAAGGTCAGCCATTCCGTTCTGCGGGGTGCGGCCGATGGCCGAGGGGATAAATTTCATCAGCCTTTCCAAATCAGGGCATCTCTGTTTCTGAGTCAGAGCTTTAAGTTTTTCCTTTCAGCGGGCCCTGTCGTGGAAATGCGTGTTCAGGGCAGATCACTGGGTGGTCACTGGGGGACTTGGAGGGGGAGCTGGCTCTAAGCTCCTCAGCTGACAAGAAAGTTGGTATTTGCTGCCCCAGGGATGAAAACCGGTGTGCTGGGCTTCTCTAGGAGGAGGTGCCGAGATGAAGAGCAAGGTTACATGGCAAGAGGTTCCCCTTGGCCTGTTTGCCCCTGCCTTCAGCCAGGGAGAGCCCATTACCTCAGAAACCCCAAAGCCTGGCAAATAGGGCAAAAAGTTATGGAGGAGACTGAGGGAGGTTTCTGCTTGCAGAGAAGAGGTGAGGTGGAAGAAGGACCCGAAGAGGAATAACAGAATAACCAACAGGGCAGGAGGCTTGAACAACTGGTTAGTGAATGGGCACCTCAAGTAGAGCAGAGACAGTCCTATGGGAACAGTATGGATGAGACTGGGAAAATAGCACAGGAGTGTGAACCGATGCAAGATCTTGTCTAGAAATCAGTGCAGGAAGGAATAAAGATATTTAGACAAAGCCTGAACATTAGGGCCAAACCATAGGAAACTGAGATTACAGGTCTGAGTAATAAGAAGTAAAGTGACGTGGACAATTGTGATGAAGTGCGAAAAGATCTAGCCTGTTGGCCACGGCTTGGTATCCACCAAGGGATGGCAGGAGGACATGTCATGGTTTCTTTTTGCTGTGGGGAGAAATAAGATAATAGTCAAAGCTGTGTTTGGGGCTGACATCACCCAGATGGCCACTGGAGAGGAAAGCCAAGAGCAGCCCTGAGGGACAGCATCCTTCTGCCCAAGGACAGAAGGGACTAGGACCTGAAAGGAACGGCAACCAGGAAACGATGGTCACAAAACTTCCAGAGATGACAGGATATAATAGCAAAACACGTCATGTAGGGGACAAAAACAGATTGGAAGGGACCTAAAGTAGGATTAGAAGAAAGTAAAAGTCAGTGGCTTTGGGTAGCACACTGACCACGCTTGGAGGCGAAGGGCAAGGAGGCAGGAAGGCCAGTGCTCTGCAGAGAGGGGCTGGCCAGTCTGTTGTGTGATGGGTGCAAGAAGTGATGTTTTCCACGTAGGCTGGTGAGAAGCCGAGGGAAAGAATGAGGTAAAGAATAAGAGAAGGCAGGAGATGAGAGGCTGCAGTACTTGGGGAAGGAGAGGCTGAAGACGGCAAGCGGTTGTAAGCTTCCACGGCAGGAGTGCCATGGGGGATGAACCACAATGGAGACTTTCAAATGTCTGTGAGGTCTTCTTGAATGTCTTTTTGCTTTGAAGAAATTAGCAAGATTCTGAGCAGAGAGGATTCTGAGTAAAAAATACTGAATTCAACTTCAGGACCAAAAAGATGGAAAAATGGAAGAGGAAAAGGTAAAACGCTTGCTTTGTTTGATTTTTTTTTAACCTTTCTCCACTGGAATCATGTATTACTTACTAAACAAAAGCAAAATCATGTTAAGGAATTGGCAGCCAAAGATAAGGTTATGTGTGTGTAGGTTGGCTCAGATGCAACAAAAGATAAATCCTTTATGCTGCTTTACTCAATATCTTCATCCAGATTAATAGGGTGTTATCCAGCCAAGAACTGATCAGGTCTAAGATTGATCCAGATTTTAAGGAAGCCAATAGTAAAACTTCAAAAGGTTAAATCAGTCTCATTAATGAAATAACTGAAAGCAACTCTGTCTATCAGAAGGACTGTGCAAGCAAAATGTAGGTATCAACTCTGTCATAAACAAATGGACATCGGATATTTTGTGAATCATGCTGTCCGGGAGCTAAAGAAGAGCACTGGAGAGTGAATGCCAGTGTAATAATCACCATCTCCCCAGTTAAAACTAATGATTTGGAAAAAAGTAAAACAAGGAGGGAAAAGCACTTTCGTGATTAATTTCAATTGCAGTGCATTAGCTAGTATACAACTTCCCTGAATAGAAAACCTTTCAGAAATTGAAAAAGTACAAAAATAAGGAGAGCGAGTTTATAGCCATTTTGATTCAAAGTATTTTTTGATAAATGCAGCAGTGATTAGAGTGAGTAAAAACATGCTAAGAACCTCTCTTCCACCGAAGGATGGGATCTGTTTTTAGGATGAGATCTGTTAAAGCCATTAAGGTTTCCAGTGGAACTTACTCTGAGTAGTGAAGGGGTCTAAGCAGAACAAAGTACAGCTTTCAAAGGTGTGTGAAGCTCATACGTAACGCTCATTCTTCTACTCATGCAAGTGCATGAGAAAAAATCTTGTAGTTTCTCAGTCAGAAGCACATGGTACTTACTTTTAAGAACTACCGGGAGATGCATTTTAAATAGTGACCCCTTTAAAGTCTTAGAAAGAAATACCCACAGCTGACTGCTAAAGCTGACCATTAATTTGTATGTTACCACAAGAATAAACCCTTTTCCAGCCTACTCTCAAGCAACCTGTGCACAGCATATAGTCTACCTCTATTCTCCCTGAGCGCACACACATGTCGATTTTCTGGTTTTATGAAACCAGTAATCTGCAGACTTCACAACTCTTGTGTCCCTTCTAGATGTCTCATCTCCCCAGACTGTTTGGCTCAGATCCTCTGTAAACTTTATTTAGACAATGTCTTTCAACTTCCTTATTTTTCTAGGTGGGGTAGCAAGCCCAACCCCTCAATAAAGTCAGCAGATTTCAAGTACGATGGAATCGGTGTCAGCTAACCAGGTAGCGTAACACAGACAAATGTCACTGATGAGTTACAACCGCATTTGTGACTAATTAGTTCCAAGGTGTGCTATACCTCATTGCCCAGCAAAATGGATCACTTCAGACTGAAATTCAAACTGGTCGCTGAGGAAAAGACTCGCAGTGTCTGGAAATCTAATCCTTGCGTCTCTGTTTTGTGAGGTCAAGGAGAACAAACAACAGTGCCATTAAGTGTGAATAAATGCAGGTGATTTCCAGAAAGATACAAACTGCTGCCAGACAGCTGCAAAATTAAATGTCTTCTCAATAGCATGCGAGTGGTTTAGATTTATACCACAAGGGAATAAAAGAGCTCCTAATGCCTCTCTCGTTCCAGACTCGGCCAGCCTGATTTGATTCTTATAGCAAATCTCTGGAAACAGGGCTGCAGAAACAAAGCGGTGCAATTTTTTTTTTTTTACATTTATCCCTTTCCATTTCTCTTGAGCCCACGTATCATGGGGCTGACATATGAGGTCAAAGAAGCTGAAAAGGTGACAATGATTTTGCAGTCCATGCCAGGAATGGAGCCTTACTCCATGGAAGGTTACATGAGCTATGACGTATGTGAGAAAATTAGGGAAGGCAGAAATCCCACTGCTCAGGTCAGTCCCAGTTCTTCCCACTGCTGATGAGTGTTATGGTAAGGTCCGGGATCCTCCACCAGCATCTATGCCAGAACTGATATCACATCTAATCTCCTGGCTGTAGCAAACTGAAGCATCCGACGTTTTGACAGATGAAGGCTGAAGAAAGTTTAGACTAGAAATAAATAATAAATACTTAACTGTGATGATAATTGAAGGTAATTAACTGCAAAGGTAATTAAAACTAAGACATTTTACTAAGGGCTGTGATGAATTCTCCATTAATGGACCTTTGTAAATTCAGGTCAGATTCCTTCCTCCTGCTCTTTCCTAAGTGTGCACGCTCGGTCAACACAGAATCAGTTCAGGGGTATTGTTTTATGGCTGCGCAATGCAGAAAGTTGGAATAGATGATTACGGAGTCTCTTTACAATCTCTGAACCAGTCCAGGATGCAGATCCCTAGCACAACTCTTTTCCATCCTCTCTGCACTGCTTCTGGTTGGACACAGTCTGTCTTGGAGTTGTGTGCCCATGTTTGGGTGAAGTTTCACTCAGGGCTCACACAGCGGCATTAATATTGCCCTGTCTTCACCAGAAATCCCTGAATACATGCCTAAATAGCAAATACTAGGCACAGGAGTGGTGACAATGCTTGACTCTCTGCCAGAAGATCTGCGTAAAAGCATTCACAGCAGGGCAGCTTAAGGGTATTCTGATTTAATTTAGAACTCAAACACAATTTTTCTTAATTAACAAAAAAGACTCTCTTTGTTTCCAGAGTCTGACCCTGGACCCCCTCCCAACCCATAAAACAAACCAAAAAAATCTACCCCACAGTGCCAAATAAGCAATAACGGTGGAAGCTAACCATTACCCATTTAGAGGGATTTTCTCCATGCACATTTCATTACCCTCACACCTTATGGCTTCTGCAGCTGTGAAAGTGTTATTAATAAACAGAGGGGTTTGCCTTCCCACCACACGCTGAACGCCTCAGTTGCTACGTGGGTGTGAAGCGTGAATCAACACAACGCTTAGCAGCCCTCATACGCTCGCAGTGTACTTCTGAAACGCACAGCACACGCACAGTGCAGCTCAGGTGCGCAAGCAGCACTGTCCTCCAGTAAAACTGGGTCCATAGCAGTGGTTCTCCAGGTTAAAGACCTGTCAGTGAGTCAACAGCATGAGCTGTCAAGCCAGAGGAACTTCCTGACAAGTGAAATTGCTGTTTGCGTTTTGCTCAGCACGTCACACCCAGTGTATGTTACTTTGAAAACAGCGTGTGAGCAGGAGATCACATTGCCAGGGTAAGAAGGTGCTCGTGGAAAACAAGGTAAGGAGGTCAGGAGAACAGCTAAGCAAACATTGTTTTGTTCGTGTCTCAGAGAGGGGATTTGCGGTCCCAGGGATCCTACAAACCCTACTTGCATGCCAACGGGGCTGGAGAGAGAGAATGTTAATCACCTAGAGTGAAAAGGTTAGTAGCAGAAAGGATCACGTAAATCTCCCTAACACACTTGCAGTGGATGGAATTTGGCCAGCGTTTCACCTTCTGCATGGGTTATTTCATGGAACTGTAACAGGCATGTTCCATAGGTTTCTCCCACACATGTCACTTATGTTTTCAAGAGGAAAAGGAGAGAAAGATAAAGAAAAGGTAAGAAGTAAGTTGAGAACTATGCTTGCTGCCTCCCCAGACCATAATCATAAAACAGCTACAGTTGGAAAGGATCTCTGGAAGTCATATGCTCCAGACCCTACTGAACACAGGGCCAGCCTCAACGTTAGATCAAGACACTCGCTCGAGCAGGTTGCTGCATACAGCTGAGTTTTGCACACCCCCGAGGATGGAGATTCCCCAGCCTCTCCGGGCACCTGCTGCAGCACTGACCTGCCCTCGCTATGAAGCTTTTCTTACATCTAGTTGGAATTTACTAAAGCTTGTGACCACTGTCTGTCATCCTTGGCAGCTCCAAGAATCTTTTCTCTAGCCACCCACTAGCTACTTGAAGAACATACAGCCTATGCAGCTGAGGAACATACAGTATATAAATGAGATAGGAGGAGGTAAGTTTATATAATACATGCTCCCCAGCAAGTTGGTCCCTAGCCTGCACTGATACCTGGGATTGTTCTGCTCCAGGTGCTGAACTCTGCACTTCTTGTTACACTTCACAAGATTTCTGATGGCCCAATCCTCAGGTTTTTCAATGCTGCTCTACTATCCAGCATAGCAACCTTTTCCCTGCCCAAGCTGCAATTTAATGCCACCCACAAAATGGCTGAAGGTGCACGCTGCCTTATCATCCGAGATTGGTGATGAACACATCGACCAATACTGACCCCTTGTATTGACCTCGTGTCACTCTGCTCATTACAATGTGCCACCTGGACGTTGTGCTATTGATTATCTTTGAGTCCAGCAGTTCAACCAACTTCCAACCCACCTTCCAGTTCCTTCATCCAGCCCACGTTTCCTCAGCTTTCCAATGAGAGCCCTGTGGGAGGCCACGTCAAAAGTCATTTTAGAGACAAGACATACTATATCCATTGCTGTCCCCGTGTCTCCAGGGCCAGCTGTTCCAGCACAGAAGGCAGTCAGGCCAACCAGGAATGATTTGCCGTGGTAAAACCATGCTGACTGATCCTGTGTGCCACCTGATAACTTCACGAGCCTGAAAACGAATCCCCAGGGCATGTGCTGTGCAATCCTTGCTGCCCAAGGGATGGAGGGGAGGCTGGCTGACCTGTTGCTCCCTAGATCCTCATTCATTAGCCTTAACCCTCTTCCCATCATGAGGCAAGTCTCCATGATTTTCTGTAGATGATCGGCAGCAGCCTTGCGCTCACATCACCCTATGAATGAACCCCATCCAGCCCCAACCAGTTGTGAGAAAAACGTGGGCAGCAGATTAATACTTCTGCAGTGCATTAATACGCATATCATAATGGAACAGACTTAACACAGACAAACTCTTTCCCTGGAATTAAGATTGTACTGAAGGAATTTGTATATTGCGGCTTTATTTAGCGCATGCTCTTCACACATTCACCACTAGAGTGAACTAGTGTGACTGTCCCTCAAGAAACACACCGAGTCCGTCGATACTTATCCACACCACCACCATTCTCCTCTGAACCCCTTGAATGCTGAGGCTGCAAAGTCAAGATCAAAAGTAAAGTAACGCCAAAGTTAGAGTGGTCTAGAGTGGTGTGAGCTTACAATGAGAGATACTTGGGCTTTATTCACACTGGCAAGGATGGGGTCCGACAGGAGTGGATCTGCAGAGCCAAAGGGCGCTGAGGAAGCTGCATCCACGCTTGAGGCGTTTCACTTCAGACTAGCTCTAGTGTGGCACCATGGGCTATTCCTTGTTCAGACCAGGACACCTCAGGCGCTCTCAGGTTCAGTTCAGGAGCCCACCTCTCGTGCCCCAGGACCAAAGCACATGAGCCAGAGAATTGAAGCAGGGTCAGCCCCGAGCTTCATTTCAAAGGCATGCTCCTGACCCCAACTAGAACATTAATATAGACACGCACTAGAGGGTCTGTGATTTTATAGCCTCATAGCCAACATTAATACCACAGCACTGGCCTCTAGGGAAATGTGCATGCTCTTACAAAGCGTGATAATGACGACTATGAGCTGCCCCATGCAACCGCCTGGCTGCCACCAAATTTTCCAGCCAGCAATTACTTTCCTAAAATGCCTGTGAGGTGAAGGAACACGTACTAACCCAGCTTTATAGGTGAAGATCTGACATACAGAAAACCTAAGGAAATAATGTCCACCCATTTTGGAGTCTCGGCTGAGGCACCTAAAACCCGATTTAATATTATATTCAGACTACAGCCTTGACTGACTTCAGCTGCAGCTGTGGCCAAACAGTGCTTGTGCAAGTCACATCCCAAGGCTTGTGGTCAGCCCAGGGAGGTTGTGGAGTCTCCTTCTCTGGAGATATTCAAGACCCGTGTAGATGCCTACCTGTGCAACCTGCTCTAGGGAACCTGCTGTGGCAGGGGGGTTGGACCCGATGATCTCTGGAGGTCCCTTCCAACCCCTACAATTCTGTGAATCTATCATTAGCGACCATTTGTGAGAAGTCAGGGTTAGATGACTTAATGAGCACGATGCAAAACTTTTGTGGCAACTGCTGACAAATGGTAAGATTATCTTTTTTCTCTCCCCTCTCTCAGTAACCACCTTTTAGCTTCTGCAAGAGATAACAAAGCAGAACTGCAGGCATCTAATTCTTCAAGACAGGAGCACCCACCTCTCCAGTACAATGAATGAGACATGAATGCTGTGACAAAATAGCCTGTGACAATTCAATAACTCCTGTGCTAAGAGCCATGGGAGAGGAAGGCAAGGAAAAGCCACCACTTGGGTTTACACCAGGGGCTGCAGTAGGCTACTGCAGTGAGGAGCAGTGATGGATGGAAGAGCCTTCTTCACTGCTTGTAGACCGGGACAGGTCACACCCCCTATGAAGAGTTCAGACTCCAGGCTCTAGGGCTTCTCCCAGTTTGTGTGGCACATTTCAAACAACAGAGTGACCTCAACTTCTCACTGAATTTTAAGTCTTTCATCCCTTGCAAAAACAAAAAACAAAGAAAGTACAGCACAGTAAGCTTTTTTTTTTTCCCCCCCATCAAGGGCACAACACAACCTAAGTAGCTGTCCCAAATGGTATTCCCAGAAATGGCATAACCATTTCAGCTTTTAACAAGCCAGCTTAAGGTAGACACCTGCTACAGGAGATTTCAGCCTGATTAGTTGTAAGACTAAATTATAAGCAGTCAAAGCCAGAGATTTAAAAAGAAAGTATTTAGAAAACCTAATTACAGCTGGCACTATCAGCAAGACATCCCGTAAAGGGAACTGCCTCAGCCAAATGCCTTAGGCCAGTCCTAACCTCCTCAGAGTTGCAGACGAGGTGCTCTAGCATCCAGTCACACTTGCAGAACTCACCACAAATAACATGTGCACTAAACAAATCAAAACCCAAGTAACCCCACAAAGCCCAAGGTTCCTGACTTTCACCAATTCCTGCACTCCCAGGTAGAGCAGAGAATACACTAATCGGGGCACATTATATCTATTTTTCAAGAGTTTGAGCTCAAAGTGGAGACCAAATGCAACAGTGAATAGGCAAGCCCTCTCCCAATCCATTTTCTCTGTGTAGGTTCTTTTCTTCATCAGGATCATGCAGTGAAACATAAGGGAAATAATAAAAGTTGCTTCTGTTTGTTTGTTTTTTATCTGGGTGGCTGCTAGACAGCACAGGTTCTTAGCAATGCAACACGTGGGTTCCAAGTCCTTCACTTGGTGACACAGAGCAAGAAGGAGTTTGAGAAGACAGCATCTTTTGGTTAGCAGATAGCACTGAGGAGAGAACTCCTACCAACACCAGCAGCCGCTGAGAATGTAGCAAAGGCATCTTTTGGACAGAAAACTGTTCCGGTCCCCCGTGTTTTTAAATCATGCTGCATTCATGGAGACCACAGGCTAGAAACTGAAAAAGCACAAGAGCAGGCAGTAGAGGAAAGATTGTTCAGCTCTTTAAATCTTCCTGTGCCTTTAGCTCAAGCAAAGTGCTTAGCAGACTTAACATGTTTCAGAATAATACATTGCAAAGAAAGCCCTCAACTACATGTTAAAGTTTCAGGTGGCTAATGAAAGTATCACTCATCGTCTGGAGTGCTAGGTTGCGGCACTGATTGCAAACACTTGCACCTCCGATCATTTGTGTGTCAGGGCAAAATTAAAATAATGCATCAAATTAAGCTCCTGACAGTATTCAGTGTAACCCGCATTAATGGTAAGCACTGGCAGCCTACATGCTAAATTCACCCTGCATGATTGAACCGAGAGGTTACAATTGTCTTTTAAAAGTATCTGCTGATGATGGAGCCATTAATATTTTATTCCTGCTCTATCTCCTATAGGAACTTTTCACCTTCTCTAAACGTGTTACAAATATCTTTAGTACTCACAGCCTCATAGGGAAAGTTTTGTTTACAAGGTGCAGCCATCAATAAAACTGATTTGAGGTATCGTCCCTCCAGCAAGTGCTTCTTCATTTCTGACGACGGCCGTTCCCCTCTGCAGAAAGCGCTCATCATTCTCCCCTCAAGGGACGGGGAAGAAGAGGAGAACTGGAGCTCCGTGACTCATTTCCAGCGGGCTGTACCTGTCTGAGCAGGATCGGCAGAGCCTCGCAGAGGTCCTCCCTGCCATGCGGGTGGCTGTGTGCCTGTACCATGCCGACAGTCGAGCCAGCCTGGCCAGCCAGGGATGGGATCTGGATTTGGAGCAGAAATCCAGTTTTAGGGTGCTGCCCGACCTCTCCCTTGGATTAGGGAGGGAGAAGGACGGTGAGGTCTCTCCACCTTATTCACCATATTCATATTTATTGGTCGCTATTGGAAATACTTTGCTGGATGCGTGCAGGGTCAGGTGGCAGCTTTCTCAAAGCCATGTTACACTGCTGGCACGTGGCTCTGCATTGAAGTCCACTGTGTCTTCACATTGTCCTTCTGGTCTGCCTGTAGTCCAGTTACACACTTTCCTTAAATTCCAGTGCAAAGTGTTTAAATCTGAATCAGTTCCAACCAGAAGCTGCAGAAAAGAGGCCCCAGAATAATGGAAATATGAAAACTCCGCAAATACTACTTTTGTACAGGAGAGGAGAGTATAAAGTAAATCTGCTAGGCTGAATTTTAAGCCCCAAATCCATCAGTAAGAGGATTACAATAAAAAAAGTATCACTATCTAATGAAGTGATTTTTCTCTGTCTGGCAAGCAATCATGTGATAGACCCTTACCTGGCGATATCAGTAATGCACCTAAATTGTTTTCCATCAGAAGGGCATTTCAAAGAACCTATTAAGTCAACTCTAAACCCACAAAAAAAAAAAAATGTAATTTACTGCCGTCTCTTACTCTCACACAGAGATGTATTTAAACAGTGTGTTGAGAATAAAGCCTGACTAAAGTTCTGTGTCGTCACTGGTCAGCTTCTAGAAGGATGAAATTATATTTATACCGTCTGCTGCTCAAGAGAGCAAAGCAACACACTGACACTGCTTCCATTTCCACGAAGGAAAAGGTGGAAAGCCCCTGCCCCAAGCACCCTCACCCCGTTCTTACTTCTAGAAGCAATTCTAACACTGACAAATCAAGAAAATGATGCCTTGTTCCATCTTTGCTGTGCAGTCCTGTGACGCTTGATGAGACGGAGGTCTAGCCTACGAGAACCCATCCTGATTACACCCAAGAAGAGCAAGTGCACGTGTGCAACTAAGACACCAACGGGGCCCAAAAGCATCCAAGCAGGAGTCTACAAACCAGAGCGAATGGGGTAGGACTGTGAAACAGGTGTGGAAGACCCTTCCTCATGCTTTTTCTTTTTTTTTTTTTTCTTGCTGCAACTCTGTCCCTAATCCCTGTACTCCCACACATTTCTCGACGTGTAATTTTAATCATAAATACATACCCCAACAGGCTTTCTGGCAAAGAGCTAGACTGAAAAGATAGTGAAAGGAAAAGAGATGCTGGCAGATGAAAGCAGCTTGTGAGGCAGACAGAGACATACAAATACAGGCGTGCTTTGGAGTCCTGTTTTCTCCAGAATGTTTGCTGAATTTTCTTGCTCGCTGCCTTTTTAAATGAACAAAAGGAAGAGAATTTCAAAGAACAGATGGAAATTGGGGAAACAGAGTAAGTGCAAAGAGTGTACTGTGACTCTATACAATGCTTAAAGCAGAATGAGAGTAGAATAAGCAGATCCAAAGTGAAGCTTTGTTGTATGGCAGATTTCAAATTTACTTGCTGTAAAACCTTACTGGAACTCATTCAAAACATAAGAACAAAGATTCCATATGCAGAACAGAACAGCAATCATTTTTCCTTAAGTGAATTCCTGACCAATACATGAAACATCTAATTAGTAGCTCATGCAATCTTGATGTTTCACCACCACCACAAGTGATTGATAACAATTCCCTGCTCCGAATTTCCTTTGTCCTCCCCAAAATTATGGAGAACATTTTGTATTCCCTACAGCCTCTCCTACCCTTCTGACAAGAGAAGAATGACAGGTCATGCTATCGCGTATCATCCAAAGACCCCTCAGGGCACGGGGAAGAAAACAGAATAAAGAAGAAAGGCTACAGAAAGGAGCAAAACAAGATCTACAAGACAAAATGTTCCAACTTTTTAAATCCCAGTAGGTGTCTAAATTGCAGTTGTTGAAAGAGCTAGTTATTCCACAAAGGCTTTTTCTTCTTCTTGTATGCTTCCAGCATAGCCATACATTTTTCCTAGATGCGATCCATTTGCTTAAGCATGACTGGGAGCCTAGGCTAGGCTCTCAGTATTAAACAGCTTTCCAGAGGGTGTGCGGATGCTGTACGGTCCATGTATGCCCTCCTATCTGCAAATTTACTTCTGTCCCACGAGCTGCTGAGAAATGACTTGTACACTTCCAGGGCAGCCAACACAGGGCAGTTAGGTGGGTATTGCATTTCCAGGTGTGCGACCTTCAGGATTATTTTTTAATTACTTCCTTTCCAGCGGCAGCACTTTTTTTTTTTTCTGTTTGTGATTTTAAGCAGACATTTAGAGCAGATGCTTCATGCTTTAAGTCTGCCACGTGCACTGTTATATCAGCAGCTGCTTCTCGGGTGTGCAGATACCCGATACACAGGAGCACGCTGCTTTTCTAACGCTTCCTGTAAAGCTTCAGCAAGTTGCACTCAGCATGGAGCCCAGCATCTCCGGGGGGCTTTGAAGCGACTGTTGCTGCTTTTTTCAGCACTGTTCATCCAGATGTTGTTTGGCTTTAACAATCAGGAATTTCTATCAGCGGGGTTTCTTTTTACAACACAAAGCAGAGACAGTTTTTTTCCCTTTCACTCCTTCCTGGATTGAAAGGGAAAATGATGACTTTACAGTAGGTAGCCCTGAGCAGCAACATCGCTGCTCTCACGCTGGCCTGTTGCCACCAGCTGCATGGCTGCAGGCCTAAAGCTGCTCGCTTCATACGGGAAACTTCTCCTGCTGCCCAGCAAAACAGGCTACAGACCTTTCAAAGCCGAAAACGAGCCGACAGCTCAGTTGCACACAATTGCATTAAAAGCATAAAACCAGAGATTTATACAAGGCAGCACCAACGTCGGCAGAACACATCGGCGCGAGACGAACTCCCTCCTCCTCCAGGAGAGAGGAGTTCTGCCCTCACCAGCCTGGGCACGGCAGGCTTTGCTGCTAAGAGGATAATTTAATTCTAAAACCTTCCCCACAGCAGCGGTCCAGGAATGCACGCAGCTAACTTAGGCTGAAAGGGAATTTTCCACCACCCACACGCCTCTTTTTACCTTGCAGAGCTCTTCTCAGGAGCAAGCCACGAAGGAACCACACCAGCCTCTGCGGACGACACGTAACAAGCAATTAGCCAAGATAAAACTTCAGGACCCAACTCCTGTGCCAAGTTTCCTTTACACCCTTACATTTAAAACAAGCACAGGTAGAATTTATATCTCCTTTCGGGTCCCTTCACATTGCCGTAATAGGATGGGGCTTCAGCGTAAATCACAGTAAGACCATTAAGTAGAAAGATCATTCACTGCTCTGTTAATTAAGGGGTATCAGATACAGACAGACACACTGACAAGACATCCTTTTTCATCTGAGAAAATAAGCTTAAGCAATCCCTATATAATCACTCTTTTCTCCACAAACTCTCTGAAGTGCAGTTAAGATCAAAGGTGGCTTTCCCAGCCAACAAACTTATTAACACCTCAAGGAAAAAGATGTTACAATAAAGCCAGAGCTGTCTGATGGCTTCGTTGATCTGACTACAGAGCAAGTGCTAGCAGCAGGGAGCTGCTACCCTCAGCACAAACAGGGCGACATCTAAGGAAATATTGAAATAATGAATAGAAAAACAACAAGGTTACCTGTGAAAAATACGTATTTTCAGGGCACTTTTAAATTGCTACTTCTTTCAAGGAGCAGTTCTCAAAATCAAAATTTGCACGTGTATACTAACTACAGAAAAACATCTTCCTGGCCTGTGATCACAAAGCACACTTCTGATAATTCACAGTGTGAAGTTAAAAGAAAAGAGGACAGGCATCGCCCTTAAAGCTGGTTCGCAAGCAAGTAAATTCTGGATCCACTTTTACTGCAAGGAAGAGGGATACACACCTTCAACCAAACCAAACCAAACCAAAAAACACACAATCAGCTGATGTCAAGAAGTGTTCCTAATTTTACATGGCACATGAAGATAACAGAGCCATGGAAAACATTTTAATCCACTATTTTGGTCTTTGTTAGCTGAGATCAGAGGGCAGACCTGGAGCATGAGGGAAGGGAACCCAAGGAACAAGGAGCTCGGTGACGAGCAGAAGCAGCAAAGCTCAGGTTCCTGCCTATGCTGTTCCTAAAACTAATCTCCAGCATGGACTCTAACGTGCACAGAACAGTTTCTCCTCTCCTGTTTTTAGGAAGACAGCTGCAATTCAGTATCTCTAAAAACTCAACCTTCCTCTGTAAAATGTGGTTCCAATTGGCCAAAGGATTCAAAAGCTGCTGAGGGACAACACAAAGAAAGGGACAGATATGCACAAAGTAAGAATGCAAGTTTGCTTTCTGAAACAGCAACAATAAAAAAAAAAAAAAAGAGAAGTAACAATCCAGGCCACCAGTTCCCCAAACATGACATAAATACCACCTGCAATTTGAAAGTGGTATGCAAATGATGTCCTAACGGCATTCATACATGCCACTCGGACTGAATTCGTAAAAGTCTTGCAGAGTCCAATTAAGTTAAAACAAAACCCAAGCATTTAATTCATCATAACTAGCACGGCAAGAGCCTCCACCCTGACCTGCACCGAACCTAATTACTTCAGCCATGAGGTAAAAAAACCCACAACCGCTTCTAGAAAGCAAATAGAGCTCGGGAGGGTAGCAGTGAAAGGAGAGAGTCCACGTCCGAATCGAAGAAAAGGTGGCGAGTGCTCCAGGGCCGGCCTGCAAAGCGCAGGAGCACAGGGCCGGGGCAGCAGCACGCAGGGCACGGTTTGCCAGAGCTCGCTGCATCACACCCGGCTCTGCCACATTTGCTCTCAAAGGCCCCGGCGAACGCAGCTCTGAGAAAGGCGTTGGAAAAAAATGTTGTTACTTAATATTTTCCTAGCACTTTCCACCTGGCAATTTTTAAGCAATTGATACATTAAATAATTTACCGAAGAAAATAAAACTAGATACATTTGTGTTCTGTGTGATGAGTAGCTTATGCTTTCAGAGGAAAACAATTCTACTTTTATCTTTATTAGAATTAAACTTTAAGGCCTGAATTCACTATACATTATTCACACTGTTACATTTTAAATCAGCAGAGAGGTAATCAATCAGCTCATTAGCTCCAAAATGCATTTAACAATACATTTTGCTAAGCTCCCATATTAAGAAAAACACAGAAAGAGCTGGAGCTGTTAACATCTTTTTACCACTGGTTAAGAACTAACAAGTTAGGGCACTGTAACTGTTGCTTTTTTTCAAAAACAAAAAAAATCCCACCTTCCAGTTTTGCCACCTTGGACTATTCTCTTGCTAATGATGCTCAGTCAAATGATTCTCCCTTATTTTGATTAGCTTGTTGAGATCTTTCTGAACTCACATCCAGCTACAACAGCATTCCTTGTTGCAGAGAGCAGCGCACGTCAGCTTGGCACAGCTTTCCTTTTCCACAAGCACAAGATGCTTCCTCGTGTTGATAGAGAGAGCTATCAAAAACATACCGTGCCTGGATTTAAGAGCAGATTCCATTGCATGACCACCATTAGCATTTCTAGCCTGCAACGTTATACTGATCTGAAAAGTAATCCTCTAGGACCAAGGTTTTAAAAATAAAGCTCACAGGCTCACTTGTGACAGACCAACTCCTGTAACTCAGGTATGCGGTCTCCCTGTCATGAACTGCAGGATGAGGCGGCAGCACACTCATTTTTATTGCTGGTGAACTCAAAACACGAGACTTCTCTTTATCAGACACAATGCAAGCACAGGCAAATATTATGGCTGCATTCATTCGGTTCTGGTTTTCTTTTTTTGATGCACAAAATGTGTACAGAAATTTAGGTGACATTCAAACTCCTGGCAAGTTGCCACCTCACCCATTGGTAACAAAAATATTGGGCATTTTTAACCCAGGACACCATGACAGTGAATCACTGGAAAAAAAACAGGGAATCAAATCCTGCCTCCTTCAGCAGTAGGGAGATGAAGTTTCAGAGGGGAAGAATTTTTCTATTCTCTAAGGTACTGAACACTGAGCAAGGCAGGATATAAGAAAAAGGTAGACCATTAATCCAAGTAACTCTAGCAGCTCTTTTATAGGACACCCTGCCTTTGTGGTTCCCTTATTAATCTTAACTGTTAGAAGACAAAACAAGTTAAAATGTGTGATATTTAGAGACCATCTTCGATTTCTGTATGTGCTCCCACAAATAAAATTAATTCTTTATTTTAAATTAATTTTCCTTAAAGTTTCCCTAACAGTTTCATATTTCTTCTATGCTCCATTTGCACCTGGTGTTCTCAGATAACTTACACTGCCGGGATTTAAATAATATTTTGAAAATCAGAAGTAGAATGATGAGGCTCAACAGACCAGTAGTAAGTACAGTAAACACTTGACAAAAATACAAAGACAACTGGCTCTGGAACCAGCCCCTTTTTGAACAGTTCTGAAGCTTCTGTTGAATTAGGTTCATTTTGTGACAAACAAAAATGGGATTAGATCAGCATTACTATTATTATAGCAGCCACATGACAGAACCTAAATGATTTTACTTGTAAGGTGTTCAATCAATTTTTAGTTCTGTACTGGCCTTTAATCTTCATAGCTCATGGGAGACTACATGCCTTTCTCATGAGCATGAATCATCAAGTTCACCCACATGTCAGAGTTAACCTACAGTGAAATTGCCGTCTTTATAAATACTTCATAACATTTTTAAAATTGCATTCTCTCTGGGAGAGGGAGGGGGAAGATCATCACCCATTTGTTCTTCCTCTGTTTCTGGAGGGAAAAGGGGAGAAGTGGAATTCTCTTTTAGATAACAGACTTCATTCCTAACAGACTGCAATGTCACATATTGAAAATATGGTCAGTAAACAACAACTATAAGCCCCTAATTGTTCATATGACAAATATTTCACTGAAAAATGGAGCAACATCAAAAAGCTAGAAAACAAATGGTCATTCTCAGCTCTGTCAGTGTTGCAGCTGGTATTCACACAGGTTTAGATTAATCCATCATACATTTCTCCAGAGCTTATCCCAGGTGTCAGTTAAGCAAGAAATCTGGCTCCCGATAACCAAAGAGTTTAAAATCCCCTTCAAACCGAGCATAGAGGCGTCTTATGTCTCTCTTGCTAACTCCTGAAAAATACCGCTCTACTTTTGTCTTGTTGTACACTGTTATGCCTGGTGGAATTGTGGGGTACGATACCAGATGGTCTATGCCGGCTGCTTTCAAGATGTATGGAGCATCATCCTCCAGGGTTTCATGGTGTCCAATCACACTGTACGTGATTTCACAGGGGGCACAAAGTTCCACATATGTTACCCAGTGAATGATGTGATCGCCAAACTGAACATCCAGCCATCGGTGATTAGGGTCACCCAGATAGCGCACAAAATCCTCGAACTGCAGCCCTTTGGTCTCTGTACGATTCTTTCTGTATTTACGAATGATGCCAGGAGCAATTTCATGCCGGTACCAAGGTTCAAACCGAGGATTGTGCACAAACTTGTCTTTAAATGCAGAAATAAGTCTTTCAAATGGATCTCTAACGATAAAAAACTTGAAGTATAAATTCAGTCTAAACAGAGGAAGGAAAAAAAAAAAAACAGAAATTGAATCACTAAGGAAATATAAGAAGTGTTTAGCAAAGATTTATAAACCATATGTAAACTCTGACCACAGAGAAAGCAATATAAATCTTATACCACTTGTATGGTCTATCAATATTGTATTTCACGTCCTATTGGTTATAATTTCTGTATTTTTAACCAACATTTTTGTCTACAGTACAAAGCGTAAACAGTGCTTCCTAGTTTTCATGTTTTATTCAAACTGGAGGAGGTTAGTTTATCTCAACCCATATAAACAGGAGACCAAATCCTCTATGATGCTGAAAGCTCTGAATTCAAGGTATTTTTAATGTCATGAGAATAAGCTCAAAATAAGAAGCAAAATACACACAATGACACAGGGAAAGTGGTTCTGCAGCTAAATGCGACAGAAGGTTGCATTTTTCAGTGGCGGATAGTTAGAAAAATCACTGCTTCAGTAAAAAAAACAACTAACGTTTCTGGTATTTCATCTGAAGTTTCAACATGCTTTCAATAATGGCTGAGAACGTTATTTTAATGAGACCAACAGTTTTCAACAGAATTTCACGTTCTGTTGTGAAGCCACTGAACTGTAAGATTCTGTAGTCAGAGATAACCTGTAGGAGGAGTAAACTGAAAACAAAGTTTATTTCAGTAAATATCTGGGAAAGGACATTTAAGACCCAGTCCTCACTGAAGTAAGTGGATGTACACTTTCCAACCTCAACAGGCACTTGAACCAGTCTTCAGGTTCTCCTGACTTAATCCTAACCAGGCAAGAGGTGAGCAAACTAGATCAACAGATCCACACCACTGAGCTCTACTGACAGTCGATACCTTATGTATAAGGGGCTAACTCTTCTGAACAGCTTAATACACACAACAACCATGCATGCACAACCTTACAAGTGTCCACTGTTATCTTGCTTCTTGTCCTCTCCATGCTGCAACCCCCTACAGGGATTATTCATGGAAAAGGCTCTACTAGAGGTGAGAACAGACACAGTCACAAATCTAGCCAAAATAATTTAGAAGGCTCTACTGCAGAGAAGTATTTTTTCTGCTCTGAGAAGAACTACAAGCACTCAAACAGGAAGATAAAGTGTTTCAGCTGAATGGACAATGCTCTCAGGCTAACGAGCACTAACTTTTTAAACCCATTCAGCTCAATTCTGGTAAGTGAATCCGACTGCAATGACAATGCTACATGTAGGTGCCAAGATTTACTCCACAAGGGTTTGGGATGGAACTTCTCACTAAACCTTCCCCCCTCTGAAGGTGAATTACACAACAGTTAGGTACGTACTGAACTACAGACCACCCTATACCCAGAGGGAGTTGGTTGGATCACCTAACTGTATCACCAGCTCTGTTGGTGTTCACCTTCAAAGCCAGTAGTGAGATTGTTACAGTAACATCTGCGAGGATAAAAGAATAATGCTGCAATACAAGTGGCGGAACAGAAACCCTGCTGTCCTCAACTCCATATGTTGACTTCACTGTCCTCGTGACTGTTCACCCCACCTCTGAATCCAAACCCCTGCCACCTCCCTGGGAAGTCAGCTCTTACCGTTTTTTAATTTCAGCATCACTGAAGGAGGACAAGCGTGGAAGGCCATTCTTCTCGTGATCATGTACAATATTTTCTGGGATCTCTTCTATGGAAGAATATGCTCCTACACAAATCGAAAAGAGAGAGCAAGAGAATATTTCAAGGAAGTGGGGAAAAAAAGAGTGAGCACAAGCAAGCATGCATGCCTTTGGCTGACAGCTTTTTGGTTTATCTTTCTGTTTCCTGTATTTTTAGTATTTATGGTTACTATGTTTAAAACTGTTAAATGACAAGAGATTCTGACTGTAAAGCTGAAAACTGTTAAAATTCTTAAGAGTATGTAACATCAAGATCCAAGACCACATGGCTTGAAAACCCTCAGAAACACACATTACAAAAATTTCATCAGCAATTATGCCTAAGCCTATAACCCCCCCTTCCCATTGTTCCCACTCTCTTTCCCTCTGCCCACACATAGAAATGGAGGAAGACTTTGAGAATTAACTCCAAAGAAGGAATCAGCTTTTTGGCTCAGTTTCCACCACCAGCAAAAAATAAATGCTGTAGGCTGCTTTTGGAACTGTGTCAACACAAAAGCACTCTGCTGTCAGGAGCCATGAAGTTCCTTTAATGACTACACTGTACTCAAACAAAAATTCCAATCATACAATATTACACAGATTTAAAAGCACCAAAATTAACAATAGAAAGCCCCTAGACACCCGTTTTTTCAAGCACATAAGCTGACAAGAAAAATAACGTCACTAAATTCTAATGCATTAATTTTAAGATCCCGATCCTTGAAGTTATTATGACCTTGAGAAATATCTCATGTGGACCCCTTCGACTTCAGCAATAAGACTTCACACAACAGCATCAACTCAGAGTACCAACCTGCAATGAACAGGCTGATACAAAAGAAGCTGTTTGGGTAAAGGCCTCCATGACATGCTCTGTTCCAATATTCCTACCATGGGAGTAATGAAGATACTTAAAGTTTCAATAAAAATCTTAGGGGTAGTCAGAACTGCAATGAATAATCCACACCACCCAGATTCTCAGTTTTCTAACTGGGGGTAGGAGGGGAGCAGTATCTTATTAGTTTTCTAATTATATTTTTTGGTACTCTAGGGGAATTACATGTGCACAACAGATGTCAGATTAGACAGCCTCAGAAACTGAAAGCTTGTATTCATCCAGAGCTGAGGTTCAGTACAAGCAGTATCACTATTAGCTTCCCCACAGTGCCACAGATGTGTTTCTCCATCCTGAACCTCCAAATACCACTTTTAGAATGCAAACTATTCCCCACCAAGTATCAGTTCTGTCTGTGGAAACTACACAAAGAGGAGAAAGTTAGATCAGTTGCAGCGGTAGTCTTCATCAGCAGATACTGGTGCACCGGCAGCTCAAGGCAGAAGAGATCAGTGTTTACACAGAAACAATTTTCTATCACTATCCAACATGCCAGAACGAGGAACCTCAAGGTGAAAGGTACCCTGCTGGCAAGACATGAGTTATCTTCCACTGAATATGGCCCAAATCCCTACCTGTCCTAAGCAAATCGTTGCACGTTATCTCTGTTAAATTCCAACAAGAGTAGGTACTTCTAATGCACTCATATAGTTTCATACTTAGTATTTTCTTGGAGTGTGGCTTTCATAGGCATTTAAGGCACATGTGCATACCTATGGGCATGCATACTTTTTCTGGATTTTGAGCTCCATTCCATATATGAAGATTGAAACTAATATTCCAGTCTTTAGAGACATATTCCTTACTACAAAAGTTTTGCTGAGGAACACAGTTCCTTTGCCAATTTCCTCCTTGGTGTGTGAACTGCCTCATACAAGGTGAAGAAAACATAAAAACACAAGTGCGGAGCTGGCTGTCCTCAGGGTTCTTGTAAGAAGAAAGATGTATTTAAAGTGTTTGGGTTTTACCCACATCTTGGTGAGCTACAACCACAGCAGGGCCCCAGCTGACCTGACTATATGTAGGAGTCACAGCCCTGGTGCACAGACAAGAAAGACGATTTCTTACATCAAAAAAGGGTGTGTAAAATTAAACATGATCACTTTAAGTTTGTGTGTGCACAGTGGTGCAGTAGAAAACCCTGAGGAAATCCGTTATTTGTATTGGCATGCCATGCTACCAGAAGAGTGTGCTAGGCTACAGGTAGACAGGAATATTCACCTCAGCGATTGTTATTCAAACACACCAGTCCCTCTACTCCTTCTTTTAGTCTTTTATAACATACCTATGCTGACAAAACCATATCCTTAAACACGTCAGAATCTTCTTAACTCATATGATGGCTCAGTGATTACACATACACAAGATTTCAGCACTACACACCTAAAGCGGCTGCTAAATTTTAACTAGCTTTCCTCATGCCTGAAAAAACTAAAGTTATAAGTTGGTAGGTTCAAGTCTGAGATTTTGTATTATTATTTCTTAGGGAATTATGATACCTTGTAATTTACTTATTTCAAATTCTTTAAATTAGTGCCACCCCTTCAAAGACAAATCTACCTACCACATGCATATGAGTACTCTTTTATGACTCAAATCACTTTTGAGCCAAAACAATAATGGTATTTATTTTCACAGAAAGAACAGGTTTATTTTCTTTAAAAGAGATGTTTTGAAAGGACTAGAAGCAACTGTGAAGAATGAGCAGCTGAAATTAAGTATCAGTGTACAGAAAACCAGAAAGAATCCATTTTAGTCTTGTCCCAGCTGGACCAATTCTGCTCTTTCCTCCTCCTCAAAGAAACCCACACACCCACAACTGAGTAGATACCATTTAAAACGATTAAGACTTTTTTCCACTGAGTGTTGCCCACTTTTGGCGTCTGACAAAACAGGATCTTGTGCTTGTCACACACAAATATTCGGTCCAAGACGAATTTGGAAACTGCAGTGTGAGAGAGATTTCTCAATGCAGTGTCTCTGCAGACATTCCGGAGAAGCTCAAGTCTTTCCATATGAACCAGGGGTTGGCGTATCAGATTTCCAGTAAAAGCTTTTCCAGTTGGCTTTATAAAATGGAGAGGGGAAAGAAAAAAAAGTGCAAAAGTTTAGTTTTCAGACCAAATTCTAACGCATAAAAATCCCCAAACTGTGCATCCTAATGACTCCCAGACTCATAATAAAAACATTACTCGCTATTAACTGAAGGAGTAGCACTGTATCCTTCGTGTGCTGCTGCTGTAGATATTGGTACAACTAAGTCATTACATAGTAGTAGGTAGTAGTAAGAGCTTTTCCATACAATTTAAAGTACACTGCAGAGCAGCTGGGTCTTATTCCAGTCTTTGCCTTGACCGAAGACTGGAGCTCCCCCAAGCTTCAACAGCAAATAAGAAAATTTCTAAGGGTTTCGTACAAGAAGGCAGAACTATTACTTTCAATAGAAATTATGCTTTAGTCTCTGAGGAGGTGGGGCTTTAGCTAACCCTTTTGGCTGGGAAAGAAGTGTTTAGGATAAAAGTCCTGTGTTGTTTTCTAGCATCTGCAAGCATCCAGTGTTTCCACTTATCCAACCTGCAACAAAATTAAGTGGACAAAAATTCACGCAACAAGCATCAGCACTTACTGTGGCAAATGCAAGAAGCATGCAGCATTCCTCTTACCCAAAAATGGATGACCTATTTGACATGTTTCACTTTTTTGAGACTAAGACAGGAACTGTGATTACAACCACATCCCTCTGCCTCATGGTTAGTGGGGAGAGAGGAAGAGTAAACTTGTCTGATTAACAGATGATGGGAAATTTAAGACTTCTATTGAAAAACCTTCCTCCTTCCACTACCTGATCTACACAGTTGGATCTGGTAAGCAAAGAGTTAAAATTGACTTCAGAAAAACAGATCTTAAGCTGTCAATAGTGTGGTTTCTTTTTATGTGTGTGTGTGTGGGGGGGGGGGGCTGTTTTTGTTTTGTTTGTCTTTGTTTGTTTTGTTTTGTGTTAAACCCTATTTGAGCACAGAAAAGCAAACCAACCACCTGGATAGTACTCTTTTAATGTCTGTCAGTTGCACCAACTCATCTTTAAGCATGGGTATGGTATCTTCACTAGGTAAGTGAAATGAGCTGAATTTTACCCTGAGAAGCCTTACAAATAGAAAGCAAACATTATAGCTGTTCAGCAACTTGGTTCGAGTCACCTATCTTCTGCTTTTTTGACATTGCTCCTTTCAAAGTTGGAGAATACTGGTTCCATGAACTCTGCTAAATGTGAATTTTCTGTCTTTCTGGAGCTTCCAATGTGAGGAGGAAGGGGTAAAAGAAATCTACTTTTGCTTTGACCTAATTTGCCAGCTGGAAAGAATGAGCATTTAGAAATGGGCCAAAATTTAACATGCAAGGAAAATTCACTTACAGTTTTGGCATAGCACAGCACTTTATGGTGTAGAACTGTTCTTCAACTTCATAACTTCCTTACTTTAATGCCACTACCTTTTGCAGCAAGTGCAATGTTAGAAATATATACTGTAAAATGAAATACATTTTTCTGTCTCATTTTCACAAATAACTCCCAGGCATTCACTCTGATCTGTGGGGACTTCATCATTACCCAGGTAAATTTAAGAAGCATTTGACTGAGTCATGATATCCAAGCTTTGTCATCCATATCGTCATGCAAACAGTCCTTTAGATGTGTCCAAGCAACACATAAAAGAGGGATGATTTTATTTTTTGTCCCAATTCTTCATAAGAAAAAAAAAAAAATTCTCATCCTGCTTTTTCTGTCTGGTACTCCTCTCCAATATTCCCTGCTCAGGATGTAATCTGGACAGCCTGAGAGATTGCTTATCTGTCAAAACAATTCCTTTTGCATATGACCAGAATTAATATTATTGTTCTGTGTTTCATGCTGTCAGGAAATCAAGAGGGAATAGTTTTGGATCCAGAAGCCTTATTATCCTCTTCCATGCAAGTAAATTAAAACTTGCTACACAAATCTGCCAGCCTTCCAACTGAAAAAAGCCTTTCTTCCAAATATTTTGAGGATAACTTAAATTTCATTTTTTTTTTTTACGTAAGAAAACAAAAACTGCCATGCTTGCAGAGAAACCTTCCTTCCATGCTACATTACAAAAATACTGTAAACCTTAGGTGACTTATTTAACCAAGGGCAAAAAAAAATTGGCCTTAGCCCTCTACGCAACTAGTCTCAAGTTCACATTTGCATACGGAATTTTCAGAGTTTCCTTGCGAATTAGCGAGTACCACATTTGTTCTGCTTTATTTCTGAAAGCACAGAATTGTGCATCTGGATCAATTTGTATTGAATGCTATTGTGTTCATGTTCTACTTTGGACAAACTCTGAGATGTGAAGCACAAAACATGAAGAAGAAATGGAGTCTGATAAAAAGAATCAGAGAGTGGGCAAAGAACCAAAGGGAACTAAAAGAATAGACAAGACACAGGCTTGCCCTCAAGAACCACGAACCTGATGGCTATAACAAGGCAGACTACAAGTAACCCAAGTTTGGGCCATTATATAAGAAAGGCTAGCAAAAAACGTTTGTCCTGACTTGATAAAGTAGTAATGTAACTCCTGTTCTCCTAGAAATGGAAACACATTAAGTTGAATCATTCTGATAAAACAAGATAGAAGGTTACCATAACATACCAGCTCTGAGAAGCTGAAATGAATTCTATTGGCTCTATGTAAATAAAACAGTCTGAATAACAATTCCTGACTAGCAATTCCTTTAACCACAGGAAGCCCTTACTTAATATTTCTTTTCTCCCACTCCATGTAACCCTTATCTCAACAGTACGTACCTGGAATTCTTCAGGCCAATGTTCTTCCTCTGGCACATGTGCCTCCTCCACTTTTGTCACAGCTGTCAGTATTAGTGGCTCTTGCTTGGCACCATAGCCTAAAGAAGGAAGAGAGATAAATTGTTACGGGGGCGGCGGGTGGAAGGCAACTGTTTCTGCTTTACAACTAACACAATGGAACAACACTTTCTGCATTAAGCATACAAAACATTAGGATTTGTTTCCAAATGGGAAGGTACTAGAGAAGACATGAGACAGACTATGAATATTTTAAAGTGTATACTCTATGGGAATTTTGGATGCAACTTTAATTTATTTTTTTCAAAGAAACATGACCGTTATCTTTTATTTTGGGGCTTTTTAAGACAAACTGTGTACAGAGAAACAGGAATAATAAACCCAAATATCAGGAAAAAAGTAATTCATTTTGGATGTTTTAAGCTGCAATATATGATATTTAAATATTATTTGGTAGATGAATGAGAATAACTATATGGATATGACAGTACAAGATTCTTATTTTTCAACAAGCTTCCTGTAGCACTTCCAAATAAAAAAATGTAATTTACCAGGTTTCTGCCCTCCTCCCCCCCATATTAGTAGGTAGGTTTCGTCTATTGTAAACTCTTAGACATTAACAAAAAAAAAAAGAATAGCATCATTAAGGAGCACCTTTTATTTCCTTGGTGCTCTGAGTGATACCTCTAACCAGCAATAAAGAATACAAGATCCCTTTTTCATTTATTACTGGACTGATGGCCTTCCTTAGAGGCTCCCACAAGGAAAAAACAAATTCAGATAATACCCTGGTTCTTTTTTAATGATTTTAGAGCAGCTAATAGTTTGAGACCAAATTAAAGTATGTAAAGGAAAAACCTCTTGCATCTTTTGCAATTGGCATGTTACAGGGAAACCAAAAAATAACACAAGACTGTAGCTTTACTTTACATGGTGCAGGGAGATCAAAAATAATTGGAAGCTGCTTTACCTAACCACAAAGGAAAAAGACCATGATCTCTCCCTCAAAATTTATTTCTATCCATACTAGAGTACTTTTCCCTTCATATAGTTCGTTCTTTTATGAATGATGTTTCTTCATCTGCATCCAGGATGGCTTACAGTTTTATGCTCAAGAAAACATGCACTGTCTATATCCCTTTTTTAAGGGAGTATTCAACTGTGCCTACACTGGATTTTAACAAAGGGCACAAATGGAAAAGCAAGTTAAAACTGAAAACAATGTCAGCATCCAAGCAAACAGTTGCAGTAAATATTGTTGTGCACAGATTTACTTCATAGTATCCTGTGGTTTTGTTCTAGCTGCTAAGTAGACACGTTCAAATTAGGAAAATTTCTGACAAGCTATATTTTATTCAGTCTATAAGAGTTCCTCCAGAACTGGCCATCCTGTTCAGACTTTTTCCAAAATTCTGCTGGTATATTCACACTACTTCCCTTCATCAGTCCCAATACAAATGCTACTATCTCCAACGTACATACACTTAACATCCAGTCCTGAAAAGGCGTGACTGCGGTTAAGAAATGAGAGTCTCTGCTCAGAGAGCTGTTCAAAGAAGAAGGAGGATTCAGCATAGATGAAAAAAGATAAAAAATGGTAACACAAGATAACAAAAAGCAAATAAATGCAAAGGGCTTGCTCTAGTAATTTTTTTAAGTACATTTTAGTTCCCTTGACAACTTCTGGTGGAAGTAACCACTCAAAGAATCTGAGCTCAGAAACAAGAGTTGGCATGGCACGAAATACCGGAACGCTTAACTACTGAATGTAAGACTGGCTTGTTTGCAGACGTACTAAGGCTCAAACACAGCTGGGATTGAGGAAATCTATGAAGTTACCCTACAGTTCTCATCTGTAAGACTTGCTGAATAAGTCTTCACACAGAGGTATGCTATTTCAAAAGCTACACCTAGTATATTTACCCGCTATCAAGTCAATGAAACAAATGGCTCTAGCAATCCTGGCACTTTAAAAGTTACACATTTTTTGCGTATCTTAGGAAGATGCAGAAGTACAGATCTCTTAGGACCACAGGTTGTGTCAGCACCCTCACCATAAACTCTCTGCAGGACTTTTCTTCCTAGCAGTAGCTCCTCAATAGACAGAAAACTGTAACATGCTGTGTGGTGTCATCAAATGGCTTAAATTCCTCACCGGCTTAACACCATCTGGGCTACTTATGCTAAGCAAAGCCTATAAGCTGTTTGTCAGTCAAACAGCAGAGGATAAAACTGAATGCAAGAAGCAAGGGCAGAAGTGGCTGGGCTAAGTGTCAGGACAAGCAGTCACAAGAGGACAAAAACCAGTATAATGGGAAATGGACTCTAATTTCTATGAACCTCCTTCATCTTTAAACAGGTAGTTTTGCTCCGCTGTTTTGTATGCAAATTCTCCTCCTAGTAGATGAAGACACTGACACTGAATACATTTTATGAAGTAGACCACCTCACAAGACAGAACTGCAAAACATGTTCCCCTCGGTTCCTAAGCACAAAGGGGAAAAAAAAAAAAAAAAAGACAGACCTAATGGTAGTTTTGCAGACTTCTACCTTCTACCAAGAAAAGCAGAAACTGAACATCAGCACTGCCATTTCTATACATTTATTTGTTCTGTTCTCAGTCCTACTGAAGAAGAGTGGTAATGTGCTGAGAACTACTTTGCACAGAAAGAGTATCTGTGTGAACCACTATTCAATTTTCTCTTTCCCATCAAATATTAAACTTGCACTTACCATCTGGGTCTTTAAAAGTCAGCGTGATAAACTTGCTAGCAACCATGAACATGAATATCACCCAAAAGCATGCAGCTAGCAGCAGCCACTGGTGGTGCATGTTGTCAGACATGAGCCATATAAAGTTGTTGCTTCCTGTTTGAAAGAGGAAAGAACGACACATGAATTCTTTTTGTTCCGCTTTAGAAAAATACTTTCCAGAACCAAAATGACAAAACTCTAACTATATACGTGCGTCCTAAAACATAACCAAAGCAGCAGATTTCACCTTCTATTTGTTCTTTTGGCTGGGTTTTTATTATTGCTTAGCCAATATAAGCACGGGCTGCTATCAACGGGAGGCTTCACTCCTCCTTCACCCCACCTCGTGCTGGCAACAGCGCTGTCTGTCTGACTGCTCAGGGAGACAAACCAGCAATCCCCCCATGTTTTTGCAGTGTACTTCTTTTTCCCCATTTAACTTTGTGAGACAGCTTACTGTAGCGAAAGAAAGGAGAATGAAGAAAGCTCCCCTCTCCAGGACAGCTAGTCAGCCCGTCAACCACGCTGTAACATTAACAGCATCTGGAGTTACCCTGTGTCATCTCAGGACGCATAACACAGCCTCCTCCCCTGCCCAGCCTACATGAACCACGGGTCTGATGCTACCGAGTCAGGACACTAAGCTTAACCTGATACTATATTTAAAGGTAGTGATGTTTCTTATTATTTTGTCACTTTTACTGCCAGTAAAGTACCGGCTGGAAAATTTTTGATTTCCACCAGGCTAAGCATTATTCACACAGCCAGCAGAAGGGGTTTCCTTGCAGCAGTGCCTGCTATCTGCAGCTGAATCCATGCAAGCCTTAAAGACATGACCTCCCCAGGAGCGCAGGAAGGGCTACCCCAAGATCTCAGGCCACAGATGTGGTGCACAAGGACGCCGCAGGTACTGGCTGAACCAAAGCAGAGGGAGGATGAGGACACAGTGCAGCACTGCAAGCACGTGCTGTATGGCCTGCCTCGCACAGCTGGGAAGTTTGCTGGAGTGCTCCGAGTACTTTTTAGCTGCATTTTAGAAACCATAACCCTACTAAGTGCTTTTTTTTAATTATTATTATTATTGTTAAAAGGTAAGAAGCAATATAAAGGAAGCCAATTACAAAATAGATTCAAGTCTCCAGCCATTAAGACAAACATATAATTTTAAGCTAATTTATTTAATGCATAATTTAAAGCCCCACTGCAAAATTTAAGCTTCCATAACTCAAAAAAATGAATTAAAATAAAAATCTAACAGCAAACATCACTGCTTACCTACCAAAACCTAAGGCTTGTCAGGCCTGAATATTTATCTTGCAAAAATAAAGCACTACTGTCTCAGTTGTTGCTGGAGAGACAAGACACCTGAGGGGCTGAACACAGGTGACAGAAATTTCAAACGTAAGTGAACTCTTCTTTTTGAGGATACAGACAATACAACAACACTTCACCAAAGAGGATTTAAAACAAAAATCTCATACAATGAGATTCTCACAACAGCCTTGTGAGATTTGTACATGTAGCCGCAACAAAGAAAAAATAAAATAAAATCATGCACCTAGCAATAGGATCAAACTCAGTCCTAAAGGAACCACACACAACTTCAACAACAAGCACACCTGCATGGTCTTGTGATCCCCCTTTCTGCACAGCCACTCGAGGGAATTGCCAGACAGTACAAGAGGCCCTCATTCCCAGCTAAGATGCTAAAATCGTGCTAGTTAATGCTTCTGAGCAAAATCTGCCTTAAGGTTTTGGTTGTATACCAGTGTTTCACCCTTTCCATTCCCACAAAGCTTAAATAACAGAAGCAAGCCTGTTTTGACATTGTTCCAACGCATCCACCTGCTACATGAGTACTGCTGCTACAGGTGCTGATTGCTTTTCCAACTAGCTTTTGCCTTCCAGCAATGCAAACGCTTCCAAGAAGGGCTCTCACTGAAGCTGACAGAAGTGAAACATCCTCAGGGTACGCTGAAAACCTGTGCAGACAGGCAAGCAGTTCAAAACAGATTTGGGAACCTAGGGATGCAAGTGAAATGGGTGAGAGGAGGAAAAGAACAGAATATCTCCAATTACAAAAATAGAACTCACAATTTTTAGCTCAGATGGCAGCGTTCAGGCCTATTTTTACTTTGTCTGTGCAATATTTTTCAGTGTGGCTTTTGAAAGGGCCTTTATTTTCTCCTTCCTTTAAGATACAATTTTTAAATACCTCTCCTAAAAACACTGCGTTTAAGTAAAAAGACAGATCATCTGTCTTTTGGACAATTATTGGTGCTTTGATCTCCACGAAGACGATTATTGTCATCTCCCACTTTCTGCTGCAATTCCCTGGTTATCAACCAAGCATGCAATGTCCGAGACATTTCATTCGTCAACACCAAAAGCTGTTGGCCAGGACGGGCAAATACCACGACGCGAGTTCTAGAGCACTGACTCTTTCCAGCTCAGCTCAGCAAAGCGGTTTGAAAGTCATTCTCGTCGTACCATTACACTAATGCCAAAGCTGCCCAAAGAGCCTTGCTGAAAAGCATCAGGTCTCAAAGGTTCTCATTTCACGCTGTGCCACAACATCTGCCATCTCCTGTTCAGAGCACTAGAACTTACCACTTTTGCTTTCAGACATGAGAATGATTTGATAAATTTACTGACTCCCACAGATGAGAGAGAAATGCAAAACAGACATCAGGAGACAGGGTTGCAATGACATTTTTACTTTTTGGGTAGCTCTACTAAAATCATGAGAACCATTCAACATGCAAAATACTACTTAACCCATCTTCAAGGCAGGAGATTGACAGAAGCTTGCAGAGAATACTCTGCAGAAAGAAAATCTCTTTCTAACCATCAGCTGCTGGCTCTTCAGAGACGTGCTGAATGGTCTGGGACAGACCCCCTGTCTAACCCAGTGCATCTGCTCTACATAAAAATGGCAGAAGAGGGCCTCCAACATTCAAAGTATCCCTGCCGGTCTGACAGATTTTATAATGATGACGGATATTTGCCATTCAGTAAGAAATATTGATCTATACCTCCTTATGTAATTTATGTATTGGGTTTCTAAGAAGTTGTGTTAAATGACATGGGGAGAGCAGCTTCGGTGTGCTCTGACCTGAAAAGTGACAGCAGCTAGCACACACAGGACCCTGCAGCCAGCCCCGGTGCTCTAGGCACCCGAGAACATCACACTGTTTACCTCTGACTACGCTCAGAGACCAGAACGGGGACAGAATTGCAGTCACATCCATAATGACCACCATTATCACCCTTCAATATGTTGAAGCCAAGAGGAAAATATTAAGCCATTTATGCACACAGCAAATCTACAACCATATTCACTGACGGAAGAGTGTTGTCAGAGGATTTATCATAATGTAATTACAGTGGCTGGCACTGTTACTCACTTCCAGCATCCTAAACAAAACTAGATCTATCTCAAGAAGCAGGACTATTCAAAATGATGTACAGAATTAACTCAGTCATTATTCTCACTTAAATGCAATGACCATTAACATTCTTAAAAGAAGGTGTTTATGTTGTTTCCCTTTTTCTAGCTTCTTCTTCCCTAATAAAGATATCTTCATCATTTTCACATGGGGTAATCACACTTCCTGTTATAGCTCCAATCTTACTGTGTTTCTGTTGCCTCTCCTGTTACTTACTTTCTAGCGAACACATACTAGCTTCTGTTTTTCCTCTTTAACTGTTTCCTTTAGCTTCTAAATGTGTCTTCTACTACTTCTTGCCTAAAACATTTTTTCCTTACAAGTAGAAAAAGCAAAAAAAAACTGTTGAAGTCTCAGTCCATCTTCTCACAATGAAATACACAGAGATTCTTCAAATTCTCCCTCTAATTGCAATCCCACATTTTTAGGAACACAAAATCAATCAAACAAACAAACAAAACCTTTCTCCATCTATTCCTCTGTCCTTCCTTCCCCGAGCTACACGCCCAGACCCAAATTGGCACATAACCCTCATATCATCCAGATGCCAGTTTTAATAAAGCATGTGCAAAAGTGTGATAGCAAACATATGCACAACTATGAACCATAGAACAGGACACAGAGAGTGGCTGGCTTGACCCATTGTCTGTGAGTAACATGTTGGAAAAAACACTTGGACTGCGGGGAAGACTGGTGTTTCTCGTGTGAATGACAGAACAGAGTGCAGAAGAGGTAAACAACACTAAAACTCAAAGCACAGGCCCCTGCCCTGCAGCTTACGCTGCCTGGACGGGGGCTCCTTGGCAGGACAGTCTCTGCATGCACAGTGAACGACAGCAGCACGCCAGTAGCCTCCAACTACCAACTGCTTGTCCATTAGGACATGACTAATGCTGTAATTCAAAGTGCTACTCGTAATGAAGAACTAACAGCAGCTAGCTGGGATACCTAATTCATTTTCATCAAGGCCTCCTTTCTGTTATCTTAAAGTTAAGAGATACGGGCAATTTCTTATACTTAAGAAAAAAAAAAAACTGGACTAAAATCTATCACATGCTCATTTGACAAACTGAGCGGTGCTGCTAAATGTTCTAACGCACGCCGTAAGAGGCATTTTTAAAGCTGACTCTTTCCGAAAGCTTTCCACCACCTTGACGGCATTAACAGGCCTATCGTCTCTGTTCTTACAGATACCGCTGGAGACCCGAGCCCTCGCTGGGCACGCACAATCCATCTGTCAGCAGGAAGGGAACGAACTAACTCCAGGAGCAGCAGCCCCTGCAACAGCTGCATTGCACACCTCACCCCGGGCCGGCTCGGCACGAGGGAGCCTGCAGCCCCAAAGCAGGGTCCCCGGGAGCAGATAGGCTGAACGGGAGCAAACTTTCCCGGGCAGCGAGGAGAAAAGCCTCCACCACCGCCACGGGACAGGTGTCTTCCCGCACCTTCTCCAGGGAAAGCGCACGCCGGGCTGGGCGCGTCTCGTTCGCCCCGGCCGCCGGAGGGGCCTCTCCCCGCGACCCGCACGCCCCCGCGACGCTCCCCGCGGCCGCCGCCGAGAAGTTACCTCCCGCGGGGATGGGGAGCGGGGGGACCCCCGCCTGCCCCCCCCCGCCCCGGCGGCTCCAGGGACACCG
>VXAA01007291.1:532390-546447 GCA_013399115.1 Anseranas semipalmata
GGCTGCGGCCCCCGGCCTCGTCGCCGAGCCCCGGTGAGCCCCCTTCCAGCGGGGACGGGGCCCGCCACAGCTCCCGGCCGCTGCCCGCGGGCTTCCAGATTTCACAGGGCGGCCGGCGCTTCTCGGTGGGGCCCTGAAGCCGACACTCAGATGGGCTCATGTGCATGTGTATATTTACAAATGTAGTCTTCTGAAAATACCTTTAACAGGTCCCTAACGCTCGTGATTCAAAAAAGGCAACTTTTGCACACGCAAAGGACTTCAATACCCACGAATCCCATCAAAACCAGGTGCTGGTGACGTGTTTAACAACCAAACAACTTTCTGGGGACGTGTGACAGTACGTGGCTGTAGGGATGTATTGCCACTCACTGCAGCTGCTCTGAGACAATGTTTCCCAAACCTTGCAGAAATGAAGCTCCCACTGTGGAGGCTGGGCCCTCTGGAGGGCACCTGGAAAAAAGGGTGACACCGGCGCAAAGCCATCCCGTTTTAAAGCTCATTGGATACTGAGTATGCACCTTCCAGTATGAAATCACATAACACAACACAAAGGACAGGCCCCAAAAGATGTGCTCCTGCTATCTGACCCAGCACAAAAATGGTCGTGTCCTCTGTGTCCAATCATGAGAATCGATTTGTCTGCTGGGAACTGGTAAATCAAATGGAAAGCACAGGGAAATGCTATCTTTCAGATGAAAAAAAAAAAAAAAATCGAGTAAACAGCATCCTTAGGAGTATTGTTGGTCAGCTGAAACTAGTCATACAGGCATCCTTCATCTCTTCCATCTCTATATCTTCTCCCCAAACATGTTCTGTCCTCAGGAAGACCCACACAAACAGCATAATTTTGAGCTCAGTGGCAGGAGAGGTGGGAGTCCCCAAAGCCACACAAGTGGATTTTCAGGCTATGGGGAGGGATCCCTGAATCCTAGGTGAAATGGCCTGACGTCCACACTATGCAGGGCTGGCTCCCTCTGCAGTACACTGTTATAGTTCATGCTACGTAGCACTTCACCCTGTTTTTCCTATGAAATCTTGTGGGGTGAACATAAGAAAATTGCTAATTGTTTGAATGTGTAAATAAGTAGATACCTAAATAACATCCAGCCCCTTGAAGCTGATTTACAATGGAAGATTTTTTTTCTAGCCCTGAACCCTATAAAAGCCTATGAGGAGCACAGGGAAGCTTGCTGCAGGCTCAGGACCAACAGCTCAAGACCTGACAAATTCAGAAGAGACAGAATTGTAGTGGAAGTTTCTGGCTGTCTGTGACCAGTTACCAATTCATAAAAGAAACAAACAAAAAAAAAAAACAATGGCAGTANAAAAAAACAATATTGTAAATTTAAATGTCAGAATCTAAATCAAAACTGATACAGGCAAGTTTAAACCAGTGCCTCTTCTAGAAGAAGGGAGAAGAAACATAAGTTAGAACAGGCAGCCTTAACCAAGCCCAAGGAAGACCAAGGAGGATGTTTATGGTACGGATGCTGTGGCCAGCCTCTGGAGCAGATCAGGCCAACATAAATGCATTAACAGCAGTGCCTTCAATGCTACCCTGTTGGCTGATAAACACCGATGAAGCTGTAGAAACTTAGATCTCACTGTGAACCAGTTGTTAAAAAACATTAACCAGAAACCCAAGTCCTCTGCCTGACTGTACTGTTTCTTTGTACCAGCATCTGGGGACATGACAGCCTCATCCCTCCCTTCCTCTACCTGTGAAACAGAAATTGTGAGAGTTACCTTGTTGGTAAAGCACATTGAAAGTCTGTGGCTGTCACCAGTTTGAGTCTTGCATAGGCTAGCAAGTTTGGAAGTTGCTTCTTTCTTCAGACTTGAGAGTGAGAACTACAGTTGCAGCCATGCAGATATATTAATAAGCAATCTACAGCTGTGGAACCAATTTCTGACAGATTATCAGCCTCAGCCCAAGCATTTAACCTCTCAAGTATGTTGTTACTGACATATATAATAATTAATCCTGTATAAAAGGAACCATTTTTTCCAAACTAAGCACAGTTAATAAGCTTTGTTTTCAGTAATTGGCCCTGAAAGTGTCTGATGAAGTTGAAGAATGTGTTGCATAGGCAACTGTAAAGTTGGATTATACAATTGCTAGTCCAGGCCGACAAGATTCTTGCTACTAGGAATGTTAAACTGTAGTGGGGTTTAGTGCTTTAAATTGGCAGCAAAATCAATGTTTGAGTTCATCAAAATTTGATCTTAATACCACTTGCAATGTTTGTGCCATTAAAAAGGTTTTTGTATCCTAATAATTCCTGTATAGTTTTACTCCTGGTTTGATGTTTCTCCCAGCGGAGTCTCACTTGCAGAAGATCGACATTTGCAGGTTGGCCAGTCAGGAAGACCAGGTGTGGCACTGAGCATCTGAGCTGCAAGAGGCACATTCAGACATTTTAAGAAATTATTTTCTGTCAGCAGCAGGCCCTCTTGACTGCTCTGGGTACGAGTTAATTCTAAATAGCATTTAAACATATCTGCAAGCCCCTGTCTTGGACAAGATAAGCAATCATCCATACTGCAGTTTGCATTTGAACACATCCAGCCTAACCACACTGCTGAACCTGAAGGCAGGGAGAGGACTTTCCGAGTTCATACTATTCAGCAAAAGCATAGGCTTGCCCATATTGCTAACCTTAAGCTGTATTAATTTTTTGCTCTTTGTTGTTATTTCAAGTTTTAATCCAACGCCAATTACTTGGATTAGTCTTGGTAGTCTTTTCAGTCATGCTTTGGCTCCATAAAAGCTGACCCTAAGACAAGTCACTTGTTCTGCATCAAGTACTCGTGAAGAATAAATCTTATTTAAATCAGCAGGAACAGATGGTTTTCCTAGTACAGTGTAATTATTGGTGAGGTACTGCTCTGCTTCATGGCTGCACTTCTGAGACACGACTGGTCAGGCTTTGCAACTGGTCTGACATGGTACCTCTGGCATGTAGTACATTTATTAGGGCGTCAGCTTCATTCTCTTTCTGGAACTTGAGCAAGCTAATTTAAATGCAGATCTGGGTGATGCAAAATAGAAAAGATAGAATACCTTGTGACCTCTACAGCCACTACACTGCAGCAAAAAATCACAAAAATCAGGCTGAGGAATACTGCAATACTAGCAGGGGTGTACAGCCTCATACAGATGCAGGATTCACTGGTATGGTCTAAACAGTAATTCCTATGAAGTGTTATAAGTAACATAACACAACAAAGTATTATATATTTCTTTAACTATTTTTCTATAATAATAACTTAAGCAAGGAGTCACCTATAAGGTGCATGTCTAAAATAGCTGGTATATAGGAAGGACGGAGGTAGTCAAGTGTGTGTGTTAGTGGGGAGTTTAGGGCTGATATCTGTACCAAAATCACGCTTCCTGCGGTAGGGGCAAGGTTAGATCCATAAGCAACAAATGAGACTTATTTTTATTTGAAGGTTAAGTCCACTTTTTATTTCAGGATAGAAAAGTTTATCTCATGATAAATTCCTTGGAAATTGTTAAATCTTTGTATACCTGTACACCATTAGATTTCCTTCTGAGTACGAGACAAAAAATATAGACTGAGGTAAGTAGGTCATTAGCTGAACCGTGTAGCTTACCTTGAATTGTTAAGACTTTCAGTCTGAGCCGGTCATTTGAAAGGGAAAACGGCTTTGTGGGGTTTATTAACATCAACAAGCCTAGCATGTTGCCAGGACTGGGCTAGAGTAGCTAAGAACTACATTTAATTATCAAATCAATGTCAATTAAAATTGAACCCAATAATTCAAAATTAATTATATAGGTCATCAAATGAGTGCAGCCAACAAGCAAATTATCATGTCAATGTAGCAAGATAAGTCAATTCTTTAAAAAAAATAAGAAATAACAATTGAGTTTTAAGTCCCAGTTATGGGTATTTTCCAGAGTAGAGAAATTAAAACAGTTGACTGAATCAACGAGTATTCAAAACAAGCTAGTCTGCTTCACAGCAACCTGCTACTCTCTTTTAACCCCCTCCTTTCCCCATGACCTGCATCAGACAGCTGGATTCACCAGCGCTCATTTCTCTCCGTGGCTGCCAAACTGACAGGCAGCTGAGCCCTAAACTCAGCGTCCAGATTCACCAGCAGGCAAATCAGCACAGCCTCCTTGCAGCTGCCGAAGCTGCTGTGACACTGCCGTTACGCCGCAGTGACCTCGGCTCCAGCAAGTGCAAGTTGCTCGTGCCTACGTGGTGCTGTGCCCCATCAGGAGCTGCGAGGCTGGCCATGGTCAGGCGCAAAGCTGGGCACCGGCCAGTTTTGGGGCACGCAGAGACACCTGAAGGAGGATTGAGGGACAACTTGGGTCACAGGAGTGTGAGCAAAGAAAGGGGTGGGTGGGAGGAGGCGCAGGCAGAGAACCGGGATCCCATTTGCTCATGAGTGTGTGTAAGACTGGAGTTTTACACTAAGTGGAACAGCTTTCATGGGGACACTGAGTGCTTCAAATAATTTATAACTTGCTGGTTGGGGCTGGCTCTTGGGAAGTGGCAGATGTGATATCTATCAGGAGGAATGTGAACATTTGTTTCCCATGTCCCAGCAGCCCAGTAATTAGCTAGGAACAGCACCACTCCTGTGAAGGCAAGAAAAAATGTTCATGCCAGAAGCTCTAGGGGATGTAAGTCTAGAAGGGCAATCCTAAAATGACAGTCATTGCTCTGCAACCCAAACTTAGGACAGCAAGCCTGTGCGAGCTGGGACTACCTCACAGCTCGTCTTGGTATCCTCCCGGTGCCTTGCCAAGGTGCCTTACCTTGGTGCTGGCCCTCTGGGTGGCACGGCCGTTAAGGGTTAGGTAGCACGTAGTGTCTAAACCTTGTGAAGCTAGGCTAATGAGGTGTAATTTTGGAGTTATTTATATCTGACCGTTTTCAATGGAAATTAAGAGCCTACTTTTTTTTTTTTTTTCCCCCCAAATTCAAGGCCTAGTCCAGAATTTCTTTGATTCTTCTTTTAAAAAAGAATTGAGAAACACAAGCTGGAAATTCCTAGATATTTCCAGGGGATTATTCCTCTGCATTCCTGACCATGAACTATTAATGATGTTACCACGTGCATGTTTGAACTTCGTGTTCACACGCTGAAATATTAAAAGGAACAGAGAACTTCCCGAGTCAACATGTAGATAGAAATAGGGACAGGAGGAACAGTTAAGGTGGAAAAGAATGGGGCCTTTGGACTGGCAACACAGAGGTCAACAGAGTCCTTTGGCCACTGAAACTTACATTGAAGTTTCTTGCCCTTGAAAGACATCAGGCCTTCTGACCCCTCACAAGATCTTCTAGCTTTACCTTGATTTTCTGTTGAAATTTTGATCTCCTTCAGCTTAATATTTCCCAAGATATTGGTGCACAGCAAGTCTTGGGCTGCACCAGTAAAATCTTCTTCTTGCTGAGCTGAGAACACATGGGAGATTGTCTATTTATAGCATCATAGAATCATTTAGGTTGGAAAACACCTCAAAGATCATCAAATCCAACCATTAATTTTGAAAGCTCCTGGTTCTAAAATAAGCATATTTTAAACTAAACTGTTATGGCAACCACCAAGGAGAGCCCTGAAATATGAGGGGCTTGGTAAGTGTGGAGTTTTATGACACAGCTTTCAGCCTCACTACAAGGAAAGGATTGAGATTATAAGATAATTTCAACATTTAATATGGAGCTTTGGCATGTCCTCAAGTATAACTGATGGTCATCAACTAACTTCTCCATTTATTCAACTCTTCCTAAGAGTAGCTGATGTTTTGGAACTGCTTGAACAGCAACCATACATCAAATCATATATGTGGACTAGCCATGATAGACCAGCCATGACTTTTGATCATGGCTTATCCCCAGGAATTTTTTCACCTAAAAGGAGGGAAAATGATTTCACATCTTCTTGCTATCAACTATCTTCTTGCCTTCTACTTAAATGAAAAAGGGTTAATGAGATGAAATCTGTGTTCACAGGCAGTCTCTCACAAGTATTATAAATGTTACTCATTTACAAAGCACACAATTAAATGAAGAAGTCACGGTTGCCATTGCAGCTGCTGTTTGATAAATAGCAGTACTGAAGGTGCCAGTTTTGATTTTATACTTCAAACAAAGAAAAAAGGCGCTGTTGTTTAATGTATTAGACTATGCTTTATGTCAATCACTGTAGTGTTCAAACAAGTATCGGGATGTGTTTTTTTAACTGATATTGCTCTAAATTACAAAATCTACAACTGAACTCAAAACGATGAAATGAAATAGAAAAAAAAAAAAAAAAACGAAACAAAGCAAAGGCACAATTTTCCGATGTGAACTTAGTATTACCACAAAAAATGGTTTTCTTAGTGGTCTAGGATACCTTCTCAGAGCACATATCCTACTGACACAACTCTGTTCTCAGTTCCTATCTGGTTCCCTAATAAATAGTGTGGATAGCCCAGATCAGCTGTATTAAACATTCCTCCTCTAACATAATCTAACATAATAAACTCTAACGATCTAACATAATAAACACCTATTGAATACAATCTTTTTTTGACCGTTCAGAGCCAAACCTTTCCCATTCTTAGGCTGTCAGCTGTTGTTGCTGGGCACCAGGTCCCATGCTCATCCTCAAGCCTTGCTCACAAGAATCTTGCAAAACCACAACTATTTCTTTTTTTTAGCATAAGGGACACCCCAGCCCTGCATTTCAAAGCATCACACCATTTAGGCACGTTTCCCCAGCAACACTGTATTTATTTTAAGTTGCATCCCCAGAAAAGAAGGAGGCTGCCATTCATCCACCCACTTACAATTCCCTCTAGACATTCTGCCCTTTTATTTTTGACATCATTTAACAGTAGGTTTTCCCCACTTTCCAAAAAGTACCGGAGCAGTTAGCATGTGCTTTGTTGCAACATCCTTACTTCCTAATTTACATACAGCTTCCTTGAGCACTTATTTCATTAAGGAAACCATGTCACTGAACAGTGATTCGTTGATCCAGGCAATGCAAAGAGGGCTGATTATTTTGTTCTCCAGTAACAATAACAACAGCAGCACATGAAGCTTCATTCTGTTGGACAACTCCTGGTGCTAAATTGTGCCTACCACCGTTGTTGTCTAAATGTGTTCCTATTACAGAAGTGATTGGGTCAAATCAATTTCTGCTGTTCTCTCAGTGATGTTCCCAGGCTTACAATGGGAAAAAATCATTTTGACTATGTTTTCTCTGAACAGAAGTTGGGGGAGCACTGCTTGATTGCATCTGTCTATGTTTTATTGTCACACCGAAGTCAATATGAGGTTAACGTTAAGCCACCAAACACAGGTTTTGCCTTGTCCAATCCCCTCTTCCCCCAGGAAAAAGTCCTTTTCTTCACTAGGATTTTACAACTGGATAAATGAAGGGCATTATTTATTCCATGGTGAAAACAGAGATGCTTTAAAAAAACATTCGTTAATGGTAGTTTGATACTGAAGTTACTTCAGCACTGCCTTTCAGATTTGCAGGGAAGAGTCATGGACTGTAGCAGCATCAGTGTTATGTACCAAAAACTCAGCAAAAGACTAGAACCTGTCAGGCTACACTGCAAAGTGAATATGTAATTTTTTTTTAGTGTAAAACTGGCAGAAATTGTATACACAAATATGTTTGAGCAGGGCACATATAAAAATATTTTTCAATTGATAGCTTGGATTTTGGAATGTATCCAATATACCCTCTAGAATTTGCTTTTGAAATTTTATTATGCACCATGAAGCTTTAATACAGTCTTTATTGGCTTCTTTAATGTTGCTGTCATATATCTGACTGTATTTCATCATAGACGACCTGGATTTAAATTTTGCAGCCCTCCTCAATCTTCCATTAAATATTACCTTCTTTACACACTGTATTGCTCACCGGGAATATATATGATAACTTTGTTAACAGAAAGAAAAAGAAAATTTAAATTGAATGCAATTAATTTTCCTGTCTTGGGACTATTCATCCAACTAAATCAACACAAAGTGATCTCCAGTTTCATATGACTTCATGAGAGTCATGTAGCTGCAGCCATCTAAAATCTTTGAGGACAGCAGTGATAAACCAAACAGGATTCCCCAGTTACTGCACAGTATCTTTTTATATTAACAAGTTTTGAGATCCGGTCCCCACATGTCACCTCTGCTAAAACCTCTCCCCAGAGAGATGTGCTTAGTAAGGAGTGGTTGACAACCACTGGAATGGCTGCTTGTTTCCTTTTTAAGTTTTGCCTTCTAGTCCTCTTTGAGGAATTAAGTCTTTTCAGGTAATAAGCATATGTATTCTGCTTGTTTTAAGTGTGGTGTTGTCCTGGTTTAGGCTGGGATGGAGTTAATTTTCTTCCTAGTAGCTGGACAGGTGTCTAACAGCAAATTATACTGTGGAGGGAAAAAAAAAAGAAAGCTGTTTTCTCCAATTACATGGAGACAAGAATGCCAGTGAGAGTCCAGCCTCTGCTTGTGTTTGGCAGCAGGGCTGAGACAGGAAGATACTGGGTTTGATCTAATATGAGGGATACGGTGCTCCTCAGAACTTTGTTTTCTCTGTGGATATTCATGCTGAGAGACCTGGCTCACCACTGTGTTCTTTGTCATTATTTTCCTCAAGTCATGCTTGTTTTCTCTTTTTTTTTTTTTTCCTTTTTTGGCTTTAGCATAATTCCTTCTTTATCTCAGAACGTTCAGAGCCAGTGAAAGCATGAAAGCTGTCATTTAAGACAGAAAAGATGCATCCTCAAGATGTGTTCTTACAGAGGGAACAAAGAGCTCACCTCACTGCATTTCCTGCACACTATTGCTAGCTTGGAGGTACATTCAGAGGCATAACCCTGTCACAGGGAAAAACAGAGTGTGTGCCGCTCTGGCCAGTGAGTGTCCAGGTCATAACCATTCCTGCCAAAGAGCAGAATAAAAGTTAACGCAAGTCTTACAGCTACCAGGAGTCACTTGACTAGTTGTGAGAGTTCATACAAATGAAATTTAACGTGTCAGGAGAGCCATCAGTTCATTTTCAATACCGGTAAAATTCTGTATAAATCTCTCCTACCTGAAACAGAGCAAGAAAATCAATTGCCTTCATATTAAATGAGTCAAATTACTTAACAAGAAAAATATAGGTATCTTCAGCAATAATTGTAAGTGACAGTTTGAGTGCTTACTCATTTTGAATGCCACTTGACTCAGATCTCTCGTGGGAGTAAGTGCTGCTAGATACGGCGAGGGGAAGCAAAGTGCTGGGTTAAACTCCTTGTTGCTTAAGCTGTGATACACACATAACTCGGAGTGCCCGGAGGCGTGAGCTTCCAGTTATTTACACGCTCAGCTTCCCAGATGGATTGTTTCTGCGTATGATCTTGAAGACAGGACGCTACTGAGAAATATTACCCCCCTAGGGCTGGTGGGTCTGATGGCACTGACATGGATTAATGTAGTCTGGTGGTTTCTTCTCCTTGGCTGGGAGGTTTAGAGGGAGTGTTGTCTGAGGAAACTTGGTAGGGTAGCAAAATGGTCTGGGACTGGTTCTGCCTGTAGCTAGCTCTTGGTGAGACAAACATGCATTTTAAGGCAAAGTATTTGTATGTATTCTCTTTGTATGTACTAAACGGAGACTTAGGATTTCGGTATTTTTCAGAAATCTGGGATGCATGGTATACACATCAGCCTACGTCCTTTACTCTAGCAATCAATATAAGGTATCCATTACCACAGACTGTGGTGATCCCTCTCTAAAGAGGGAATTATAATTTACACATAACTATACTCAGAGAAAATTAAAGCTGCAAGTTAAATCATTAGCATTTAGCAGGCATGGATGAATGAGTGTCAGCACTATAATTCAGCTATTAAAATCAGATCTGTTCAGCTGGTGATGCTAAGGATATGTCAGCCACTCCAGTATTTCACCAGGAGACCACCAGAAATATCTGGTCAGGCACAAGCTGAGGAGTCAGGAACAAATCGTTCTGGACAAATGAAAGCTCAGCCACAGAAACTGATGGAGTTGTCCCACCGGTAACTGATGGAGTTATCCCACTGTTCTGCCTAAGCAGAACAGGACACTGTTAAAATTAAGCCAAGTGAGAGTTCCAGACAGAAGATCTTTCCAAATGCCTTGAAGCATGCCAATCATAATGAACTTTCAGCCCAGGATAGCCCCATATAGCCCATCACACAGTACTGTTTCCATACAGTACAACATAGTAGGAATAAATTGCTTCATTTCAGAGGAATTTCCACTTCTCTGGCTGAACCTAACAGGCAGAAAATCACCTTTATCCAAGAAATAGCCAAGAAGCAATCCAAAAGAAAGCAAGGGTTTGGATTCCCAGTCTAGCTCCTAACTCCTCGTTTGCACAACTCCTCCATATTTACGCTCTCAGTTAGCTTCTTGCCTTTGATCTCCTACTGTATGAGGTGTGCTTTCACTGATCCTCTTTAAACACTTGCTGACATACTGCATTTTAAGACCTTGGCTTTATATCTATAAAGTATAGCAATCCAACCAGAAACGAGAGAAAAAAAAAAAAAAACTATTCTGTACTTATTTGACAGTCTGCAACAAAAACAACATCTGTACAAGACCCCCATTTTTCCAAAGTGTGATTTTTTTTTTTTTTTCCCTGCAGTCTTTTTTAACATCAGGGATTCAATGGGCAATGTGTGCTGGTGAGAGCAAGGTTTGGGTCCACAGCTCTGAGTGCTGAGCTGAGGCTTGCTCAGCTAGAAACAAAAATGAGACGAGCTCTCACTGTTGGGACCATTTGTCTGTGCTGGAAATGTAAATGCATGTTAACTAAAATCACATTAAACACAGTCTCATATTCAGTGTAAACAGGCACTGTCACATTTAATCGAGGGCAAGTACTGGGAGATGTCTGCAAGCTTTATGGCAGGTTTGCCTAATAAATACCCTGCAACTTCTGCAGCTTTTATTCATCTTTCCAAACGCACCATCGCTTGTTTTTTCACCAGATAGTGCCAAGCTGCAGAGGGTGCGAGGCATAAGGAAGCAGCAGCAGCCAGTTCGGATGCACTTGGGAACTGCACGATGGTGACATCTCATGGATTGTGTCCTTGCTGTCTGTGATAACCTGCCGATTTCATTGCGGAGATCATTTACGAAAAGGAAGCTAGCCCTTACCTTATGCCTGCTGAAAACAAATTTTCTTCTTATTCTTCATTTATCTATCACAGCATGTTTTAATCTAAAATTATGGGTGCCAAAATGTTACTGTTACTAAATATATGCCAAGCCTCCTGACTCACCATAAAAAATAATCTTCTTTCCCATTGACCCCCCACCAAAGCTTCATTTTAACTTGTTCATGAATAACTGTGGGCTCTGAAACTCTTAACCTATCTCTTCCTTTGCACGCAGGAAGCCGAGGACCTTAAAGTTGGAATTTCGCTTGTGCAGTAAAAGTATGGCTCATTAATCTCTCTTGTGCTGACATATCCATTGGCAGAACTGCACTTGAGCTAACACCTATGAAATGAAATGTACAGCAGCAGGAGAAAGTTCTGATTTAAGGAAGGAGGATGGGTTCATAATGTGACACATTCAGCTATTTGAAATTTTACTTTTAAACACTTTTATGCATTCTTCTCTCACATGGCACTGTGGCTGATAAAATCCTATTTTCAATTTGGTAATAAGTTGTACCTTTTTTTTTTTTTTTTTCCAGTGGAACTTGCATGACTTAATTTTCATCTACTCTTTAAGTATAAGCCTCACCTGAAGCAAATGAGTAACTCCACAGGCTTCACAGGACCAACATGTAGGCAAAATTTGCTGAAGGGTACATTTAGGGTACTCACCGGAAAAGGGTGAAATAAAGCAGTGAATGCTGCATTGTGCCTGAAAAGAAGGAAGGAAAGATCCAGGTAGCGTCCAGTATTTTACTTCAAAGAGAGGTAGGTCTTACCTACCCAACATGATCATACACCCCTTTCCCTGTGCTATAGCAAACACTGCACACTCCTGAAATTAGACATAGTTAAATAATTTGAAAAAGGCTATTATTTAACGGGCTGTGTGGGACAGAAGCATGATTTCAGGCACATAATGAGTATCCTGAGGAAGAAAGAAGCAGACTGGGCCTTTCTTACCAGACAGGGAAAGCCAGAGAACCACGTCCCATTACAGTGAATAATTAGTAGCAACTTGGTAGCCTCTAATTAGAGTAGAATACAACTAATCAGTATTTAAGAGAATTAGTATTTAATACACTAGTATTTGAAAAGACAGCAACTAATACCAAATCTAGAATGGCTCTATCAGATGCCATGTTTCTGTACCATGGGAGTGATTTGGGTGCAAAATCTGTGGTAAGTGTGGCAACAGAAACACTGTTGCTGAACAATAATTCTCAGGGTGTTAAAAGTAAACTGTCAAAAGACAGAGGGAAGACGGTTAATATGAACCGTGCAATCCATCAGAGTATCATTACCATCTATCATTTCGCTGTCTACCTCTGATGGGCCCAGCTCACGACAGTGGGGCTGTTTTCACATTCCTGTGACCACATCAGCTTAAGTAAAATTGCACCAAGCGGGAACATGCTTCTTGCTGCCGTCAAAATTAAAACGCCATCCTTCTTTGCTGAGAAAATTTAACAAACACAGAGTTTCTTCGCTCCTAAATTGCCTGGGCTTGGACAGCAAGAAGATTCACTGCAGAAAAGGGGTATGGACTTCCTGCAACCCTGCATCTCCTTGCTACTCAAAGCCTATGAGGATTTGCTATGAGAAATCATAACCACAAAGCTCGCTGCAATCTGCTCCAGCTTCCACCAAGGGTGGGCATTCTGCCATCAGCGGGAATAATCTCTTTGAATGCTGTCCTGGCTTGAAACTCCCATTTCCAGTCAAGCTGGGTGGGAAGCTTGCAGCTGAGAGCCTGCTCTGACAACGCCTGAGCTCTCCTGCTGGCTCTCCACTCAGCTCCTGGCGCCCAGAGGGCTGCGAGGAGGCGAGGGCGGCTGCTGCTCCCAGGGGAAGGAACGAAGCGGGGACTAATGGCGCCAGGGTCACTCGGCTGCTCCCGAGCCTCTTCACATACTCAGGACAAACAGCTGCGGGGCTGCCGGAGCCGCATAAAGCCTGGCTGCTCCGTGAGGAAGCAGCTGCGTCTCCTCCCTGGCCGCCCTGAGACGCTGAGATGCTCCTGCCGGGAGCAGTCCTGCCACCATCCTTTCAGAGGCATTGCCTCGCAAACCCCTCGGCTACACACGGGTTGCACAAGGGGAAATTACGGGTTTGTTTTAGCAGGCCTGAAGCCTGTAAAAAAGAGTTTAGGAGGACTCGGGTCTGAAGGGAAGGCTTTGCCCTGAGAACCAGCACAGAGATAACCGGGAAGCATCTTCCAAAGCCAACGATTAAATCAGGAGGAAAGGCAAATTGCCCTTCTGTTATGAGCAGTGCTGTGGCTGTTCTATAACCATACCTACTAGGGAATGAAACATGAGGTGGGGCTGAAAGAAAAAAAAAAGAGAGAGAAAATAAAAGCAGCTTTCCTCATTTCCCATGAAGATCAACATAATAAAGCGGGGCAGGACTTGTTCGGTGTGAAACTCCACATCCTTCCTAATGACAAGGCCAACTTCGTTTCCCGAGCCGCCACGAGGAGAGAGATTTTCCCAAAGCCCGGGATAAATCCGAAGTGGTTGGAAGCAAAGAAGCAGAACCCCCAAGAAAGAAGCTCAGCCGGGGCTTCTTCCTCCCTCCCTCACAAGAAAAAAAAAAAAAGAAAAAAAGAAAAAAAAATTTTTTTTTTTTTTAGTCACCTTTGATTCAAGAAAATGGATTTTGATTGAGGACTCCAGGAGAAATACTTAATTTATCAGGAGCAGCAGCAGGTACGTTGGCAGCACTAACCTTCNCATGCCCCCGCCGTTGCCGCCCGCCCTGCCCTGGCTGCTCGCCGCCTGCTGCCTCTGCGCCCTCCCGCGGGGCTCAGGTACGTCCCGCTGCGGGGCAAGCCCCTCCAAAAAAACACAAAGGCGGGGGGGGGGGCTGCCC
>VXAA01007292.1:14687-27080 GCA_013399115.1 Anseranas semipalmata
GCCCCTCCCCGGTGCCGTTCTCTCCGCTGCGGTTGATGCCAGCGCCGCGGCCACCGGGAAGGATCCGCAGCGACCGCGGCTGCACCGAGGCAGCTCCGGTGTCCCTGGGCCCGGTCGGGTGGGGAATGAGAGCCGGAGGGCTCAAGCAGCGGGAAAACAACCGGTTAACGGCGGGCACCAGCCCCGGCCCGGCTCCTTGCCGAGGACGAGCTCCGGCACTTACACCCCCAGCCTAAAATTTTCTCCCTCTCCGTGCCTGCGACCTGGGTCCTCCCAGCCCCCGGTTACGGCCGTTCTGCTCTTTGATGTCAGCGTTGAAACGCTGTTTGGGATTTCGTGCTCTGTTGCGGAGAGCTTTTTGTTCCGTGTTGTTTTGTTCCAAGGCAGGACGCGGCGGCAGAGGCGGGCGGCTCCGATTCCGCAGCGCGATCGCAGCCTGGGCTCGAAAAACAACACGAAAGCAGATCTGGGGTTTGAAGCCTGCGCCCGATAACTTCACCTCCTGTCTGCGTCTGCACGTCAGATGAAAAAGCATACATAATCACTTCCCGTCTGCCTCCTCCGTGGCGAAATCCGAGTGATTTTTATAGACCTGCCTTGCAGGATAAATGTTAACGATGTCTATTGATGTGACACGGAGCTGATGCTTTTCTGGAGCCGGCTCCCGAAATTCTCCTCGTGAGCAAGAAAAGCCCGCTGAGCTCGGCGGTGGTGCACGTGCGGCTCGTGCCGCCTCGCCGCTGCCCCTTCGCACGCGTTCCCATTTAGGCTGCCGCTTCTCGGCGCCGTGGGGTCCTCCCGCAGCCTGTTGCGATCGGTTGTTCTCCGTCAAGCCCCCAGTCACTTCTGTTGTCCGTGAGCTGTCACCTGTGTCTTTGTCCCCTTGTTAAGGTGTGGGGCAGAGGTGGGGTGTCCTCACGGGTGTCCTCAGTCGGGGTCTGTAGGATCCTGTCCCAGGGGTAATTTTTCTTCTAAAAAACCCCACGTTTATCAGCGATCTGGAAGAAAATGTAAGGTAATGGACGGGGAGCTGGAGAAGATGCAACAACTTAGAGCGTGATAAATAACGAAGAGGACAGGTCCTTGGTGCAGAGTGACCTTGATTGCTTAGCTGCAGGGCTGTGCTTTGCAAGCGGTGTTCGTTTCACTGAAGCGAGATGGAACGCTTTGCATCTAAAAAAATATTAAAATTGTGCCAAGAGGATGGGGAGTTCGTGCTGGGGAGTTGGGCTTTGAAGAAATGCAAACGTGTTGTGCGTTTTGTTCTTGTTTCGAATATTGCGTGCGATTCGGAGCCTGTTCTCCATCTTCCTCCACTGCCCTGGCCCCCAGCAGAGGTGCTCAGCAGCTTCCGTACGAGGAGAGGCGAAGTAGGTTGGGACTTCTGATCTGGAAAAGAGCACTGAGAGGGTGTGAGCGAGGTGTGTAAATAATTAATAGCCTGCGGGTAGAGATTAATCACTCGCCTCCTCTCCGCAACCGGAGAACTGGGAGGCGGCGGAAGGGGCCCGGTGCTGACGGGGAGCTGGTTCCCCGCGGTCTGCTTGCGCTGTGAGCGCTGAAAGCTGAGGGTTGGGAGGTGGCAATGCGATTTCACGGGGAAACAGGCCATTTGTTACGGACCCGAGCCCTGTTTGGCTTGGGAAGCGCGTGAGCTGCCCGTGCCTGGAGGCCAGGAGGGCTCCTGGAGTTTCCTGAGATGTTTTTCCAGGGATCTGTTGTTGGCTGCTCTTGGAAGTGGTGGAGTCTTGCTGGAGGTTTGGCCCAGCTGGGCTGGTGCTGTTTCCTCCTCCTGCAGCTCTCAGTCTGGTTCTCAGGGAGGACTTTGAGAAACTAGGGACTGTTCAAGGAAGGGTTTTCAATCGGAAACGTCGCGCTGCAGCGCGAGACTTTGTATTGAGGCTGTTTGCTGCAAGAGAAAGCTGTTGGCTTGCTTTTTCCCACGGTGGATAAACACAGATGGTGGAAATTTGGAACCAAACAGCTCTTGAGTCGACGAGTGAAGGCACAGCAGTCCTCAGCAGGCGGGAGCCGCGGCGAGACAAGGCCAAGCTGGGAATCAGCCATACCTGCTGGGGCTGGGGCTGGGTTCTGCGCTGCCGAAAACGCGTGTCTGAAGCTGGGATGCCTTTCTGGAAACCTGCGCTGTTTCAAGTGCGGCCCTCGAAGGCGAGGGAGGATTTTAAAAGGAAACATCCTAAAGCTCATTTACACAGGAACTCGGAGTGGTTCATAACAATGACTTTTGTTATGCGTTGACACCTGGCGAAGAGCTGACCTCCAGATGTTTTTCCAGCCCTGTCCTCTGGACAGGCTGCGGAACAACTGAAGAGCGGCAGAGCTTCGTTTATCTACCGCCGCTAAGGAAACAGTGGGAGATGCTGGTACAGACGCTTGTGTGTTTGAGTAGATTAATTAACGTTTGTCGTTGTGCTGCAGATGAATGTGCCAAGCACTGTTCCACACTTCATTCTCAGCGTGTCATCAGGAAACGCAGCGCTGTCTTTTATGCTTTGTCCTTGACGGGAGCGCTCGAAGCGGGTGCCGTAGATTCCAGCCCACATCTGCAAGCGCTCGAGCTGCGCTGGACCGGGGGCCTGCTCCTGCCCCGCTTCCTGGAGAGCTGCCCTCGAATGTCCGAGCCACGATCACTACAATTGCTCTGCAGAGAGCAGCTCCCACTCCTCCAGCTGCCATCAAATCCCTTTTTACCTCCCGCCCGCGGCGCTGGGGTGGCCGAAACGCCGCACGCGGCGGGCTGTGACAGCGACCTGTCACCTCCCCGGTGTTCGGAGCCAAACGAGCGGCGGCGGTGACCCGCTGTAATAAAACCTAGAGGAGTGCTGGGAGGAAGCGGGGTTGATGTCTTCGTTTCGGACGCGTGGACAGCAGTGGCCTGGACCAGCCCTTTCCATGGAGCCTGGCAGATGCGTTTTTCTGGGGACGTGTGCCGCCCGCCCTGATAATTGCTGTAGTGAGAGTGAGCCATGGACTGCCTCGGAAATCACAGTGCTGTTTATGTCTGTCTTATAAACAAGGTATTACAACTGACTGGGCTAATTACAGGGTATCGTAAAGAACGAACCCGCGGGCAGAGTCTGGAGGCTCTAGTTAAGAGCTCAGCGTAAGAGTGAGAAGGTTCGTTTAGGAATAGCCCAGATCCTCGCTCGTTAGGACCCATTTTAAGGCACAAACCACTGAAGTAACCATTTCCCCTTCCCGGCCCCATATTGTTGGCATTTCCAGGCGTTGCTCTGGCACTCACGAAGCTTTTCCATCTCTTGCAGATGCGTCGGTCGGCGATGCCTGCTGGCTCGGCTCGGCCCCGGCCTCTCCGTGCGACAGTGAGTCTGAGGGTTTATGGAGAGTAATGGGATTAACTTCTCTCCCGAGGGATCCTGTCCAAGGCCTGGGGGCATGTGTGCTTTCTATCCGCTTAGGAATTCTGCTCGATCCCCGCCATGTGTCGGCCAGGCACTTAGCACATCATGCCATCAGCGCACGGAGGGCTGGGGACAAGGGGAGAGCCGGGGTCCCTCACTGGGGCCGCTGTCACCCTCTGCCACTCCGTGTCACAGCCACACGACAGCCTTGCACCTGGGGCGGGCTGGGAGCTGCAGAAGCCCCCTTGTTCCCGTGCTTCGTGCTGCCGGGCTTAGGGAGAAATAGTTATTTTCTGCTAAATTGGGCTGTAAGCGTAATTGCTGTGTAATCTCAGGAACATTAAATTACAAGCTCTTTATTTGGTACAGTGTGCAATTACCGTGGCAGTAAAGAGCAGGTTGCATGTTATCAGTATTATATAAGGTGTTATCTGATATCCTATACCCTGATTTGGGTGGTGGTGGCGGGGGCGATACCGCTCCGCCGGCTGCCTGGATTCCAGCGCAGGACCGAGCTTAGCGCGACGCCGCTTCCCGGCCTGCCTGTTGCTGGTGTTAACTCGGCAGCGCTGGCGGTGATCCCCTCCTACCCGTGTCCGCGCACAGCTGGAGGCGTCGGGAGTGCACACTGCGAGGCCGGAACGCTGCCGCGGCGCTGCCGGTCCCCCCCGCACCGCCTGTCCCCTCTTTTTTTGCAGCGTTGTCCCAATGGCAACGACGGCCAAGGAGGAGATGAGCCGCTTCTGGGAGAAGAACACCAAGTCCAACCGTCCCTTGTCCCCTCACGTCACCATTTACAAGTAAGAACCACTTGGCTTCGTGCGGGAGCACCTCCGGGCTCTGACACGAGTTTGGGGGCAGCCCTGTGTGCATTTCCACTTGTCAGTTCAGGTGTGGGACAGGCAGACCGTCTGTGTCACGCTGTGAACAACCCAAGCTGGGGAGGGATCACACCCTCAGGTACCCCACGGAGCTGTTGAAACCCACTTTTTTCATGTGGGGTGTTGAGGGTGGGTGAAATGCCCCCCCCAGAGCCGTCCCTCGGGGTGCTTGGGCCGGGCAGCGTTCCCAGCCGTGCTGCACAAAGGCAGCAGCCTCTGCAGAGGGCGCTGGGGCGGGACGCTGCGTCCCACCGGGGACTTGGCAGCCAGCGGGGGTGGCGGCAGGAGGCCAGCTCGGGGCTGTCGGGTCCCTCACTGGGGAAGGGACGGCTTCTGCGGGGCTGCTTCCGTCCCTTGTCCAGGTTCTCTCGCTTACCTCCGAGTCTGGATGCTCAAACCCTGCCCCTCTGTTCCTAAAGCGCAGGACCTTTACAGCCTTCTCCCGTTTCATCTCCCTTCAAGCTTTCTCAGCAGACGCCCTTCCCCTTCCCAAACCCGTGCCAGTGGCATTTGCCATTCCCAAGCTGCCTCTGCAAATTCCCCCGTCTCTCCCCTTTCTCTCTGGCCGGATTCCTGGAATAGCTCTGAGTGCAGAAATACCCACCCAGCAGCGCGGAGCTGTCTAGGAACAGCCGGGCCGTGCTTTCTCCCGCCGCTCCTCGCTCTTGCGCTTGCCACCCTTGTGCCCCGTTTTGCTGACAAGCTCGGTTGTTTTGCAGGTGGTCCCTGCCCATGGCGATGTCCATCACGCACCGGGGCACCGGCGTCGCGCTGAGCTTAGGTGCGTGCATCTCCGACCTGCTCGTGGCGACGGAGCGCGGGGGCACATCCCTTCGGTTGATTCAGAGACGTGGCTGCAGGCGGGGGTTTTCTCCCCCTTGTCTCCAGTCCTAACGCTGGCTTCAGCAATGGGTTTTCTCCCCGTTTATCCATGCCCGGGTCCCCTTGTGCTGCAGCGGCTCCAATCCTGCAAAGGGAGCAGTGCTCCCCCGTGTTTAAAAGCCCTCAAAGCCTTTGCAGCGCCTTTCTTCCAGACCTCCCCCGGTCTGGAAAAGCTGTTCCAGTTCTCAGCCCTTCTCTTCAGTGCCTGCTTTTTGCTGGTTTAACCTTACCAGCCCCCGTGTGAGGGAAGGGCTGACAGACAGGCAGAGCTTTGGGGATTTTCCTTGGCACAGGCAGAGGCTTTCAGCTTCCTGGGAGCGGCTGCTGCCTTCCCAAGGATCCCGGTGGGGGAGAAGGTGGCACAGGCATGAAAAGCGATAAAACCCCTTCCAGCAATTGGACTCGCCATGGTTTGACTAAGTGATGGGATGTCTGACTGTGAAAGGCTGTTGTATTTCCATAATGCCCTCTCACGGCAGCGGGAAGGTGCTTCCCTGGTAGCTCTGCTGCTGAGGGGGAGGAGCTGGGTTGGCTTTTGCAGGAGAGCAGAAAGCGAAGGGGCTCGGAAGAGACGTGCGTGGCTCAGGACTCGCGTTCTTCCTCCTAAAAGTGCAGCTGGGTACGAACGAGAGCGGGCAGCGAGGGCTGGGAAGTCGGCCTTTCCAAAAACGGCACCCGCGCGTCCCCCCGCAGCGCAGAGCTCTGGCTCCGCATCCCGCAAGGGTCGCAGCGAGGCGGCTTTGGCTGCCCGCGCCCCTTCGGGGTGGCTGCGTGCCCTGCTCCGTGCCCAGACCCACAGCGCTGCGTGGCCGCGCGCTGGCACCACCCAGCTTTGGGATTTTATCTCCAGAAGCCGGGGACGTGCCTGGCCCCGTGGGACAAGGTCCCTGCCAGCAGCCTGAGCTGGCAGGGCCGCGGTTGCCCTTTCTGCTGCCATATAAAGGAACCATTTAACAGCCTGTACCGCGGTGGAAAGCGGTCGCTTTCTAGGCTGATGGAGCGCAGAGGAAAATCGCTTCTGCTGAGAAGGGGGAAGCGTTCATCTCCTCTCCAGCAAGGGCTGTAATTACAGGAGCCTCTGACTTCCTGCACTTCTTGAGGGCTAACACAAAGGCCATTGAGGAGACAAGTGGCTGAGCGGGGAAGCAGCTGGTTGACTCGCGCTGCCAGCGCCGGCCTCAGCCGAGGCGCTCGAGCGTGCGTGCCGCGGTGTAATCAGGCGCTATTGAGCGGAGGGTGAATCGCGACTTGGCTGACGGCTCGCTGTGATCGCTCCCATTCTTTTGGCAGCACCATCTGGAGAAACCCTCTTGGCCTAGAAATGACGAGGAGAAGCCGCAGCGGTTCCTGCAGCTCGCGCAGCCGCTCGTGGCAGGCTGTCTCTTTGTCTGCCGCCTCTTTTGCTGCTGCTTGCTCGGGCTGCATGCGGCATCCCCGCCGAGCAGCCCTGCTAAACCGGCACGTGTGTCGGTGGTTGGTGGCGGAGGGGCTTCTGTCCTGAGGTGTGGATCTGAGGACGTTGCTGAAGAGCTGCCACCTCACGTTTCCGACCTCGATTGTGTCTCTAACCTTGAATTTGGGCTGGTTTAGCCTGAGCTCATGCTGGTTTGCTCTCTGGGTGTTGTATGAGTAATGCAGCCCCTGGTGCAGGACCCAGATTCGGCGCGTTGCTGCCCCAGTTTGGGTCCTCTGCACCCCAGGGTACATTGTCACAGCGCAGCTGCCACCAGACAGAGTCCTTCTCCCTCCTTCCTCCGCTGGTGGTTTGGTTCAGGCCATGTCCCCAAACCAGGGACGTAGAGGTGGCCTCGTCTGTGTAACCAGCAGGAGCATCCCTTGCTACCGTGGGGTTTGTGGCCGGGTGGACAGATTTGTCTGGAGTTGCGTAGGGTTAATCCATCGGGATGAAGCGGGCACAGAGCTGCTCCCAAGCACAGCTCCTGAGCCTGGGGCTCCTCTTCTGGGGCCTCGGGCTTCCAGCCGAGGGGTGCTGCTGCTTGCCTGGGTCTGTGGGTGGCAAGGGGCTGCTACCGCTGCTGCTGGCCTCACCCGCGGGCTTTGTCTTCTGCAGGCGTCTCCTTCTTCAGCCTGGCTGCCCTGCTGCTCCCGGAGCAGTTTCCCCACTACCTGGCCATGGTGAAGTCGCTCAGCCTGGGCCCTGCTCTCATCTACTCCGCTAAGTTCGCCCTGGCTTTCCCCCTCTGCTACCACACCTGGAACGGAATCCGGCACCTTGTGAGTAGCCTCCGTGCGTGCCCCGGGGAGGCACAAGGGAGGGGAAACTGCTGCTGCGGGAGCACCGGGTGTGCAGTCTGGGAAGGTGCTGCCCTTGGAAACGGGAATTAATCACCTCAGAGCTATTTTTGGGTGCATTTAAGTTGCAAAGAGCAGCGCTACGCTGACGCTTGACGGGGCGGCGCAGCCAGCTGAAGCATCCCCTGCTCCGCGGGGCCGTGCGGGCAGAAGGCCGGCGAGGGCTGGCGGCAGCGCCTTGCAGCCGCGGGACGAGCCCCGCAGAAGTGCCACCCTTTGCTCGTCATCCCACCCTCCTCACGCAGCCGTTGCTTTGTGCTATTTAATGAGCCCAGGAGACACGGCACGGCAGTGCCTGCACGGAAAGTAACCTGTGATGTCTGCCCCGGGCTGGAGTGGAACAGGCAGCTCTGCTCAGCCCAGCTTCCTGTGTCTGATGAAGGAGGGGGAGCTGGAGAGCAGAGAGTTTCTTGCTGGGAGCGGTACAAGATGTGCTGCTTTTTGTAGTTGATCTGGTGTTTCTGCAGCTCCAGATAGGTTTGGTTTTATGGGAGCAAACTGCAAAGGCAGCTGGCCCGGAGCGTGACACGATCCTTCTGCTGCAGGCAGCGGGAGCATCACGTGCGGAGCTGCACTGCAGACGTGGGCTCGCGCCGTGGGCGCCGATGGCCTCTTGCATTCCCAGCACAGAGACACGGGGCTTGTGCACCGAAGCTGCTGGGTGCTGTGTCCCGCACCCGGCAGCAGCCATCGCGAGGTGCTCGTGTCAGTGCTGGGACGCGCCTGGCCGAGCCACTTGGGCAAACAGCAGCCGTGCGCTGCGAGAGGAGCCGCCGCTGCGGGTCCCTGGGGCCGACCGGCGGTGCCACAAGCGCTCGTTACCCGCTGTGCGAGCGCTTGGCGTTCGATGAGGTCTTGGAGCACAGGGCCCGCAGCCGGCTGAGCCCCGCTCGCTCGTGGAGACGCTGTTGGGCAAATGGAGCAGTCATAACCGGCTGCGTGTTCAGAGCATCGTGAACTGAATGCGTGCTGAAGTCTCTGCCTGCACATATAAATTAGGATGCCAATTAAATTGTCTGAGAACGAAACCAGCAGTGTTGGCCCCCGGCTGAGCTCAGCAGCGCAGCCCGTCGATGACGGAAGGGGAATAAACAAGGGAGCAGGTTCAGTTTGGTGGTTCTGCCCCTGCTGCTTCTCTGCTTTGAGCCCCGTGCTGGCAGCCTGGGACACGGCACGCGCTCCGCGGCTGCGCTTGGCCACCCAGCTTTCACCTGCGCTGGCCAAAGTCAGGTGAGAGATGGCAACGCGTCTGCACCACGCGGGCACTGAGGGCTGCCAGCTCCGGGGTGTCCTTTCAGCGTCCCTCGCTGCCATCACGGCTCGCACCGGCCCCCGGAGGTGCTCACGGACTGGGAGCCGAGGCTCATCCCCACCTTCTCGGCTCTGCCCCGGGGATGTCAGCAGTGCCTCGGATCCGCGCGGTGCTTTGTAACCTACTTCTGTCAGCAGGAGAGAAGCGAGCAGAGAGCAGCTGCTGCTTTTGAAGTGAACCTGGCACGCTGCGAGGGATTAGGGAGAGCTCCCGGGCGGCTTTGCTGGTGGATGGGGGGGCTGGTGGGGATAAGCTGCCCCCGGCACAGCGCATGCGTGCCTGCGCGCAGGGAGACCCCCGCCCGTTTCCCTGCAGCGATGGACGCTTATACCTGTTTGTACCCCGTAATCTAAAGGCAGGTTTTTGGGGTGGTTTTGCTAGCTTTTAGCAGAAGGACGGTGCCTTTCTACCTGTGGCTGGTACAGCCCACGTGAGGGACCGTCCCTGTCCTGTTGTATTAACTCTGTTGTGTCTCTTCTCTCCCCACAGGCATGGGACATGGGGAAGGGGTTAAAGCTCGCCCAGGTCAACCAGTCCGGGGTGCTGGTCCTGGTCTTGACCCTGCTCTCCTCCGCGGGCCTCGCGGCGATGTGAAGGCTCCTCCCGGTTGATGGCCTCCCGGTTTTTGGAAGATTTGTTCCGTCCTGGCCCACCTTGGGATGCACGTGGAGAGGGAGGCGGGGGGACAGACTCCCGAGTAACTACAAATCCTTGGGGAAGGTGGCGCTTCCCCTCCTCACGAATCTTGCGGATGATCAGAGTTGCTTTTTGTTAGCCCGGATGATGTGCTGTGCCCAGCTGGCTGCCTTGTCACGGCCGGGGGGGGGGGACAGGACAGGGGGTCCCATGCTGCGGCATCGCACACCCGAGCAGCCGCTTCCCAGCTGGTTCAATTGCTCGCAGGGAGCTGCCTAACTCAGCGCTCTTCTTCCAGGCAAACTCCAGGGCGTTTCTTTTCTCTGCCCTGTCCCCAAGCTTGAGACAATGCTGAATCTGTCCCCGCAGGTCCGAGTGGGCTCAGGGAGGGCTGGCAGCGCGCGTGTAGGCTCGGCGCAGGACAACCGTCTGCATTGAAGGGCAGCCCGTGCCAGGGGAGGGAGAGCGGGCAGAGCTGCCAACGCCAGCACCCGCGCAGGGAAGGGGAGATCTGGGGTACCCGGGTGCCGCCGTGGTGCTCGGAGGTTCAATCCTGACTCCTTGTCATTGAAATTGTTCTGATTCAGCCAGCTCTGGGGCTCTGGAGCCCCTGCCACTGAAAACGTCCCATTTTCCCCCGTTGAGAAGTTGCTCTGTCAGTGGCGTGGCTGGGAGGGCCGTGGTTTTCCCGGCGCGTGTTGCCACCAGCTGTCGTTTCAGCGCTTGTTACTCGCCCACCTTTGCAATAAAGCAGCCTTGATCCTTCACACGCGGCAGCCACCGAGTTACTGTTGTTTGGGCTCGGCGCTTAACTAAGGAGAAGTCGGGCAGGAAGGGGTGTTTTGCGGGGAGATTAAGGCAGTTGCAGCTTCCCAGGGAAGCCGGGATGGAAAAACAAGCTCTTGGCTGTGTTTATAGAGCCAGGTGTAGTGCCTGACCTTTGGAGTTTGGGTGAGGGGTCGATGTGTCTGTGAAAAGCTGCCAGCCCAGCAGAAAGGAATTTCCTACCTGGACTGTGTTTATTTGCATTGGTACAACCGCACTCGCGAGCGCAGCTTTTTGGTCAAATTTGCCAGTTTTTAATGTTTGCATTGCAAAGATGCTGCTCGTCAGGAGCTCTGTCCCGCTTTCCCGTCCCAGCGAGGGTCTGGGCTCTGTTTTAGGAAGGATCCTCCTTCCCATCCACAGCATCCAGCAAAATGTCGGCTTTATGGGGAACGTCTGCTCTCGTTGGGCTTTCGATGGCGAGCTGAAGTGGCAGGAGGGGAGCTGGTGTGATAACGCTCGGCAGGATCACTCCTGCCAGCCAGGGCTGTTCTCACACGACTGCTTTTACCTCCGCCACCGATCCCAGCCCCTTTCCCTCCCGCTTGCTCAGCTCCTTTGCCTGCCCGGTGGACCTAACCAATCTGCCACTCCTTTAATTAGCAGAAGGCATCCTAGCCCAGAGGGGATGCGAAGCATCAGAGAGGAGAAATCACAGAGGAGGAAAAGCTGTCTGCTGTCATCGTGGCAGAGGGAGAGGACTGGCTGCTGAATCCCTTTCGGTATAGCTCTGTGCCCCAGCAGGAGCGATCTTCTGGGTGAAAACTAATGTATTTTAGCTTTAAACCAATTACTTCCTGCAGTTGCTGAAATGGCTTTTATTTGGAACCCACTTCTGCTTGCTAATGAGCAATTCTGTTGTGAGTGCCAGCTGCTAACGAAGTTAGACTTTGCTGTGCCTCTCGGCTGCGCTTCACAGACTTTTATTTCCCTCCTGCAAATGGTGCAGGAGCCACCCCACAGCTGGGGGAGCCACTGCCCCCCGTTTCCTACTGACGAGCAGCCTGGCTAGCCTGGTTTCCCCACAAGAGACAGGTGGGGAGTGAATAAAACCTGCTGGTAATGGGATTTGTGGTGCTCGGCACCGGGAGCAGCCGGGTGAAACACCCATAACCATCTCCAGCGTGAACCACCAGTAAGTGGGATGAGCGGAGATGCGGCACGGGGAGGCCACACGTTGAAACCAAACTGAGATATATATTTTTTTAAACCTATATTTTTCCAATTGCTGTAAAAACAGCTGCTTGGTGCCTGTGAAGCGCTCCCCTGCCTCCCCCTTGGGCAGTTTCTGGATCTCTGCTGGGAATGGGCTTGCGGGAGCCGCAGGGAGAGGGAGCGAGGAGAGCAAAAGCTCAAAGCCCTGGGCGAGGTGAAGCACAGGGACAGGCTGATCCCTTTCCCTGCGGCCCGGCCTCCCTCCCAGCGGCCGAGGCTGGGATTTGGGGCATGACGGTGTCCCCCAGATCTGCCGGACCCGGATGCGGGGAGCGCGGGACCTCGGCTGGGCTTCCCGCCCCGTGCTTGTCCTGCTCGCAGCGAGGCTGGCACAAAGCTGGCGGCTCCGGCGACGCGTCCCGCTCCAGGCGGACGTCCGTGCGGCCGGGCTTACGGGAGAGCGGCACCGGGGCTTCGCTGCCGGGCTGCTCCTCCAGAGGTGATTTGGGAGCCGGCTGCGCAGCCGGGGTGCCCTCGCAGGACGCCCGGCCGGTCCTCGAAGGCTCCTTGGCGGCGCGTGGATCCGACCAAGGCTCTTGGGGCTGTGCGAGGGAGACGCGCGCTATGCTCCGATTGGGATGTGGGGTGGTGGGAGAAGGGGGAGAGGAATTGGGGGGATTGGGGTGCCGTGGGATGAGGCATGGCTGCTGGAAAGGGGGCTCCGGGAGCAGCTCCGTGTCAGCCCCCGTGCTCTGTGTGTTTCTCCGGGATGCGAGCAGTGGGCTGGGAGCTCCTCCTGCCGGCACCGCCGCGGCCCCGGGCACCCGGCCAGCAGCGGGAGCATGAGCCTGGCTTTGGGGGGACATGGGGAGCCCCAGAGCAAGGGGAGATGGTGGCTGCTGCTCTGGGTGGGAGCTAACAGCGCGAATTGGAGAGGTGGGAGGAACCTGCCTGCGATATCCCATGGGAGGAGGGAGGCGAGTGGCGCAGGGAGCCGTCCCCCCCC
>VXAA01007292.1:31249-45707 GCA_013399115.1 Anseranas semipalmata
GGCGGGGGTTTGGGGGGGGATGTTACAGAGCCGGGCAGGCGACCTGGTGCCGGATGCCGTCGTTGCAGATGAGGGCGGCCGCCCGATCGTCGCTGTCCCCGTGCTGGCACTGCATGTAGCTGATGCCGTGGGGCGAGTAGCTGTGGTGGGCACAGACATTGCAGGCTCGGGTCATGGTGCCGCCCGTGCTGCTCCTATGGATGGAGGCAAAGGGGAGCCCCCGGGGGGCACCCATCAGCACCCGGAGGTGCCCGGTGGTTCCCATCAGGTGCCTGGTGGCACCCCTCGGTGCCCACCGATGCTCAGCATCACCCACCAGCATCCTGCTGGCTTCCATCAGTGCCATCTGGTGCCTGGTGGCACCCGAAAGCCCCCTTTGGTGCTCATCGGTGCCCACTGGCACCCATCAGCACCTGATGGCACCCACTAGTGCCCAGCAGTCCCCAGCAGGACCCACCGGTGTCTGGTGGCACCCACAGGTGACCCGTGGTGGCCATCAGTACCTGGTGGCACCCAGCGATGGCCATCGGTCCCCAGCAGCACCCAGCGATGCCCATGGGTTCCCAGCAGTGCCCAGGGATGCCCGTCAGTGCCTGCTGGCCCTGCTGGTGCCCACCCCGTGTCCCCACGTCCCCGTGTCCCCACGTCCCTCACCTGCAGTCGCTGCAGGTCCGCTGGCACTCCTTCCGGCGGTAGCGGCAGATCAGAGCCCAGATGAGGAGCCCCAGAAGGCTGAGGAGCAGGAGGGAGCCCAGGATGGAGCCCACGATGATGCCCGCCTGCCTTCCACTTCCTGCCGCGGGAGCACAGCCTGTCACCGCCGGCCTCCCCGCCGGCTGTCCCACGTCACCGTGCCACCGGTGGCACCCCGGTGTGCAGAGCCAGCCCCCCGCAGCACCCTGCCCGCGCGTCCTCTCTGCGGTGACACTTACTTGGCACGAGGCTGAGGTTGATCTGGCACACGGCGTAGCCCACGCGGTTGGTGACGCGGCACTGGTAGATGCCAGCGTGCACCTCCGTCAGGCTACGGATCAGCAGGTCGCCGGGAGCACGTCCTGCGGCGGGAGAGATGGCACCGTCAGCACGGGTGCACACGGACACGGGTGCACAGGGACATGGGTGCACAGGGACACAGGGACATGGGTGCACAGGGACACGGATGCACAGGGACACGGATGCACAGGGACACATGCAGACATGGGTGCACACAGGCATTGGTGCACACAGACATGGGTGCACAGTTGCACACAGATATGGGCACGCATGGATGGGTGCACAGGGACACAGGCACGCACAGACATGGGAGCACACAGACATGGCTGCACATGGACATGGGAACCCATGGGCACAGGTGCCCATGGGCACGGATCCACGGGGACACGGGCACATGCAGACACGGGTGCACACAGACGTGGGAACACACAGACGCAGGAGCACACAGATGTGGGTGCGCATGGACAGGGTGCACATGGACATGGGCACCCATGGACAAGGGCACACAGACATGTATGTACATGTCTGTGCATGGACATGGGTGCACATGGACATGGGAACACACAGACATGAGCACCCACGGACACAGACACCCATGGACACTTGTAGAACTGGGTGCACATGGACATGGGTGCAAAAGAACATGGGAACACACAGATACCAACATCCATGAACAAGGCAACTATGGACATGGGTGCACACAGACACGGGAACAAACAGCCATGAGCACCCATGGACATGGACACCCGTGTACATGGGTGCACATGGACATGAGAACATAGAGCATCCGTAGACAAGGACACCCATGTACATGGGAACACAAATATGAGCACCCATGGACATGGGTGCACATGGACATGGGAACGCACAGACGTGCACCCATGGACATGGACACCCATGGATGTGGGTGCACACAGACACGGGAACACACAAACTTGAGCATCCACGCTCAGGGGTGCACACGGCCATGGATGCACTCGGACATGGATGCATAGGGACACGGGTACACACGGATGTCGGAGCATCCGTGGGATGAGCACCCATAGACACGGACCCACAGCCAGAGACCCCCACACACACCCGTGGGCACCCCCCACACACACTCAGAGCCCCCAACACCCACCTTGGATGGTCCCATGGGGCAGGTGTCCTCCGCCGTAGCCGTCAGCCAGCTTGGCCCACTGGTAGGCGAGCGGCGAGGCCCCCCCTCGGCTGTAGCACCGCAGCAGGATGCTGCTCCCCTCGATCAGCTCCCCCTCGGTCCAGCACTGCGGGGCAGCCGGCTTCTCTGCGGGGCGAGGGACACCGTCACTGCCGGGGCCACCGGGGCACGGCGCCCGCCACCAGCGGGGAGGGGTCCGGGGGGCTCACCTTGCACGGTGACGATGACCTCGTGCACCGCCACGGTGTTTTTCTTCACCCGGCACTGGTAGGTGCCGGTGTCGGAGACCTGCAGGTCGGCCAGGCGGATGGAGGCGTCGTGCTGCCCGGGGTCGTTCTGCACGAAGGCCACCCTGTCCTGCAGCCCCGAGCCGCTGCCGTAGTTGACGTGGTGGTCGTGGTAGGACAGGAACTGGGGAGGGGGGGAAAGCGAGCGGTGAGGACGGGCAGGGGGACCCAGGGGAGAGCAGGAAGGGAAACGTGCTGCCTGCTCCTGCCCTGCCCTGCCTGTCCTGCCTGCCCCTGCCTGCTCTGCTGGGCTCTGCCTGCTCCTTCCCTGCCCTGCCTGCTCCTTGCTGGACGCTGCTTCATCCCTGCCAGGTCCTGCCTGTCCTGCCTGGTCCTTCCTGGTCCTGCCAGAGCCTACCTGCCCTGCCTGTCCTGCCTGCTCCTTCCCTGCTCTGCCAGACCCTGCCTGCCCTGCCTGCCCCTGAATACCTGCTGCATCCCTTCTCCATCCCTCCTGCCTCATCCCTCCTCCATCCCTCCTCCATCCCTCCCTCCCGCTCCATCTCTCCCACCCCACTGGCCCCATCCCTCCTGCTCCATCTCTCCTCCATCCCTCCTTCTCCATCCCTCCTCCATCCCTCCTACCCCATCCCTCCTACTCCCCGCATCCCCATGGGATGGGGACGGCTGCAGAAGGGTCCCACATGGGGCTGGATCAGTGGCTCCGTGGCCAGGGGACACTCACCACATTCTCTGGGCCAGTCCGCTCGGGCGTGATCTGGATCCACTCGATGCCCACGCCCTGCGGACCGATGTCTTCGGGCTCGAGGACGTAGGGGCAGCCCAGCTTCACCGAGTCACCCTTGGCCAGGTACAGCACCTCCCGGCCCTTGCCATTGATCCTTACGGCCAGGAGGAGAGCTGGGGAGAGAACGGCATCGTCACACCGGCTGGGCAGCGCGTGGGCACCCCGATCCTGCACCCCACGGCACCCTGATCCTGCACCCCACAGCACCTTGACCCACATCTCTGCAGCACCCGACCCAGAGGGGCAGGGATGGGGCAGGGACCCAACTGCTGGGGTTTAGCACCCACGGGGGCTGGGTGTCCCGGTGGGATTGAGCAACCATCGGTGCTGGCACCCTTTGGGGACAAAGGGCCGTGGTGGGCTCAGTGCCACCCGCCTGGCCAATGGGTATCAGGGCACGGCTGGCTCCAGCTGCAGGTGCTCTGCTGACCACGGGGTGCATCCGCCCTGGCACCCTTGGGTGCCCCGTGGCCAGGCAGCATCCCCTCCATCCTTGGTGGCATCGCTGCAGGAGCGCAGGGACCGCTGGCGCCTACCTGGCATGAGACCCAGGAGCAGGAGCAGGCCGGCGCCGTGCCCTGCCATGACGCTGCAGCCGTGCCGGCCGATGCGGGCGGTGAGGAGGAGCGGGAGCGGAGGAGGCTCCGAGGCGACGAAGCAGCCCGGCCGTGCGGGGCCGCTTTTACATGCTGGGCCCGGGCGCTCCTCCCTGTGGGGCGGATGCCTTTGGGATGACTGAGTGGCTCCAAGCTGTGCGTGAGCGATGCCGCCCTGCTCCACTCCCTACCCGGTAATTAAGCGCTGCCATGTTATGGGCTCCTATCCAGCCTGAGCTGGGCTGGGGGCTGCAGCACAGGTGGGGGGGCACCGGGATGCTCCAGGACACCCATCCGGAAGAGTGGGGCAGAGCTTGGAGGGTGAGGACCCCACGGTGTCCGGCACCCCAGGGTGGGCAGCACCGGGACGAGCGTGGCCGGTGGGAAAAGTCCACCTGGTACCCGTCAGGAGCATCCCAAGCGCAGCCAAGTGCCACAACTCCGTGAAGATGCCAGCTCGGCCCCACACACGTCCCAAAAGGATTTTGGTGCTGGAGCAGGACTCAGGGCAATTGCAGGAGCTTAAAGGTGTGGTTTGACCATGGGCTTAAGCTCCCGCAGATCCCTCCTCTGGTCCTGCCCCCTTGGTGAGCGGGCACGGGGGTGCTGTGGGCACGCGGGGATCCTGGTGCCCACCGAGCCCACGCTGGTGCTGGTGGCACCGGTGAAATACGGTGTCCCAGGCCACAGCTCGCTGCATGGGGACACGGTGGCGGCATGGGCAGCACAGCCCGGGCCATGCTCTCTGCAGGGGACGTGCAGCACCGAGCGCGGTGACCCCGTAGCTGGGGAGGCTGGGAGAGCTGGAGGGGAGGAAGAGAGGGGATAAAACCTGCTGGGGTCTGAGGACAGGTGCTGGGGACAGGGATGCTCTGCAGGAGGACAGAGGAGTTGGGGACACGGCTGCTCTGTAGTGGGGATGGAGGACTTGGGGACAGGGATGCTCTGCAGTGGGGATAGAGGACTTGGGGACAGGGATGCTTGGCAGTGGACCAGAGGAGATGGGGACGGGGATGCTCTCGAGCAGGTGGCAGAGTCAGGGACAAGGATGCTCTGCGGTGGGCGCAAGACCTGGCGACAGGGGTGCTCTGCAGGTGGCAGAGGCCACTCGGGGACTGCTCAGCCCCGTGGGAGCCCCCAGCCAGGACCACTCCGCACCCACGTCCCCATACCCTGATGGGGCTGCTCCGGTCAGTGCCCAGCTCACCCGTGCGCTGCCCCGCGGCACAGCTCAGCCTCCACCGGTGCTTTCCAACCCGCCACTGCCCGAGCCGGCCAGGCAGCACCTCCCAGCCGGTCCCAAACGCTGCCCGGGGCCACGAGATGCTCCATTTACTGTCCCCAACCTGAGCTCACCGCTGCCAGTTAACCCTTGCCGGCCTCACGCCGGGAATCGCGGGCGAGCCGGGCACGTGCTTCGCTGCGTCTGTGATTTGGGGGCTGCGGCCAGGCCCCGGGGCGACACCGAGGGGGCAAGGGGTTGGGTCCCCGCTGCTGGGGCCGTCCCTGCTGTGACGGGGCTGTGGCTCACCCGGCTCAGGGCTCCGTGCCGGCGCGGCGCTGGCTCCCCAGCTGGTGACTCCTGCATTCCTCGGAGCCCCGCTTGTGCAGGAAGGGTGGGGACACCGCTCCACCCTGGCTGGCCACCGCTGGTGGTCACGGTCCCCTCGGCGCGGTGGCTTTGAAACCCTTGGGGCTAAGCCTGGCCTAGAACAAGGCTGTGACTCCCTGGCCGAGGCAGTGACCAAGAGTGACACGGCTGGAGGTGGCCACCAGGAACAGGAGCAGGCAGGCGAGCCCGGCGCTCAGCACCGCGGGTTCTCTCTGTGCAGGCCACCGGTGCCAAAGCCCCATGGAAGCGGGGAGCTCAGTGGCCAGGTGTCGGGGCTGCCCTGCATGGTGGCAGTGGCAGATATCCCAAAAGGGACTGTGCAACCCTGTGTTGCCTGGCTCTGTCACCCCCCCAGGGGACACATAGCTGCTGGAGGAGACAGGGAAGAGATAACAAGAGGCTACGGCGTTTCCTGCTCCCCCTTTTCCCAGCCTGCACACTGCTGGGCTCGGTGCAGAGCCCTCTGCGCCATCTCCCTGCCCTGGGCAGTCTCACCTTTGCCGGCTCTCCTTATTTTTCAGCTGCTCGGACCATTAATCAGAGCCACTCCTATGGGATCCCAGCCCTCTGAAGCTGCCAGTCCCTGTCCAAATGTTTTTTTTTTTTAATGTTTGCATCATGCTCCGGTCTTTTTGCTTTGCCCCTGTAGAAGGCCACTGCCACAGGGCCTAGAAGTGACACCTCGGTGAGACAGTGGCACTTCCAGGGTGGATGCAGCAGCGGTGGCAGCAACAGCCCTGCACCCACGGCAGGCAGCGCTGGGCAGCCAGGGCTGGGCTGCGTGCGGAGAAGAGCGTGCCTGGCTCATGGGGACCCACTTGAGCCCCCCGGGAATAGCCCAGGGTCTGGGGACGCTCCTGTCCCGGGGAGATGGGCAAGAGGTGATCTCTGTCCCGGGAGTGGGACAAATTGGACAATGGGCATTTGAACGACTCCAGCCCCTGGCCTGCAAACGCGAAGCAAGAGAAAGATGGAAGATGCTGTCTGCTCCGTAAACATCTCTGTTTGTAGAAAACTCTGCCTAAGCAAATCAAAACTCCTAAGTCGCTGGAGAAACGGCGCTCGGCTCCTTGTGGGGCTGAGCCTGGCCGGGGGCTGCTCCTGCTCCGCTCAGGGCCCGCCGTTCCACCTGGGCGCAGTACTTCTCAGGGATGCCGGCGGCTCTGCGGAGGGAAGAAATCATCAGGCACCCCGTGCCACGCCAGGGTGGAGCTTTAGGACCACGGCCCAGAGCAGGTCCTGCTTGAAGGGGATGGAGAGGAACCAGCGGGGTGGCCCAAGGGGTCAGGAGCTAGTGGGAAGCCAGGATAGGACTTAGGGACGTGCAGGGAACCGGGGAAGTAAGCGAGCGCTGACGGAGCATCACCTGAGCTCCTGCATCTTCTTCTGCTTGAGCTGGGTGATGCGCTGGCTGCGCTGGCGGGCCTCCTCCTGCAGCCGCTGGCACTCCTCGAAGGCGGCCACCCGCTCCTGCGCCAGCTGCTGCTGCCGCTCCCGCATCTGGCGCCGGACGTCGTTGGCGTGGGCGAGCTGCAGAGCTGCCTTCCGCGCTTCCTCCGCCTTCTCCTTCCCCATCTGCTCCTGCTGGGCCCTGCGGGAGATGGGGGGGAAGACAAGAAGCCCCGCTCCAGCCCTTGCGCGCACCAATAACCTGCACGCCGGGCTCGGCCAGTGCAAGAGCCATGGGCTCTCGTCACCAGGAGCCCTCACCGCAGTCCCCGTGCCACTGTGTCACCCTCGGCCCCGTCTCGCAAGGCTGTCGCAGCAGCCGGTTCCTAGCACCACCCGTCTCACCTGAGGATCCGCTCAAACTCGTCGCGGTCCTGCTGCACCTGCACGGCCATGCTGTGCTCCCGCGCGGCGATCTGCTCCAGCCGGCTCTGCTTCAGCTTCTCCTCCATCTCGGCCTTCTTCTGCGCCAACTCCTTCTCCTTGCGCCGCCACTCACGCTCGGCAGCCTCTTGGCTGCGCTTGGCCCTCAGCGCATCCTACCGAAGGGGACACTGGTGACATCGGAGGACCACAGATGGATGGGAGAGTCTGGCTGTGGTTTTGCTGCTTTTTGCTGCTCCACGACAGCACCTTGCTCCAGGAGCCGCCCCAGACCTGCAATGCCCCTGCAGATCCACCACATCCAGCTCCCACCCTGCTGGGTGGGGGTGAGGAAGGTGGCAAGGGAGCCAGCAAGCCACGTGCCACCTCACCTGCTCTGCCTGGTGGTCCTGGGCCCTCTCTTGCATGGCCCTCAAGCGTGCCGTCTCCTTCTCCTTCTCCCGACGGATCCTCTCCTGTTCAGCTTCAAACTTGGCCTCCCGCTCCTACGTGGGACAGAGCCTCGTGGCAGCTCCCTGCAACACCTCTGCTGCCTGCCGAGCCTGCGCCCATGCTGCCCACGCTCGGTCCTACTACCATTTTCTGCCTCTGGTACTCGAGTATCCGCTCGTCTGCCATCTTCTCCTGCTGCAGCTGGTCCTCCTTGAACTTCTGGTTCTCATCGTTGATGCGTTTAATCTCAGCCTGGATTTTCTTCTGTTGCTCCTGTCTCCGCTCCAAGTCCTGAAAACAGGGTTAAGGGCTGAGGGGCGGCAGGACAAGAACCGCCGCAGAGCGCTCCCTCAGGGTGACGAAGGCTCAGTGGCTTGGGGTCACTTTTGAGAATGTTTCAGCCTCCCCAAGAGATCAGAGCCTTAATTCTGCCTCCATTCTGCGAATCTGACTCACCCAGCACCAAGTCACCCTTCCAGCGAGGTGAAAATCTACCTCCAGCCCCCTCTGCTCCCCAGCAGCTCGCTGGTTTCTGCCTGTCGCACCTTCAGGTCCTCCATCTTCAGCTGCTCCAGGTACTGCAGCATCTCCTGAGCCTCCTGGTCCCGCTGCTCGGCTCTCAGCGCCCGCTCCTCCGCGTTCTTCTCGATCTGCTTCACGAGCTCCTGCCTCCCCCTGGAAAGACGAGGCAACAAGGGGTCCCCCCCGGCTCAGCCCCACTCCCTGGAGCAGAAACACGGGCATGGACATCAGGCAGAGAGCCTGCTGCCGGTGGGAAGCGTGCTGCGGTGTGGGGCCGGTGGTTATCGCAGCGCCTGCAGAAGGGGAAGTGGGGCAGAGGGACCCCCCTGCCCACCTCATCAGCTCCTCCTTCCTCCTGCGTTCCAGTTCCTCCTGCATCTCGTTGGCCTTCTGCCTCTCCACCTCCATCATCTTGGCCAGGCGCTTCTCCTCCTCCTCCAGCTCCTTGGCGATCAGCTGCTTCTCGAGGATCTGCGTGTCGCGGATCATGTGGCACTTGGCACCGAGGATCAGCTGCGGGGACAACAGGTCTCCCTGGCCTGCGAGCCACACTGGGCGGCAGGGACAGACATACAGGCGAGGAGGTGGGAAAGGAAAGGAGAGGAAGACCCTGGGTAGCAACAAGCAGAGCAGGGCTTGGAGCTCATTCTAGCCGTGCCACGGAGTGGCTGAGGGTCTTGGGGCACCTCCCTTTACCTCTCCCCTTCGGTTCCTGCGATGCCGGAGGAGGATGAGGAGCCCCCGGCCCTACCTCACTGAACTCCTTGATCTCGTCCTCCTGCTCCATGCGCATCCTGTTCGCCCGCTGCAGCAGGTACTGGGCCCGCTCCTTCGCCTCCTCCTCCAGGTCGCTCAGCTTGCCCTTCTGCTGCAGGACGGCCCGTTGCTTTGCCGCTGCCTTGCGCTCGCTCACCCCCTCCTGCAGGGACAGAAGGGCAAGCTGAGAGGCCACCCCACACCTCTCTTAAGGAGATGCTCCAAACCCTTCTGGCAGGGGGGCAGAAACGCAGTGCGGAGGCTTCATCACAGCCTCCAGGTCACCGTGGGCTTGGGGAGCTGTGGGATGTGACCAGTGTGGGATTGCTTCGCCACCAATGGACTGGGCAAAGCTGGGGACCCCACACGGCCCTTCCTGGGCTGGGGGGACTGGGGAGGCCTGAGATTTGCAGCTGTGCTGCCTCCCCTGTGCACCAAAACGTGGGTGACACAAGGAGGAAGGCGGTGGCCCCTGAGTGGCTCTACCTGGGTGCATCCACCTCCACCCGCAGCCCTGTCTGCAAAAGGGGCGGCAGGGGAAATGCCTACGAGAACGGCTTCCTTCTCTGCTTTGAGGGCTGCTAGCTTGGCCTCACGCTCCTCCTTGGTCAGGACTCGGGATGCTTCTTTAATCCGCTGGAAATCCTCCAGGCCGATGACGAGGAATGCTGCTGGGTTCTCTACAGGGACGCTGGTGGAGCAGGGCACAGAAGAGAGCAGTCAATGGCCTGGAGTGATCTTCAGCCCTTTCTGTGCCCTCCTGGCCTGGCAATGGGACCTGCTTGGGCTGCCCACGGAGTGGGCTGTGGGAACAGGAGTCACCCCAGAGCAATGCAGGAAGCATCTGAGCTGTGGCTTCCCCTGTGGACCCGATTCTCCTGCTCAGGGGGGAAGAGAGGAACAGAAAGTGCAGTGAAAGCTGCAGCAGGCTGTGATGCATGGGGAACAGGATGCACAGCAGGGCAGGGGCCTCCTGGGAAAACCCCAAAACATTCAGCACGTGCCTAGTCAGCCCCCATAAAACAATGCCAAAAGTATTTCAAGCCAACCTGACCTTCCCAGCTCTCATTTGGGGAAAGTGTGACCACTGCCCTGACCCCTTTTCTGGTGGGACATCCTGCTCGCCCCTGACTGTCGCTGATCCCAAGCACTGGCTCGAAACCTCGGCTTTGTGCGGAGGGATTTTGGGGAGCACGAGCTGCCTTTTTGCTGTGTCTGATGACACCCAGCACAGCTCAGCCTCGGCTCCGCTGCCCCAGGAATTCTCCCGGCACGAGAGGAGGAAACGCCGTGCTCCCCAAATCCGGAGCAGCCTCCCCTCCCAGCGCTGCCAGCTGCCCCTGCAGCACTCACCGCGAGCTCTGCAGGAGCGAGCCTCACGCAGCGAGCCACGAACCCTGCCCGTGACTCACGCTGTGGCTTAGAGGAAATCACCGAAGCTCTTGGTGCCCCCATTTCCCCATGTGTAAAAATGTGGATAATAATACGGGGCTGTTTTCCGGGCGAGTTGTAAGGAGTTAATTACTCTTTGTATTACTCAGATACCATGGTGACGCGTGTGGTGTAGGAGCATGTATTAACCAAATGCATAGAGCACTTTGAAGATGTTCAGGACTAAGAATTTAGTCATTATTATTATGTGTCACCTTTCATCCACCCATGTGAATATGAACAGATACCTGCATAATAATCGCTCGAGAGCTGCATCACAACATCGGATTCCAGGACGCTTTAAAGAATGGGTAATGGTAACAACGGCACTAATAAATGTAATGACACAGTGACCACTGCTTGAGTTGTCTCACTGTTTGGGTGACCAACCTGAGATGTCTAGGGCCTGATTTTCAGGAATTAAACCCGCACAAACAGTTTCCAAGAGCTTCAGCTGGAGCTGCGGCTGTGCTACACATCTGGAAACTGGCCCTCGGCTTCGTCGGGTCAGTCATGTAAGAACCTGAGTGCGTAAAATTGGGCACCAGCCCTGAAATCCCAAGCCAGTGTCTCTGTAGCACTGCACTCTCCATAAAACCCAAACCCAAACCATCCGTGGTGCAGGCGTCACGTTTTATAGGGTGTAAGAGCATTACGTGGTGGTTCCAAACAGGAAGCAAAGGTGAACCGTGCAGCCAGCTACAACTGCAAGGAAAATTTAGGAAGGTCAAAATTAAGCTAAATTAGATTTGGCTGGGATAATGGCCCTATTCTTGTCTGCGTGCTGCAGGCTTTTAACAAGGTGTAGTAATTAGGGCCAGGGTTCTTACAGTTCAGGCTTGCTTATAAAACATCCCTGTAGAGAAACACACGGCTCCCTGCTGCGTATGGGTGGCAGGTGACACTCACCGCCTCTGTCACACGGGATTTTTGGCACTGGGACATGGGGGGGAAGCGTTTGATGGGTGTGGGGGGCAGGTTCCTCACCGGGGGCTGTCCAGCCGACTTACACAAGGTCACGGATGAAGTCCTTGGTGATGAGCCGGATGGTCTCGGGCTTGTGCTCGCCAGCGGACGCCGTTTTCGGGGCGCTCTGCACATCCCGGAGGATCACGATGGGGGTGCCGGGGCGCGATTGCCGCATGTTCTGCAAGAAAGGACGGCGTTCCCTCCGGCTTCCCTGCCGCCAGCCCCTGCCCGTCGTTGCCCCCAGCTCCTGGGCACGTTTGCCAGCCTGGAGGTAGCAGGGGCCACACATCGGAGAGCGCCCCGATGCTCTCTGCCGAACGCCCTGCCGCACCGCCGAGACCGGCGGAATTTGGGCAAGGGAGAGGCTTTTTTTGCCTTGAAAGCACCAGTTCTGAGAGCCTAGCGAGGGCATGGGGAGAGCTGAAAACTACATGGAATGGTTGAAGTTGGAAGGCACCGCTGGGGCCAGGCCCCAGCAGGGCCCCGCAGAGCAGGGCGCCCAGCACCACGTCCAGGCAGGTTTGGGGAGCTCCGAGGAGGAGACCCCACAGCCTCTGGGTACCTGTGCCAGGGCTGCGGCACCCGCACAGCACCGAGGTGCTTCCTGGTGCTCCAACAGAACCTCCCGGGCTCCACTTTGTGCCCAGTGCCTCTTGTCCTGGCCCTGGGCACCGCTGGCAGGAGCCTGGTGCTCTCCGCACCTCCCTGCGGGTACTGATGGGCGTGGATGGGATCCCCCTGAGCCTCCTCTTCTCCAGGCCCAGCTCTCGGCCTCTCCTCACGGCAGAGGGGCTCCAGGCCCTTCAGCACCCTGGTGGCCATACGTTGGCCTCTCCCCAGTGTGCCCAGGCCTCTCCTGTACTGGGGGGCCCAGGCCTGGGCCCAGCACTGCAGGCACAGCCTCACTGATGCTGAGAAGAGGGAAGGATCACCTCTCTCGGCCTGCTGGTGATGCTTTGCCTGACGCACGGCCCCGTAATGCACAAGCGTCGGCTCAGCGGATGGCGGCTCAGCCTGCCCCGCTCCGCCGTCCTGCCGAGCGCCGTGGTCGATGGCAGCAGCAGGAGAAGCAGAAATGCCCCCGGAATGACCCAAACTTGTAGGAGGGTCCTGGAGGGGACAAATCCAGGTCTGACTCCGCAGTGCGACCAAGGGCACTGGGTGGCCAGTGACGGATCCTGGCCAGAAACCAGCCCTCCCAGTCCAGCCTGAAATGGTGCAGGTCCCTTTGCTTGAGCTGACACTGCCACCTAGTGAAGTGTCACCCGGCTCTGGGGTGCCTCGGGGACCCCGCTCCACACTTGCCCGAGCACGGGTGGGTGCAAAAGTGCCCCTGGAGCTGGGCACACGAAGCCCTTCTCCCCGCGCATCACCTCTGGCCGGTGAGGGACGCAGATACCCGCAGCACGCGTGGGTCTGCACGACCTCTGATCCACCCGTGGGGTCTCGATCCCAATTTTCAGAGAAGGAGATGCATCCTTCCTCCTGGAGCGACGCAGCAGGATGGGCCCAGCAAGGAGATGTGGCCCAGCTGGCCGGAGGTGTGAGGTGCAGCTTCCCAAATCCAGAACCGCTTCCAAGAGCACAACCGCGGGCGTAGGCTTCGCGGCCAAATCCTCGCCCAGGAGGCTGCACCACGGGGCTTGGAGGAGCCGCAGGAGCTAATCTAAGGTACACACAGATGTGTGGTTTCCTTTGTACTGCTGTTTACTACCTCAGCTTTAAAGCCTCAGCAAGTGCTGGAACAAATCCCGTCTCCTATAACCGCTGAGCGTGTTCCTGGGAACACGCTGCCAAGATTTACATTCTACTGCTCCCATTACCCCAAATCCTGGGCTCTGCCGCTGCTGGGGACAGTGGGCATCCCTCTCGGTGGGGATCAGCCCCGTGCCGGCCCCGGGAGCAGCCTATGGGACACCGCGACCGTCCCACCCCACGTGCCGCGAGCCCCCCAGGAGCCAGGCTGGGACGCGGGTGCCCGAAGAAGCGCGCTGGGAGCTTTCACCGGGCAGCGCCCTGCTGTGGGTGCGTTTCAGCTCACAACAGCATCAATCAGCCTCCTATCAGCTACCAAGCACGAGCTGTTGAATTACAGGGCTTGGCACCGAAACACCTGTGCCAACAAAGATAACGCTGTTATTCACCGCCGCCAGCCCTCGAGGCCAGGAGAACTCCTTGGACTAGGCAGGGATTAGGCTCAGGGAACCCAATTAACGTCCCTACGAGCATTATAACATTTGTATATAACTGCCTTGATAGTCTCCGAGACAACGGGCCATAAACCTGCCCGGGGCTCCTCTGGCCAGGGCCGCAGACCTCGCAGCACGCTCCCGTCCTGCCCCAGCCGCCAGCCGTCTGCGCAGCCTCCAGCCCGGAGCGGAGGCAATCGTCATGACAGATTTCCTTCCTCTCCTCCGAAAAGCCAAAGGGTTTTGGCAAGCCGCACGGTTTCGAGCGATAAGAGCCAGGGCTGGGAGCCGCAGCCTCGAACGCAACGCGCCGCTGGCGGGTCGCGGTCCCATGGTGGCAGCCCCACGGCTCCGGTGCGGGTACGAGCGTTTCGCCCCGCGTTTTATCAGCTGGAGGGATCGCGAGGGTGACACGGGCTGAACCCCGCGAGCATCCAGCCCAGCCCTTGGACCTCCACCTGGGCCAAGGACGATGCAGAAGGTGTGGGAGCGCCGTAAAGTGGAGCAGCACCGGGATAAAGGAGGAGGGAAGAGAAGGAGCGGGAGAAGGGCACCCGGCACAGCGCCTTGCCGCCCACCTGGAGGGATGCCGCCGGCCCCCCAGTGCCAGCCCCCGTGCAGGCGGGGGCAGCGAGCGTTTGGCTTCCAGAGCAGGGGAAGGGCTCCCGCTCGTGTCCCCACCCCAGGGCAGCCGGCCAGGAGCTGCGGGCCCTGTCCTGTGTCCCGGGAGGGGGGATTTCTCCTCTCCCTGAAGAAACCCCATCACGGTGGGCAGGGTTAGGGTTAGGGTTAGGGTTAGGGTTAGGGTTAGGGTTAGGGGAACGAGCCCCCCCCAGCCCCCGCCTTTACCCGGCTCTCCCCGAACAGCGTCTCATCCACCTCGGTGCTGCGGGCCCTCCTCCGGTACCGGCTGCGAGGCTGCGGGGGA
>VXAA01007293.1:0-91312 GCA_013399115.1 Anseranas semipalmata
ATTCTATGGTTCTATGATTCTCACAGCTGCTCATAATCCATTTTCCACCCAGCCAGTATTTGTGTCTGGGACTGCCCTGACCCAGGTGCACTTGGCCTTGTTGAACTTCATGAGGTTGCAATCTCTAGCATAGAATCAAGCCAACTATTCCTATGATGCTGTCCAGATTAACAGATACTGTGGCTGGATGTGGCATTTTTTCAGACTAGAGCTAGACAGTCCATGTGATTCACCACAGGCCAGGCTCTTCCAGACGGATTACCCTGCTAACCTTGTAGGCTCTTCATCAACCCTCAGGGTGTAGGGCTATTTCATCAACAAGCTAATCAGAACAATACTGCAGTAAGGATCAGCATCCCTGCAATAAAAAAACTTTTGTTGCCTTGATAATGAGCCCTCCAACTCCTTAGCAAGCTAAGCCCTTGTTTTCTCATCTTCGTTCATTCTTGAGCCCTGCTTCAGCTGCAGCGTGTGGTTTAATCACAGGATGAAAACAAGTGTTGTCAGGCAGCTGTGGAAGAGGCAGACACAGAGAGAAAATTTCCCAGTACTTTTAATAAGAGTGCTAGGAAGACCTGATAGGTCAGTTCTGGTCAGCTGCATTCACGTTTGAATTAGAGTTTGAGAGGGAGCAAAAACATCTGCTAGGGATACTCTATTTTGTAGAAGAGAATAAGAAGTATTTAAACCAGAGCTACTTCAAATTGAAGGCTGGTACTGGCAAAAGAACAAATGACTATGACCTAGTTTTGTTAGTGAATTAGGTTTCTAATGACAAGAGTAGTGAAGTTCTTATACTATCTCCTAACCAGTATAGCAGGGAGAGGCAACCTGACCAACAGTAAAATGGAGGTTCACATAGGTAGGATAAGAATTTATGTTTTGTGGTTCAATGGCCCAAAAGCTCCATTGCAGTTGCTTTGTTTTGCTAAGTTTTCCAGTCAAAGTTCATCTGTTGGTCTCTGCTGCCAAATTCTCTCACTGACCCCCTGCTTCCACCACTACCCAGCAAGCTCCTATTTATAACCCCCTGCTTATCAATTTTATCCTGCTGACTTCAACTGCATTGATGATCTGGTATCTGCTTTCAGTGTTCTTCGTCCTGTGAAGAGAGCTATTCAGTCTCCTAAAGGTGTGGCTTTTGCTAATGACAGGACTACACCAGTTCTTTTTTGAACTGTTTGTCACCAAGTCATCTTTCTCTATGCATGGTATGCTGCAGCTGACTTCCTCCATTATGATAACTGTCTTTCTGAGCAAGTGTCTGCAATTTATTCAGCTTATCTGAATCCTAGATGCTGAATCCTTTTAGCACTCCTGGTTCATTTTTCTGTTTCTCTGACTGGTTGGTCTCCCTCCCTACACAGAAAACTGACAGAATGGGTTCTGTGCCTTTACCCTCCTTTGCATCCCTTTCCCGTTTCTCTCCTATAACACTTTACTTTCCCTGCAACAGGCATTTCTCATCTGCTCTCTTCCGTCTCTCTCACAGTTGTACCGGTTTTTAAGATGTCTCACATCTGATCTCTTCCCTTTCTTTACCCGATTAATCTCTCATTCTGTTCTGGNTCACACAGTAAGTGTGACTTAATCACTCATTTCTAGTTCCTCCCTACCACCTCTCACGGGACTTTGCCCATTCTCTCCCCGTTACTGTCATATCACCTCTTTCATTTTTATGAAACACAGACTTTATAATCCCTCTTCTCTCAGTTCTAGGTTAGGCTGTTGGAAGTCTGCCTTCTGTCTCTTACATGCCACTGAAACTGTTTTTGTCAAGGATTTCCATCAAACTTAAAGCTGAAAGGGCATAATCTTTCCTTTTCCACCATTTATCAGAACTCAGCACCATCAGCTCTATTCCTTTCCTTGAAATTTATTTATTTATTTTACACTGGCTTTTACATCAGTAAGATTAATAAGTAACATCTAATGGAACATTTTATTGGTAAAATGAATTAAAATCCGCTTGGATTTTCCTGAATAGTTATCAGGGGTCCTTTCTCCTTTGCCAATTATACAATAAAATGCATTGTATTTGGGTGTGCTCCTCTGAAGCATACCTCTACCCTAGCCACAGACAGAATATTACTCTAAAAGAAAAGAAACTGAGGCTGATCTTTGCTTATATTCTTATCTCTCAGAAAGCCAAGGGATTCATTCATAACATTTTTCCCTATTTATGAATTCTCCAAGCAGGATGAAGAATCCTCTTATCTGTACTTCATTAAAAGCATTCTCAAATTGCTTTGGTAAATAACTTTGGTCTTGTACCTACTTTCAGCTTTCCCTATTGAAATCAAGTACATACACTGCAATATAAGCTGCAACCTTCTAAATTAACTTGTAGAAGTAACTAGCACAACTTTTAAAGCACAATGCACAGATGTTTGTAATATGCAGTATCAGTGATGTAAGTTGTATTAAACATTCAGGCAGGAGCCAAAAGTAATTCCGTTTCAATTACATAACCAACAAAATGCAAGCCATTAAATGCAGATTATTCATTCAAATATGCAGTTTTTATTTTTTCTGTGAATACTCAGGGATTTAAAATGAATGCTAAGATTTTCATGAACATACACGTAAGTAAGATTATGTTTGTTTTTGAATAAATTATGGAAAAATACTCACTGGCTGTTCAAAGCCACTCTTTGGGCCCAGTACAATCTTTTCCTTTTAGTCTTTATGCTGCAGAACTCCAGATATCAAGTGATTTAGAAAAATAACATGTTCTGCAATGTAAGAAAATACAATACATTGTGCTGGTAGAGTGCTTAGCACAGTGGGGTTTCTGTCTCCCTGTAAGCATTGCCCTAGGGAACATGATTAACAACTTGCAGTTCAACTGTAGAACACATGTTGGTACTCATTGTTTAGCATACCAGGGAGTGAAATAGGAGGAAACACTTCTATCATCATCACTGGCATACAACTATACCCTATTTTCTGGAACTGAAAGATAAGTAGAAGTATCAGATTTAAGCTCACTTTAGAATTGAATCAGGAGTAACCTCACTACAATTTGGATGAAAAAGCTTTGAAATCCAGCACTTTTCACTCATAGGATTAAGACCTCTTCCCATTCTAGAAAAGCATCAAAAATAGTGATTGTACCAAAGTTCTGATCTAGCCTTATATCAAACTTTATTACATTTTTTCACAGAATAGTTTAGATTGGAAAGGACCTCCAAGGGTCATCTAATCCCACTCACTGCTCAAAGTAAAGCCAATTTCAAAGTCAGGGGAGTTTGCTCAGGGCCTTGTCCAGTCAAGCTTTGAAAATCTCCAAAACATCTTCAGGCAACTTGTTGCAGCGTTTGACCACTCTCTGTGAAAATTTTCCATTATAACTCATAATTTCCCTTGCAGCAATCTGCAATCACTGACATTTGTCCTTTCATTGTGCACCTCAGAGGTACACAAAGAAGAAACAGGAAACCTATAACCACTATTGAATGAAAAAAAAAAAAAAAGGCCACAAAATATATTGTGGCAAACCAGTTGCAGCCTGGTTAGCTTATTTAAGGGAGAAGGGGGATAAGTGAAGAGTCTGTCTTCCATTTTCTCTAGCAGCCCTCCTGCAAGTAGATGAAGATCCCCCTTGAATTCTTTGACTTTTCTAGGCTAAACAGTCCCACTGCACTCAGTCTTTCCTGATTTGCCATGTGCTCTAGCCCCTTCACCACCTTGGTGGCCCTCCACTGGACTGTTTCTAGTTTGCCCATCTCTTGCACTGGGGTGTGTTTCTGTGTGTGAGCAAAAATGGGTATGGTACTATCAATGCTCAAAAACTGAAGAGGGGGAAACAATCCTTTCCCTCAACCCCATAGCTACATTTTGGCCAATGCAATCCCCTGTGTGGTTAACCTTGACTGCACCAAGAACGTGCAGCTTACTCACATTCAACTTACCATTTTCCAGATCCACCCACACAGGCCTCCAAATTTATTCCCTCCCCATCAGGTGCAGGACTTCACACCTGCTTTTGTTGGACTTGTGAGGTTTCTGTCAACCCAGTCCTCTAGCCTGCTGACGTGCTTCTGAGTGGCAGCCCTATGCAAGTATGATGAGGATACATTCTGCCCCACCACATTCATTCATCAGTTGGGACTCTTTTGTATTTAGTGTGATTACAATGCATTATAACTTTATACAGAAGTCAGAATAAAACAATTTTTCCATATTACAAAACAAAACAAAACAAACAAACAAACAAACAAACAAAAACACAAAAACCTGTTTTTGTTATTAATCATTTTGACAAAGCTATTCAGGATGCTTTCAGTATTACTGAAAATCAGCATTCTCCCAGAAAATTATTCTGACACAAAAAACATCAGCTCTTCTTCTTCTAACATCAACAACACGCATAAGGAATTATGCCCTGGTTTGGTCAAGCAACAGTCCAAGTTCCATTTTTAGTGTTACTTTCTTTTGCAGGACTTGAGAGTTTGAGACAAGCACCTACCAGAATGAGGATACATCTCAGAAAAGCAATTGCAAAATCTGAAGAAATTTCTATCAAAATACCACTGTTTGAGGATCTAGTGCTTACTTCTCTACAAATTGCAGATTCTTCCTCCTGACCCCTTCACCATTTGGGCTAGGGAAACTGTTACAAATCCCCTAAAATCACTGAAATACGATAGAACAAACACAACCTAAAGGAAACAAGCCCCCACTACTAAATGCATGATAGCCTGTTCCATGTTTCTTAAGATCTTTAAAGTGAGCTTCTTTCATAACTTCATTCTACCGTATGCCCCAAAACACCAAAGATAAACCGAATAAGCCTGTGAAATCAAGCTTAAGCAAACACTTTCCATTTTATATGTTCATTTCTTATATGTTTTATATGTTCATTTCTACAAATGAACTTAAGAGAGATTTCTGATTTTCTTTTTTGAAAGCATTAAGTTTTACAGGTATGACCTAGGCAAAATAAGCTTCCCTTCATGGTAAATTCAGTGGAATTTAACAACTGTTGATCTCAGAAATATCATTATTTTTCCATAAATGAGCTGCAAGTAGAGATATGCCAAAGTGGCTGAACAAGGGTCTATAGTGCTTCTCACAGCAGTGGAAAGAATTGTGTTATTAAATGTAAATTGATTTCCCTATTTCGTTTGATGTCTACAGAAGATAACTGGTATTTTGTAATTTTTCAAGCTTCCATACTGTGTGAATAGGGTGCAACCTGCTCTGCACCCACAGGCTCTCTGATGTTCTCCATATCTTACACAAAGACAGAGAAGGGACTCCAGAAGAACATCTGTTTACATCAGGCTTGCAGAGAACAAAGGATTTTGATCAGAAGGGTGGGATATGCACCAGCACTTTAATAATACAGCAGGGGTCTGTCACTAGCCTCAGATGTGGTTCTGAATATCCCAAAATACAGAAGCATGCAGTCCTCCTTTCGAGGCATTTAGGCTGCACTCTAATGATAAATGAAGAAGAACTGCCATTCAAGTAACAATCAATAAAATGCCTGATGTGTTTAATAGTTACTTACTTTTGCTACCAGACTAAACTGTCTTCATATTTCTTTCCAGTTAGAGGTATAAGAAAACCAAACATCAAAATTGCCAGGGAATGTTCAACTAACAATAAAGGACTCTTCACATATATTCTCAGTCAACAGCCCATAAAAGAGAAAATTGGTCCACTAAAAATGATAGCAGGGAATTGGCGACAAGGATGAAGATGGAAGATTTGTTAAACAGTTATTTTGCTCCGAACTTTCCAGAGGACAAAGAGGGTGGACCTTATTTTCTAGTTGCAGGACATACCGTGAAGGACTGGAAAACTGGACACCTACAACCACTACTGAATGAAAAAAAAAAAAAAAAGCCTACAAAATATATTGTGGCAAACAAATTATAGCCTGGTTAGCTTAGTTAAGGGAGAAGGGGGGATAGGTGAAGAAAGGTTTTGAAGGACATATTATGGAAGACCTTGATGTGAATAATTTGATTCTGAATACCCAATGTGGAGTTGCAAGAGCCCTGGTTAAACTAACTCACTTTCATTCTTAAGAGGTATTACTGCTGCAGCAGGAGCAAGGGAATGGCAGGGTTTCATACTCTTACATTTTCAAAGAATAATAAGGATCTACAATGAAGATAATTGAATGAGGCAGAGAGTTATGGTACATAGGTTAAAATAACAGCTTTAGGACAGAAAATTAGCTCAAAAATAAGAAACAGTGAGGAGGTAATAAGAGATGTGAAAGAAAAGAGTTTACTAGTGAGGTATCTCAGAGGTCAGGTAGCTTTTAACTAATGCATGCAAACAATTTAGATAAGAGGAATTTTCACCTTTTCTGTACATAAAGCAGGGATTGAACAAGCACAGAATATACAATGGAGATCCAGGAAGTACAGTGACGAGGTGAAGGTTGGTCTTAGTTTGTTAACAAAATAAAAATAGTAAATACCACACAACCTTCATTATACGTAGATATGCAGGGATACTGTATGGTTGCAGACAACCATGAGCACAGATAAGCAGACAACTATGAGCCAAGACAGCATACTTCAATAAACAGCAGCAAGTAAAGTCCTGTGGTAGTATATTCAAGGTAATTTATTACAGCTCTACTACAAGAGAACACCTATTGTTTTTCTGTTCAGTAAATGGGCATGAGCAGCCATAATTTCAGAAGTCATGGTCCTCAGAACTTGGGCTGGGGTTGAAGGGAGAGAGCAGACAACAAGCTGCAGATGGAGTTTCCAGGTAACTGAAGTGGTGTTTATGTGAAGTACGCCTGCAGCAGAGATAAAGGTAGGATAAGGCTGGGTTACCCAGCCTTCTCCAGCTTTATAATATCTTCAGAAGACTACTAAGATGTTTCTGCTCAGAAAAAAAAGCCTCTTCTACTTTCCTGTACAAACCAATTCAGACACAGAAGTCTTAGGAAAACACAGAAAAAAGTCCAGTAACCTATGAGGTAAGACCCATTTCAAACTTTCTCTATAGGTAATATGTGAACCAAGAGATGGGAAATATGAGGGAGGAGATGCTGCTGCGATCTTTTAAAGTTTATAACAGAAGCTTCAGGTGTGCCAGGAACTCCACATTGTTGTTTTGAGACTAAGCTCTAGCAGGAATAGTTAGCTCTTCTGCTGTTGTTGATCCACTGTTCAAGTGACACACATATTGAGATTTCAGGGACAGCTAACATTCTCCTCCAAAAGATGGAAGATCAGAGATTAATTCACTCCTTTTTTAGGTAGGAAGGCAACATGACTTTGAAGCAATGTCCGTTTATATAGAGATGAGATGAAGCGAAGCTGTCTCCATGCACTCAGCTGTTAACTTGCATTGAGAGATGAACTAAGAAGCATCCAGCCCCAAAAGCTGCTGTCTTTCTTTCCCTCTACATTAACTTGCTAGGTTGAAGAAGGAGCCCCAGGTTTTCCTTAGGCAAAGCACAGAAAAATCTGAACTCCACTTAAGCCCTTTTCCAAATGGAGAGCAAGTAATTTGTTGTCTCAGCAACACAAATTTGATGCTTGTACAAGGCCAAGGCTTCTGACCTGCATCAGAAACAGTGGAAGCAACAGGAAACACTTCAGCATGTATATGAAGCTGACTGAGCTGTGTAAGTGGCTATTTCACAGCTGGAATTTGCTCTTCAGTACCAGAGTGACTGCCCTGTGATTTGCACAAGTAAGGACAGCACAAGAAAATTAGAGAAGAGAGATGATGTACATTGGTTTGTTAGAGCAGTATTCATGTCTTCAGTTTTCTTCCTTACCAAAGCAGGCATCTAAAAGCCATCCAGTCTGCTAAGAATACCCCAGTGTAAGTATTAAAGCACTTATTCTACAAACAGATGCCTGCTGGCTTCTGTGGAAATTTGTTCTAGGTGAAAACAATGATTTTCCTCAGAATTTGGTCCTTTGTATGAGGTTGCTAAAAATGATCTCTTATTATTCATTCACTCAGTGTCATACTTCAGTAGATTAATGTAATTGGCTTGCTAATAGTGTTTTCTATAAAAAGAAAATAATAAACAAGTTCTATTTACCAGTGTGACAGATAAGATTTTATTATATTTATATATATTTAGCTATGCTGAAAGACCACAGTCCTTTTTTTTTTTTTTNATAATAATATAACCTTCTCAGTCTGTTCAAGAAAGCAAGCAGTGACCTACCTCTTACACTTTGAGGCAATGACATTTTTGATGACTTTGATAGACTTTTGACTTCCCTTGGTTTAATAACAGCAAGTAGCATTTCTTATTTTCAAGCATTATGGATTCAAGCTAATGTTCAAACTGATCAAAAAATATTGTTTTATCCTCAGAACCTCTTCTAATCAATTGTCAGAAAATGAGTTAAAAATAATTATTTTGATTAGGCAAATTTTGAAAGGAGTTATATGTCAAAGTGACAGAAACAACAGTTTCATAGCACTACGGGATTAAGCAAGATAAACAAAAATATCTTAATATTACTAATTCAGTCATAGCTTCTTATGTTAGAAATACCTTAGTGGAGAGAAAATGGCTTTTCCAAATTGGACTGTAATTGCAGTTATAGATTAGAATACTTTTCCCTCTACTCATGTGTAATTGATTTCCTCCAACAGAAACAAGAATATTTGTATATTTTTTTTCCAGAGGTTTGAAGACAGTTCCAAATGAGTAAGAGTGGCAGTAAATCATTGACAATGCTCTTTTACTGATGGACATGATTTTTAGTATATACATATATGAATCAAAGAAAGGTGGGGGTGTAATATGCTCATTTCACAAATTTAGGACAACTTTGAATTGTAGAGATTTGTAATTGAAACATTAAGATTGGTATGAATGAAATTTGAATGGCACTGCATGTGTTTATAAGCATTGGAAGAAACAGCATGACAAGAGTTAAAGGAATAGCTTGTTTTGATAAAAAGAATATAATTCCTAAGATACGGCTCCCAGGAGTAAGTTTATTAGGAGAATGTTATCTAATATGAAGACGAGAAGACCTGTACTTTGATAAGACCACAACAAAAACGTGTTATGAGCAGAAGACCCTGAATCCTAATGGCAGGAGAACAGCAACAAAGCTGCAGCATATCTCATATACCATTCCTTTTCCTGCTAGTCTATCAGGAAAACAGACATGTTTCAGACAGACAAGGGGAAAAACAGACAAATTTAGTCCTCATTGTCCAAGATTCATGAGGGCTGAAATAAGCCCTCCTTAAGCAAAGGACCATCTCCTAATAACTGCTGCCTCCTAAAATAGGAAAGCTTCATTCAACAAACTAGTTTGACATCAATCAAGAAGAACCACAGCGATGAGATGAGACTGGACAGCCAGTATCCTCTGTCCTCTGCAACACAAATATTCCAGCTTTAACACTTACACATCTATTTTGGTGATTTGGGGCATGTATGGCAATGTGAATCAATAAAGGCTGAAAAAATCAGTGAGTAAAATCAGTTTACTTGCAGATTTTGTAAACAAGTATTACAATTTGCCGAAGAGGCAGTTCTGAAAAAAATAAAAATAAAAAAATCTTCATTGTGAAAACATTACATGTGGAAACAGGCTGCCCAGAGAAGTTGTAGAGTCTCTCAGTGGAAATATTCAGGATTCAGCCTAATAGGGTTATGGATTACATAAAATAACGGTTGGATGACATGATCTCTACAGTTACCCCCAATCTAGAGTCTTTACAGTCTTCTTTTATAATTCTTCTTTTATAAGAACTCATTTTGAATTTCGTTACACAAATTCCCTAGTGTGTTTAGGTTTTGTTTTAGCCAAATGCTATATGCGCCATATAGGATAAAACACCTGGAATCAATTATAAGAATGAAATAGGAAGGAGTTTTGGTTTGGGGTGGGGGTTTTTGTGAAGTATTAGATCCTGCTGAAGAACATGGTTTTATCCTGGAGAATGTATAGGTTTATTGGAATAGCAAGGAAATGTGTCAGTTTAAGTCTTCTGATCAGATCCTTATGAGAATATTCTGATTCCACCTCACAGACCTAGCATAAGCAGTGGACTCAGATCTTGCTGCATGGATATACCATACAGGCCTAGCTTTTCCCTGGAAGACTCCTTTGCATTCCAGAATATTTTGTCCAGTGTCTTTTCAAAGCATTCAAAGATGAAAGGCAATACAAACAAGAGATGACTGACAGCAAAACATTCATGCAAGAGTGTCTGTGCTGCAGCAGGAGTTAAAGACCTTGCAAGTCGAGAACACCCTGTGTGCTAAATGGAACTAGGCAGAGAAAGTAGTACAGTAGTCAATGTAAAACCACCATGATTCAGATGTAAAGAAAAAAAACATTCCCCGTTATTCTCAGAAACAAGTGTGTTTCTATTTATTTACCCTTCACTATCCTTTCTTATTACTGCCTGAAAATTTGTATTTATAAAATGCAACCAAATGAAGGACTTATAGAAGTAGAAAGTATAGCTACGAAGCCTACAAATGCCAATTTTCACATGAATCTTATTTAAAAATTACTACAGAAAAGATTGCACACTTCTCAAAAGCAATAACTATCACTCCATGCTATGCTCTAAATGGCATGAATGACATTATATGCAATTAGGCCTGTCAGGAAATTCTATGCAAGCCCACTTTACTAGACCCTTTCATACAGAAGGTGCAGTATCCTCACGGAAATTTGTATCGGCCAAAGCTCCTAAAGATTTGATTTCAAATTACATAAGAACTACATGGGCGCAAATCTCTCATACCCAGTGCACCCCAGCAAGGACACTAGGAGAACTAGGTCTGCCATATACAAAATGATTAACCACAATGTCATGTTCACCACCTCCTGAGTAACCTGCTGTAAGATCATGATAGATGACTTTTCGAGTCCTAACAGCACCAAGGCTGTTTGTACTAAGAGCCTGGTAAAAAAACTGTCCTAGACCCAGCTGGGCTGATCCATGATGAAGTCACATAACTTTGAGGAAAATATCCTCAAATGGAGTATGTTAAGCTCCATCTGTTGAAGCTCCCTCTCTGCTCTGCAGCTGACGTAGGGTGTCAGGCAGCCTCTCATGCAACCTGTAAGTCCTTAATCTCAATGAAGGGGACTTTAGGGATAGCACTGACAGTGATATCTAGGGCATCATACATGGTGCAGGTAGTAGCAGGTGCCTGATGGCTTGTGTGCACACGGTACAGAGATGCCACTGCATGTATCAAAAACATGCAGCATAGCTGCTTTACTGACACTAAACTAAGGCTGCTATTCACATCTACTTTGAGGAATAGCCTGACCACAAACATAGGCATTTTTGCCTCCTGCTCCTTTGAGCTCTAGAGATTAGTTTGCACAGGAACATAAAAAGAGGCATCAACAAGATCAGATGAAGCATGTTCAAAGCCGTGAATAAATCTGTCAACACAGCACAGTGCAGCACTCTGTAGAGATACCTGCACTAACTCTGAAGGAATGTCATGTCATTGGAGCGCTACTCTTACAGAGAAATACTTCCAACTTGCAATACTGTCCAAGACATAACTAGAAAGCACTTTCAAAATATCCCAGGATTGTCTTCAATCATTCTTAGCTCACACTTGTAGTGCAGAAGACTAATCTTGTTTCTCTGTAGAATCAGGGCTTTAAAATAAGATGCTACAATGAAATAAGGAATCGAAAGAGGTCAAAACTGCAATACTTCAACATGACTAAAGCATACTGCAAGCACTTCAAAGGAAAAAAAAAAACAATGCCAGCTACAACTGATCAGAACAGTATTAGGCTCTACCCCTTTATTTTTTTGCCCTCATATTGAAAGAGTGTATCTGTTGCAATAAAATATTTTGCACATGCAAAAATATACTTTCTAAAATACCAGAATTTTAGCTTTCTACTTTTCATACTACAAAGGAGCCTGTCATTTAAACTAGTCTACTTTTTCTTGACCTATGAGTCACCTTGAACATGGAATAATTAGATACAATCCTTTTTGCTATTCATTCACACCATTCAAAAACAAATCTGCATGAGGGACATACATGTGCATGCATGAATCAAGCCAGTTTTTACTAAATCTTACTGTATACATCCTGTTTAACAGATTTTTTGCTCAGAAGCAGAACCACCGAAGCTTTCAATACTCTTGAGACAAAGTGATTAAGCAAGGCATTCTAGAACTGGGGATCTGTCATAGCATTCTTCATATCTACTTGTTTTTCTAATAACTGTTCCTCCATACTAATTACTGATCTCTAGTTATTAAATTTGGTTGGTATCATACAGCAATATAATGGCTGATCTCCTCTATTTCCATTACAACTATAAAAACACAATGCATAAACAAGAATAAAGAGATACAACTCCTTCCTCACCCTTTACTGTTTAACAAGAGTCTGGGTTTAGATTTATCTAGTGTTGTAGATAAAATTTTTACACAGGTTTGATTTAGCATCAATTTAAGCTTTATTAATACCTTTATGGTAAATCACAGATTAGATTGTAAGATTTTTTCCTTGCAGCACTTAATCATCAGTTAATGATTAGCCTACTTAACACAATAATTCAATAGTGTTTGCTAAAATCAAAACATTGACTTAGTTAAAGATTCGTAAATGGCAAGGTTCACACAAAACTCACAACAAGGTATTGGGGATTTCTACACAGAAAGCTGTTGTGGATTTCTATACAACAAGGTATTGGGAATTTCTAAACTCAGTTGTGCGATCAAGAACTTTTCCTCTTTTGGTGAATTACTTACCCTTCTCTGTGATCTTGGAGGTCTTTTCCAACCTAAATGGTTCTGTGATTCTGTGGTTTTATGTCAGTGTATTCGGCGGACAATCATAGAATCTTAAGTCAGGCCTCTAGTGAATTCACTTTCCTCTGCCTCAGTGCATAAAGCGGACAATCATTGAACCCCAAGGAGTCTTGCCCTGAGAAGCATCCCACCTCAGGGGGAGATCCTAGGTCATAGCCCGCTGTGGTCCTGGAGAGCTCAAAGGGGCTCTTCGCTTAGGACCAGTATTTATAGGACCACAAGATGATTGGCTTTAGTCAGTATTTTTCCATCCTGGCCACAATTCAGGTTAGGTAATTCTTGTGTTGCCCACCAACCGTACAATTCCAGTACCTTGTAGACTGTGCAGTTCTGGTATCCAGGTAGCAGGAGTTCCAGGTGCAGTTAGGGAGTGCCTAACCACCCCAACTCACTGCACCTGTAACAATGGCAAGCCTGAGATCACAGAGTGGCCTGGCAAGGCGGGGCTGCAGCACCACAGCTAGTTACCTACTGAAGTTACTCAGTCTGTCTGTCAGTACTGCAAACAGATGCTCTTACTTCTCAAACTTATTTTAAAAGATTTCATCTGTCTACATAAGGACTCTGGAGTATACAAGATGTACAATATTTCATTAGTTCTGAATTCCAACATTGTTCTTTTACCCATTTCTGCACAGAGCAAGCACAAAATATCTGTTCAGCTTAATGACTGCAAGGTTGCTTTATTGTTTATTTGTAGTGCCAGCACTCAGATTTGACTAGAGAATGGCTTTATTACAAAGCACTCAGACTAATGCCTTTGAATACTTGGGAAGATTACAGTGAAAATTTTAAATAGCTGATCCGGTTTTTACGGAGACTCCACGGTTCATGGATACCAGATGGCCCAGAAATGGAAAGGATTATTTGGGATCTAACTGTACTGATCAATAGAAAGGTGAGAAAAGGACTAATGAGGACAGGGTCTCCAATCAAATCTGCCATGCCTGGAACCTGTGGTAGACCCCATGCTCCACAGGACTTCAACTCATGATATAATCCTAGCAGACATTAGAAGTTTTATTTGAATTCTAACAGAAGTAAATCCACCTGGGAAGTTTGTAAGTTCTGCATGGCTTCATGCTGAATATATAAACTTTCCACAGACTCCTGTAGGGATTACTGCACATAAGCCACCATTTTTCACTCCTGCAGGGAATCACAGGAGATTTTTGGCCCTAATATGCTGATACTGAGAACAATTGACCACTCAAAAATCTTATTCAGAGTCAAAATGAGGTTGTACAGAGGTTTCTAACATACTACATAGTACATACTTCATACATACTACAGTTAGTACACTCCTTTCAAAATCTGTTGTCAGTTAATATATGACTGGAAAACTGAGGCCTCTTTGTTATAAGCACTTTATACTAGGTTAGGTCCAGTAAATACTTACGAAAGGCACTATGAACTACACCACAACTTGCTATCCATTGAGGCAACTACTCTGTTCTAGATGTCAAAAAAAAAAAAAAAAAAACAAACAAACTAGCTACAAACTGTTTCAGGAACTGAGTGTTCTCCGCTTTCCAGAAGCTTATGCAAATAATAGTAGTCACTAGAAGATGCTTCTCCTATATTGACAATCTACAATTTCCAGTTCTGACATCAGCCTATACAATACAGCAGAACAATGCTTTACACTCTTCAGATAACCTGGAGAAAAGTATTGTGTCTGTGGGCCCAAAGAGTTGTTATCTCTTAGTTTCAGAGTGCCACATGTGTATATGAGTTTCCTATTAGATTATTTTTATAATAATCCTCACCTCTAGAAGGGTTAAGGTATTAATTTAAAAACAAAGAAAGAAATCATGTTTATAGAAAGAGTAAAAAAGACACAGGAAACAAAATGAGGTGTTGGGAGTTAACCCCGGTAGGCAGCTAACCACCATATAACTACTCACTCACAGAAGCTGGGTGAGGGGAAGAAAAAAGATGAGTAGAAGGAAGAAAACTTGTGGGTAAAGATAAAAATAGTATACTAAGCAAGGGAGAAAGGGAACAAAGAAAATAAAATTGATCCAAAGTCAATCACTCACCACCTCCCACAGACGGATTCTGAGACAGTTTCCAAGTAGAAGATAGTTAACACCTAAGTGCCCCTCCTCTCCATCTTTTTGCTGAGCATGACGTTGTATAGCATGGAACATCTCTTCGGTTAGTTTGGGTCATCTGCCTGGTTGCATTCTGTCCCAGCCTCCTGCTCACTCCCATTTTTTTCATTGGGGAAGCAAAGTGAGAAGCAGAGAAGGCCTTGATGCTGTGCAAATGCTGTTTGGCAATAGCTAAAATATCAGCATCTTACCGTCATTGTTTTGGTCACAATCCAAGAGACAGCACCATACAAGTATCTCTGGAGAAAATTAAGTCCATCCAAGCCAAATCCAGTACTAAAGGAAAACTGTTCATAAATTACATTTTCAAATTTCAGTTGCAAGACCCCTCTTTCTCTATGTGTAGCTGAGAAGGTGTTCATCATATAGTCTAATGCATGTCCAAGGGCTCAGGCCAAGTGCCTATTCTACCATCTCACACTGCAACTGCATGAGAAAACTGCAGCTGGCAAAAATTGTCCTGTTATTTCTGTTTCATCTTGTTCCCTGTCAGCAAGAGGAAAGCCTTTGTGTGTGTTGATTTGTGTTTTCCTCCTTTTGAGAACCGAAAAATCATCAAGCCATCCAAGAGCAAAATACTTTAATGTGGTGGGTTGACTTGGCTGGCTGCCAGGTGCCCATCAAGCTGATCTCTCACTTCCCCTCCTCAGCAGAATAGAGGGAGAAGATAAGATTAAAAAACTTATGGGTCAAGATAAAGGCAGTTTAGTGAAAACAACAACAAACAAATCTTGCTGATCGCTCTTTGGCTCTCCAATTGATGAATCAGTTCATGGACAGGAACCATGGAGTCTCGGTGCGATATTGCTACAAGTGCACCATTATGGTAGCAGCTGGCACCTGCTGTTCTTCAATCCACAGCAGTCCCACAACAGAGGGATCTTCCAAGAGGCCAGCAAGGCAGATAGCTGTTTAATCTTCTCTGTATCCACAGCAGCTACACCAAAAGCCCTCTAGTACAAGGGGCCTCTGGGCCAGTCACAGTTGAGTTCTTTTGCTACTTCTCCCCTGTTAAGCTCGCATCAGCCTCCAATACAGAAAAATGCTGGGATTCACCACCACTCTAGAAATCCAGATGGGTTCTCTGATGGCAGCAGGGTTCACTGTCCACCTGTGTCCACCAAAGCCTTATAATTCTGTGGATCCAATATGCCAGGCCATCAGATCCACACAGTCTAGTAAGCCCTGTTGTCCCTTTCATCCTCCTGGCTGAAGGCAAGAACCCTCTATTGTCTGTCAGAGTATTCAGTAGCTGACCCTTGCAGTGCCAGACCTGAAGTCTCCTCACCAAAATGAAGGTTGGTGCCATCATCAGTCCTTCTATGTGTGGGGAAATAACTGGTTGCCGCCTTCCGTCTCAGCAGCAACTGAACTGACAGCCTTCTTGGATGGCCTCTTAGCAGCCATCTTCCTCTACAGTTTGTATACGTGGGCTTCTAACCTAAAGCCCATCCCACTTTCTCATGTCTTCTCTCAGGTCATGTAGGAAGAACCAGAGAGTACCATGCAGCCTGTGCCTGAGGATCCCTTTCACTCTGGCTGGAGGAGAGGCGGCTGCCTCCATGGGGCTCTCCTGACAGCAGAGACAGTGGCCTATAAAGACAACGAGAGAGAGAGAGATTTTCTTCAAAGTGTCAGAGCCAGGGGGATGTTCTATCCATAGCTAATGTATTAGAATCTGGACAGTACATTGTCACCAAGCTGTTGGAATATGATGACAGTGTTTTATGGACCACCTTCTTTCACCATGGCCTGTACACACTGGATGTCATCTGGACATTTGGAGACCTGGTTGCCATGCAAGTTACTGTAGATAACTTCCAGCACTGGTAGCTCTCTCAGGCACTGCATGCCTTCCTCAGCAGTAATCCACTTCCCTTGGTAATTCACAAGATCTTCCTTGAACAGGTATCTTGCCCTCATGCTTGACAGGAGCTGCCTCCAGAGACTGGATTGTTGCTTCTTTTCTGATTTCTCTGTCAATTCACTTGTCCTTAGTGAGGGATCCCAGCTTTTGGGCTTCTTTACCTTTTAATGCATGACTATTGGATCCACTGTCCCAGCATTGGAGCAGCCAGGAAGCAAACTGCTTACTTGGCTGGCAGCTCTAGTCTTTCCACAGGTCTCAAAGTCCTCTCATGGTCATGGACTGGGTAGTTCCTACCTATTAGGTGACTTCTCTCACTTCTTCCACCTGTTTCTTTACTGAAGGACCAACTTCCTGACCAGACCCTTCCTCTTCCTCCCTTACAAATGAATCATATGGATCTGGCAACTTCTGTGTCCAGTGTTTCTTCACTACTAGGGCAATTACTGTCACTGGGGTTTGGGTTCCTGTTCCAACCATGGCTTCCTCAGTTTAGGTTTGGGTTCCTCTCCCAGCTATTGTATTTTCAGATGTACATGGATCCCAATCTTAATTATGTCATCCTCAGAGATGGTTTGCTTCCCTGCCTTAACTATGCTCCTCTGATAATATTGAACAGTGGCTTGATAGGCACAAGCCCAGTTCTGTGCTAGAAGCTGCTGGGTTTCATTGGAGTAGGCAAGGCACCCTTCTATCAGCACAGCAATTTAACAGGATTACTTCCCTATTCAGGTGTAAAATCCGAAGCTATGGGGGGTGATAACCACACTAGGCACCTGCCCAAATCCTTCCACACACCCTGCCACCTCAGGACGTGTTTTAGTATTGCCTCACCAAGAAGTTGTTACATCTTACACTGGGATGAAACTCTGCAAACCTGACAACAAGCCAACAGTGGTAGTAGTATCAAACAGCTCACATAAGGGTGTGCAAGGACCTCACGAGATTGCACAACAAAGCTATCCACATCAATCCCAGATGAGAAGGTGGTATATTCCATCATTCCTTCCACAGGATAGGTTCCACAGCACAGCAAGGGCATTAACCTCAGGGCAAAGCACATAGCCACTGTTTGTATCAAAATATTACCAGGCCAAACAAAATACAGAAATAATCAGTGCAGCAGGAAAACTTCATGACCTGCACAGAAGCCTGACAACAACTACTATAGCCATAGAACACTCGATTCAAAACTGCTGTTGTCTTGAGCCCCATGTTGGGTACTAAAAAGAACTGTGGTGAGTTGACCTTGGCTGGCTGGCAAGCACCACCCAATTTGCTCTTTCATTCCCCCTCCTCAGCAGGGCAGAAAAAAGATGAAAAAGCTTGTGGGTCAACATAAAGGCAGTTTAATGGAAAAAGCAAAGCACATGCAAAAGCAAAGCAAAGCAAAGCAAAAAACCAAAAACCAAAAACCAAAAACCAAAAACCAAAAAACAAACCACCTTTATTATCAGATCTTTATTTGAAGCCAGCTTTGAAGGTGATGGCAACCAACTCTGATGATTATGGATTTGCAGATCACTGACTCTTTAGTGTACTATGGCCCAGATGTACAAACCTGTGGTTTTGCCAAATACTCTAACGCACAGCTAAGAACAAATTAATTTTTACAGGTTACAAATTTATCATAATCCTATGATTATTTGCTTTAGTTTTAATAAATGAATTATTCTGGGTGCTTTAGGGGATGTCAAAGCTGATTTTCTTCTTCCTCAAATACCAATCTAATATTCCTGATATTTTTCACCTGATGCACACCTGCAGTTGTGATTTCCCATGTTCCAAGGTCTCCAGTCTGCTACTAGACATTTTCTTTCTCTGTACAGGCCAAAACTTGGCCTCTTTTTAGGGAATAATCTCACTTTTGACTAGTGTTCAGCATATTCTGAATAATAAGTGTAACAATCTTTCAAATCGATAACATCTGAGAGCAATCATCTGTGTCTCATACAAGCATTGGAGGGGAAAACATCACTGTGGGAAAGTCTAGATCAGTCTGAAGACCAGAAGAAAAGTTCCCCTTTATCCAAGGGCAGCTGGACAAAACAGAAGATCAAGTACCTGTAGTACTAAAAAGAATTTTAACTTATTTCCAAAGTCAAAGTAGTAACAGTTTTCTCAGATCTTTTAACTTAAGATCTTAATCTTCTCCCTTGCTTCAAAGCCTGGCTTTTGCCAATCAGCCATGCATCAGTGGCACAAATATACCACTTCAATCGGCAATAGGGAGCTGTTGATTGATTGCTGTACAATTGGTGCCGATTTACATGATTTTACCATTGAGACTAAAGGTAATTTATTTTAGGTGTCTGAGAGGATATCTTGTCCTTGTAGCATGCACTGAAGTTTGCTTTACCTGTCCTCAAAAGAGATTGAAGTTATTCCATTTACATAGTTATTTTAAAAGTGGTCCTCGGTTAAATATCTAATTTTGAGAAATTGCTGAGCAAGTTCTGAAAATAGGTCATTTTGATGGCATACTATTCTTTCAGTCCATACAGTGACTTTTTCTAAATCAGAGATTTATATTTGTTATGTGATCACACGAAATACAAAATGGTCATTAAAATTAATTTCTTTAAGGAACACCTTTAAGAATATATGAAATCTACTTGACTATCCTGGCTTTCAAATATTAAACTGACTAAAATCTATAAAGTCTCTGTTTACAAAAGTGACAGATTAAAGTGAGAAGGACAAATTTTGCACAAGTGAGATTAACCAACATTCATAATAATAATTCAGACTGAATGCTGCCTTAATATTTCCCATTGTGTTCTTTTTGAACTTTCCTTTACAGTTGATAGGATTCCTTTGGGATGTAGACTTAAGGTATTATTGGCATTCTTACAGAGATTACTTGAACTTTACAGACAGGCCCAAGACATAAGATTAATAAATGGAAGTGTATCTAGTTATGCCACATTTTAGGATACTGTCACCTGGACCTTGGCCTCCCAGGCGCACATTCCTAAACCATTAGGAAAGTTTTGCCATACCATTAGGAATGGAAGAACTCCTTCAAGAGCTTCAGTGAAACACGATCAGATGGACAAGCAACAAAAAGGAAGCTTTGGCAGTGGATTAAATCAATGAGCAAGGCAGAAACTGCACCAGCTGCACATGCTAAAAGCCACAAAAGGAGGAGGAGTGCTAGTAGTGGGAAACCCTCTGCTGAGAGACACCAATGCACCCATCTGTCAGCCTGATATACAGTCACAGGAGCCAAGATCCAGGATGTCATAGAGAGACTGCCACAACTGGTAAAAAGCATAGACTACTAACCGCTACTTCTTTTCCATGTGGGCACCAATAACACAGCAAAGCTAAGCCTGGGCAAGATTAAGCAGGACTTCAAAGCCCTGGGGCACGAGTGAAGGTCATGAGGGCCCAAGTGATACTCTCCTCTATCTTGTCAGTCGGAGGCAGGGGTGAGGGCAGAAGTTGATGCATCATGCAGATTAAGACCTATCTATGTGGCTAGTCTCATTACCAGGGCTTTGGCTTCTATGATCACGGAATGTATTTTGATGAATACAGATTACTAGGGAGAGATGGTGTCCACCTATCTAGGAAAAGGAAAATCTTTGCTGGCAAGTTAGCTGATTTAGTGAATCAAGCTTTAAACTAATGAACTTGGGTTCATTGGGGTGCTAAGCTGACAATCATGCTCGCAAGCGACAAGGTGGAAGAGTGCACTTCCAGAGTAGTGAGGAATATCCCCCCAGCCCTCCAAAAAATTCCACCAAAAAGGTGAGGCAGTTGCAGTCCAAATGAAGTGTCTCTATTCTATTGTGTGCAGCAGGAGGAGCTGGTAGCTGCTGTCCAGCTGGAAGTCTATGATCTGATCGCTATCACCGAAACTTGGTGGAATGAGTCACGTGATTGGAACACTGCAATTGATGGCTATACAGTGTTCACATGTGACAGGCAGGAAAGGAAAGGTAGTAGGGTTGCTATCTATGCAAATATCAAGATTGATTGCACAGAGCTGTCTCTGAAAAAGAACAATACACAGGTTGAGAGCTTATGGGTGAAAGTTAGAGACCAATGAACACTTGGTTGGTGTTGGTCTCCCCTGATCAAGGGGAGAATGCCGATGTTCTTTCTTCAGCTACAGGAAACATCACGCTTGCAGGCCCTGGTCCTTCTAGGGGACTTCAACTACCCTGACATCTGCTGGAAAAGTGGCACAGCAAGCTGCAAGTGGTCTAGGAGACTCCTGGAGTGTGTTGAGGATAATTTTCTAGTCCAGATGATACAAAGCACAACCAGAGGAGGTACATAACTTGACCTGTTGCTCACCAGTGCTGAGGAACTTATCGTACAAGTCAAGATTGGAGGTAGCCTGGGCTGCAGTGATCATGCCCTGTTAGAATTCATGATCTTGAGGGATATAGGCCAGGCAAAATATGTAGTCAGGACCCTAAATCTTTGGAAGACAAACTTTCAGCTCTTTAAGGGACTAGGGGATGGGACCCCCTGCAAAACTGCCCTCAGGGATAAAGGGGCAGAAGAGAGCTGGGAGATATTTAAAGACATTTTTCTTAGGGCATAAGAGTTCTCAATTCCAACTTGCAAGAAATTAGGCGAGGAAGGTAGGAGACCAGCATGGCTGGGTCAGGACCTCTTAACCAAACTAAAACACGAAAAAGAAATGCATAGACAGTGGAGGCAGGGACATACATCCTTGGAAGGTTATAGGGATATGGCCCAGAAGTTTGAGGATCAGATCTGAAAAGCCAAGGCACAGCTACAGCTAAAGTTGGCTGGGGATGTGAAGAATAATAAGACAGGTTTCTACAAGTACGCAAGACAGCAAAGGATGATAAATTGTACCTCCCTGATAAGTGAAGCAGGGTCCTGGCTACAACTGACATGGAGAAGGCTGAAGTACTCAACTTTTTTTGTGTCAACCTTCACAAGCAATTGCTCTTACCATACCTCCCAAGTCACAGAATCTCAAGGCAGGGACTGAGGGAATGAAGACCCACCTAGCATAGGAGAAGATCAGGTTTAAGACCATCTGAGGAACCTGAACATCCATTGGACCCAATGAGATGCATCCAAGAGTCCTGAGAGTGCTGGCAGATGAAGTTGCTAAGCCTCTTTCCATCATATTTGAAAAGTCATGGTAGTCAGGTGAAATCTCCAGTGACTGGAAAAGGGGAAACATAACACCCATTTTTAAAAAGGGTAAAAAGGAAGACCAAGGGAACTATAGACCAGTCAGCCTCACCTATGTGCCCAGTAAGATCATGGAGTAGATCCTCCTGGAAAATACATTAAGGCATATGGAAGACAGGGAGGAGATTAGAGACAGCCAACATGGCTTCGTAAAGGGCAAATCATGCCTAACTTGGACTACCATGACAGAGTGAAAGCATTGGTAGACAAGGGATGAGCAACTGTCGCCTTCTACCTGGATTTGTGCAAAGCCTTTGATACAGTCCCACACAACATGTCTCTAAATTGGAGAGACATGGATTTCATGGATGGACAGTTCAGTGCATAAGGAACTGGCAAGATGGTCACATCCAAAGAGTTGTGGTCAATGGATCAAAGTTGAGGTGGACACCAATGACAAGTGGTGTCCCTCAGGGCTCTGTATTGGGATTGGTACTGTTTTATGTCTTCACAGGTGGCATTGACAGTGGGATTGAACCTTCAGCAAGTTTGTGGATGACATCAAGCTTAGTGGTGCAGTTGATACTCTAGAGGGAAGGGATGCCATCCTGAGGGACCTTGAAATGCTTGAGAGGTGGGCCCATGGGAACCTCAGAAAGTTCAACAAGGCCAAGTGCACCCGAGCTGGGGCAATCCCAAACATCAGTACAGACTGGGTGATGAACAGATTGAGAGCAGCCCTATGGAGAAGGACTTGGAGTACAGGTGGATGAAGAACAGAATATGAGCCAGCAACGTGCACTTGCAGCCCAGGATATGACTGGCTTTCTGGGCTGCATCAAAAGTGTGGCTAGCAGGTCAAGGTGATTCTCCCTCTCTACTCTGCCCTTGTGAGACCTCACCTGGAGCACTGTATTCAGCTCTGGGGCCCCCAGAACAAGAGAGACATGGAGCTGTTGGATTGGTCCAGAGGAAGGCCACAAAAATGATCAGAGGACTGGAGCACATCTCCTATGAAGACATTTTGAAAGATTTGGGGTTTAGCCTGGAGAAGAGAAGGCTCTGGGGAGACCTTATAGCAGCCTTTCAGTACTTAAAAAGGGCCCACAAGAAAGATGGGGAAGGACTTTATCAGGGAGTATAGTGATATGACAAGGGGTAATGGTTTTAAACTAAAAGAGGGTTGATTTATATTAGAGGGTGGTTAGATAATGGAACAGGTTACCCAGGGAAAGTTGTGGATACTCACTGGAAGTGTTCAAGGTCAGGTTGGATGGGGCTTTGAGCAACCTGATCTAGTTGAAAGTATCCCTGTCATGGCAGGAGGCTTGGAATGGGATGATCTTTAGGCTCAGGGCAATGCTACAGCAACACTACATTCATAAAAGGCAGTCTATTAATAGTCTTGTCAGAGTTGGAGATGTGGTTTCTTTTAAGTGGCAAAGAACTGAGTCCCAGATAGGATGCTATCAATGGGAACAAGAGAGCAGCTCGCTGCAGCTGAGAGTTTGCCTGTCCAACGAAGGCAACTCCAAGTAAGAGAAAGTACAGCGGCTGTGCCTGGCAAGACCCTGCTTCCAGGCATCCTGCACCATCTCTCTGCTGTTTTACTGAGTCCAGAGATGGAAAGAAGACAAGAGACAGGCAAGGGCAGATAAATATCAATACCAGCAGAATTTCAGCTGCCTGTCTTATCTCAGGAACAAGGATGAAGCAGAATTAACAAAATCCCCAAGGAAAGTATAAGTAAAAAGGAAATCTTGAATGCATTGAATAGAAACTGCAGTGATAGATGCTACTACTCAGATCAGTCTACAAGCCTTCACTACCCTTCAACTTCACGTATCCAGTACCATTCTCCAGAGTCAATTAGTCCTGATGAGGTGGTGGAACATGTCAAGACATCTCACACATATTTAACTTTAATAACAGAAAAGCTCGTGACAACAAAGCTGCATTCTGACAAGGCAGGTTGCATTCATTACACACTTATCATAGTCTAGTATTTAATTAGAACGGAGATCCTTTATGTTCAGTGGGAGTTCATCAAAGCTTTTACTTTATATTCATTTTGGAATATTTTCCTCTCAGTAGTGCCAGCAAAGAAAGTAATGGAAAAGACTCTGAATTGCTTGTAACTATCAGTTACAGAGCAGTGGTGGATGCCTTGCACTAGTCTACTAAGAGCAGGCTGCTGTGGATGCTCAGGTGAGCGCCAATGAGTGTTGATATTAACACTATCAAGAGGACAAAAGAGAATTGTGGAGATAAAACCAGAAGGTATCTGCATGAAGAAGCAGACTGAGGGAGCAGACACTGTGGTAGGTGGAGCTGCAGCAGCAGCAGCAGCTGAGCTCCCAGAGGAGGAACATTATTCCAGAAAGCCATCCCCCTTCCTGCCTTCATTTGCACAGGAGGGAAATCCAGGCAAGAGATGCAGTGTCACACAGCTACACATGGCTAACTCACATCTTCCATCTCCAGTCTTGCCAAGCTTTCTCTGCTTCCATACAAAGAGGTCATTCTGTGGACCAAATGGGACCACTAGCAACTACTAATGGCTTGTTGACCTTGTCAGCAGAGCCAAGCCAAGGTGACCTGCCATGTAAACTTTCAGGTCCAGGTGCAGTCTCGGCATGACTCTGTATGCGTTATGCACTGTAGAAGCCCAGAAGGTTTTACTCCATCAGAGATTGCAAGGATCCATAAATACTTTAGTACTACCATTTTGGGATCATTTACTGGGCAGAGGTTCAAGGCAGATGCCAAGGAGTGGCAAGAGTGGGGTTGCTCCACAAAGGTGGATAAACTAGGAGCCATGGGTGATCACTGCACAGACAGCATCCTTACCAACCAGGCCACAGTCTCATGATCCGTAAGCTGGTGCCAAGCTCCATCACCAGTCTCAGACAAGGGGAGTGGATGAGTCAGTTCCAGGGTCCATCCAGGAAGTCCAGTCAGGAGACAAGGTAAAAGAAAGGCCTGGAGACACAACTACAGCATGGGTCCAGCATCCACCCATGAGAAGGACCTCAATACAGACCTGTAGACAACGTTATCTACAATATAGGTCCAAAATACATCCAGTGGACACAGGTAGTAAGCCAGGACAGCAGGAGACAGGTCCACGTACATGTATGCTTACAGCATAGCTCATGAAAGGACTGAACCTACAGGTCTGACTTAGAGACTGCAGAGCCCATGGCCAGGTGTGAGTAGAGGCCCCAGGTGAAGCCTGGTAAGGACAATTAAGGCTTACTAGTGACCTCAGGGCTCTGTTAGAAGATTTACTGATGTCTTTTCCTTCCGGAGAGCTCCATAATAAACACAAAATGGATTTTAATCTTGCCTTAAGAAAACTAACATTGGCAACGCCAGTGGGTGCTTGCTTCCTGCATGCTTGCAAGCAGGTCCTTCTCCCAGAATTCTTCAGTCCACGCAGTAGCTGAGTTGCTGTAAACTCTGTATAACCTTCCTCAGCCCACACAAAGTTCCTGAGACAATGCTGTTTACTCCTTGCTTTCTGCCTAGTAATCCCATAGTCTTCCCACAAGCTCTTTGCCACTTGTCCTGCAGCATCCTCTTTACTCTTGAGCTACCGACATCACATGCTGAGTGGCTAAGGCAAGACAGAGTGGTCCCTTTCTGCCCACAAGGCCACCTGTCCTGGCCACTCAAAAAGACACAAACCACATAGATTGTGAGAGAAATGGAGCAAGCACTGTCTGCCACGTGCCTTCCTTCTGGTGCAAATAAAACAGGGCCTGGTTCTCACAGAAACACATGGGCATGTTTCTTCCTTTACTCTCTCTCTTCGACAATAAACCACCATGGCTCCACCTATCCTCTTTACAGTGCAGCCTTCCTTCTGGGTTATGTTCTGACACCCAACGCACTTGTGATGATGCTCTATTTCCTATTCTCCACCTCCTTCACACCATGCCAGAACATCACTTGCCTGCAGAACGTGATTTAACTTTCCATATTTCTAGCAGCTTTGGATAGTAATTCTGGCACCTCCATCTCCCTGGCCTCCTGAACTATAATTCGGAGCAGAGATGGTTCCATTCCCTTCTCTCTGTTATCCCATGGCCACCAATGCAGCTTTAATATGTCTTTCTGGATCTGACTGCTCTCTGATAGCTAACTTTTGTTCTGATTTTCTGCCCTGGTTACACGGGGCAGAAAATTGTCACCTTTCTTATCCCTTTTTCTGAGAGCCTCTGAGAAACTTTGCCTATAAGCACCCTGCCTGCATTTCTGGGAGTGTTCNGACATTCTGCTTTTTGTGTGATGTCCATGAAAATCTTTAAGCATTTTTTCTGTCTTTTCTCCCTGCTGTTTATGAACACGTGGCTCACATGTTTTCTCTTCTTGTTCTGTTCTGGCTTTTCTGGTCTGGATCAAGACTCCCTAGCCTTTGGCTAAATGCCATCCTTCCAGAAAGAGAAATGTTCACAGGCCTTGCTTCTCTCTGGGGAATAGCTTAGCCTTTACTCCATCACCCATTTGGCTGCCTCAGGCACAGTGACAGGGTGCCTGCCCCTTACTTACAGTTTTACTGTTTACAGTTTTACTGACAAAGGTTAATGAACATGTTGTTTCAGGTCTAGAAAACACGAGTTGTTCTGCAGTTTCAGCTCATTCTCTCTTAAACAATTTCCCCAGGAATTCCCACACCAGTAGCTGTTTGACAGGTGATATCCTCTTTCATTTTCCTTTGCCTAAATCTTGGGCCATGATACTCCAGTGTTATTTCAGACTATATAGCAAGGCCTTCTTCACTGTGGTATAAACTTCAATGTCTTCTAAAGATGTATTTTAATCAACTTTTAGAAAGACTTGGTCACAAGCTTCGCAAGACTCATTGTGAGTAGTGGCAGCAGCATCTCAGTTCAGCCTGGAGCCTACTGGGGTGATCACAGAGCTCCCATAAAGCTGATGTACATTGGGAACAGCATAGGTTGCAGGAGGGGCCAAAGTGCTGGGGTTTTCAGGAAGCTGAGAAACACAATGTATTTACTGCTGAAGAACAATACAGGTGCAATTGGTGCACTTTGTAACACAGACCTGACTAAGAATTACCCTGTATAGTCAACTACTGCTACCAAAATCAGCGTAGATCTAGCTATGGAGAAGCAGCACTGGAAGAACAACAAACTTTTACTACTAGGAGTGACTGAGCCTGAACTACTATTGGTACCTGACCATACCAAATAACTGTGCTCTGACCTATCTATAAACTACCCCCTCTTTCACAGAAGATTTTCTTGCATGAAAAGGTATCACAAAGTGAGTATAAACAAGACCTTCATTCTCTCAAATATAAAAGCTGCAGTTATAGTTTTTTGTTCAAACCTGCTGCTGTTAAGTTTGGCTTTTTTTAACCACAATGGCATTCTGGTGAGCTTCCCACTGTCTGGGATAGGATGTCAAATTTAACATGACTTCAGTCAATATTTCAGGGATGTGCACACAACTTATACATAAGAAGACACAAAACTGGTAAGCTCAGCTTAGTCCAGCCAAGAGTCTGGTATGTCTGGGTACATACAAAACAAATTATTAGGAATCTAGGTAACTACTGCTAAAAATAGATGACTAGTTGTAATGATATTAGTTCAAAGTAAGAAGTTACTGTCTTCTTCAGCTGGAAATGATTGTCTCCTTAACAGACAGTAGCTGATGATTCTGAAGAATAATGAAGTTCACTTGAGAACTTTTCACAGTTTATTTTACATTGTAATAGAAAAGGAGCAGCTGTTATGTCCCAGCTGAGAGGAGGTAACTTCAATTAACTGTGTAATAAGTTGTATATGTGCTGTTGTCTGAGAGGTCAGAAGAATGGTTGGACATTTGGTAAGCTAAATAAAAGTGTTGTGGATTGTTTGCTTTTGGACTGGGACACTTAAATATCATTTCTCTTGACTGTTGGGTAACAAAGTGTTTTTTGGGGGGGTGGGTCGGATCTGGTCCTTGATCCATAGCCCAGATCTCAAAACCCCAACAAGGAAAGATGCAGGTTTGAAGGATATAGGATTTTTACATTCTCTCACTGTGTTGTGTTACACAAAAAGCATAAAATGCATTTCTTTGCAGAAGGTATCCCATGCTCCTTTGCACCTATGATTGTGCCACATTTGAGCAGCAAGTGCTGCTTCAAATTCATCTGCTTGAAACATAACCGAGTATGATCCAAATGATGGGTCTCACCTTCCACAGCTCTCCAGTCTCCTCTCTGGAGTTGCTCACAGTCACATTGCCATTCACTATTTCCATCAGTGGCCTGCATAAAGCCCCCAGCACAAAGTCTGTCTCTGAGCAGTGCATATCCTCTAAAGGTTCATTTATATGAACCAGGAGGTGGTGGACTGAGTACCCTGTGACCTCTGCACAAGAGTAAGGCAAAGAACAGGGGCAGCTATCCTAGACAGCAGATGGTTCCTCCCTCCCTGCTTGATTTACTCTCCATTGTGAGCCATCTTTGTACTCATGATCAATATCTGAGCTAATCACAGCCTAGAGAGGAGGTGAGCACCCAATTTCTGGGGTCACACACACTGAGGAAATCTCTACTGGCTCTGAAGGGAAAACTTCTTTCATAAAGACTTTCCCAAGTGAATAGTGAGTATCTTCCTCTGCAGGTCTCTCTCCAACTGCTATTCAGACATACCTCTAATCCTATGTTACTTCTGTGATAGGGATTGTGGTCTTGGGTGCTCTCTTCCCACTTTGCATTGCTATGGACCAGGAGCAGGACTGAAGAATCACAGAGCCAGAGCTGTTCAGACTTGCTATCAGTTGCACCTCACCTGTGGAGACGAGGGCACCACCTCAGGCAGGGCTGTCTCACTGCAATGCCTATTGAAGCAAAGCCATAATCTGTACTTGACAGGATTTGTGGGCATGCAACATATGAGGAGTGGCTGAGGGAGCTGGGATTGTTTAGTCTGGAGAAGAGGGGTCTCAGGGGAGACCTCATTGCACTCTACAACTTCCTGAAGGGAGGTTGTGATGAGGAGGGGGTCGGCCTCTTCTCTCAGATAACTAATGATAGGACCCAAGGAAATGGCCACAAGTTGCGCCTGGGGAGATTTAGGTTAGATATCAGGAAAAACTTTTTCTCTCAAAGAGTGGTCAGGCACTGGAACGGCCTGCCCAGGGAGGTGATGGAGTCACCGTCCCTCACGGTGTTTAAGAAGCGCGTGGACAAGGTGCTACAAGATATGATTTAGTAGCTTAGTGGGTAGTATTGGTGATAGGATGACGGTTGGACTAGATGATCTTGTAGGTCCTTTCCAACCTTCTGTTTCTATGATTCTATGATTCTATGATATGGAGAGCAAAACAACACATATACACAGAGAATACATGTAGGTTAAGCAACACAAATAAACTTAGGAAAGAACCAAAACATAACTAAAACTATTTAGTTGGAAACCAAACCATGCCCTCCCAGAATGCCTCTATGAACTTCTTTTCTGGTTGTCCATTCTGCTTCATTTTTTCTGCTCTGCCTGGCAGCAAAAAGCTGCTAGCTGCAGTATCAAAGCTGATGACACTAAGTGATGGTTTCTACAAGAGTTCTGCCTGTTTCCAAGGATAGTTGTTATTTCTTTCTTGCTTTTCTGGGGAACCACCAAAGCTGGCAGGAGACCTGTGCCTGCATGGCTGTAACAGTAACCACACCTATGTCACTCCTGGGTTAGAGCAGTGCCTGTTCCAGGAGCACTTGATTGTGACAAGAGTGTCTTGAAGTCTAGGGGCTGCCACAGATGGAGTCAAACAGCATCTGCAAGGGGCAAGGGCCATAACGCATCAGGGACTATGGAGAGGAGTCAATTCTGTAGCTCTCTTGATCAGGACAGGGACAGCAAAAGTCCTTCAAGTCGCAGGTGTAGCCCCTCACTTTCTTGCTTTTAAAGTAGCTCAGCCTTGCACTGTGGTGGGATCTTCCTGTGCCATCCCTGCATAACAGTCTGAAGTTTCTCTCAGGATTTTGCCTTGGTACAAAATGGTATGCTATGTGGTACATTATTTCCTTATTCTGCAGTACTTTGCTTTCTTTAATGTTCCATACAGTTCCTCTTTGAATGCCCAAAATATTGACAAAGTGTGAAGTTTAAGGGTTATCTGAAGCTATGGGAGGCCTGTTTGGCAGTTTTTGGAGAGCTGTAACTGAACAAAGCAGAGGCAGATCAGTTGCAGCTGGAGAAGCAGTAGTCAAACATACTGAAGCCAAGGGAGTGTGACCCAACCTCTCAACTCCGGTGACCCAGCCAGCAGATCCACCTGGTGTACACCAGGCTGGTTCTCAGCAGTGCAACTATGCAGCAGAGACTCTCTGTCAATTCAGCCTTAGGAAGAGCTACAAGTACAGGAAATTGGCTTGTGCTACTTTCTTGTCTTGATTTTTCTGCATGAGCCTGCTGAGGAGTCAATGCGCTGCCAAGATGCTACTAACACTTCTCATGAATACTTTGTCTTTTCTTTAAGAAATGTTCATTTTCCATCTCAAATAATAATAATAAAAATGGATGGGCAGGGTCTTTTGTCTGTCTCAGTTCACTTAGTAAAATAAATGCCAAACTTTTATCAACCCATGAGAAAAAAGTACAGTGTCATGGTAACCATGATGAGGTATGCTACCAGAAATCCTGCCCAGCACAGAGAACAATACATCCCTGGAATGCAAGCTGACTCCTTCTGGTATCTACTTTTTAAAACCCCGGGTCTTTATAAATTAGTCAGAGATGAAAAACTTAAATTAGTCCGTAAACGTCTTCCTAAGTGCATATAGTTCATGTCAATTAAACTCTGCATCCTGAACAATTTTCAGCATATGCAGACTGATGTGCATGACATTTCATTTTCTGAAATGCAAAAGGCATTACAACTCTACAGCTTCATCTAATATATCTTTAGTTCACTGTTACACAGAGTGAATTGACTTGTAATGGATTTTGGGTCTCAGCCTGAGCAGTGTTAGAGTTGTTTGTTTTGCTCAGGTTGAAAGGACTGAATCACAAAGATTGCTGCAGCTACAGAGACGGCCTGCACTCACAGCTGTTGCTTACGCATATCTTGTCTTGGAATCCTGCTTTCAAATCTAACTGTTAACTGACCAGTATATCTACATGGCTGCATCTTGCAGGTCTATATATCACTTCCCTGGGGTCTTTTACATTATTGATAATTAGATTTGCCTAGCAAGACCAAAATTCATGGCAGACCCCCCAAAAAACTATATGTGTGGTAGGGAAGGATAAAAAAGGAACTTCATTTCACATAAATATTGTTAAAACCTGCTTATACCTCCATGAACACCTTTCTCTTCATATTTAAACTTTATAGTAGAGTACAAGGTACAGAGTTTCTTTTCATATTCAAAGTTTATAGCAGAGCTTCAAATACATATTAATATAGAAGCTGTAATGTATTCTGAGTTAAGCTGTCATAAAATCTAGGGCTTTTCACATCATCACTTTTGAAGGTCGGTGCCACAGAGAAAAAGAAGCATCTGTATTGGATCACCATGAAGGTTTCTAATACATTGCAATAAGTACTGCAATATATTTCATTTTTATATGTTTTTGATGAAGAGGCAAAAGTGCATCTTCTACAGTTGCTTTTCAAAAATTGCTCATCTGTTTGGAACAACTGTAAAAAAGACTGAAGCGAAACATTATTTATGGATACATTACCACTCCTCACTGAGACCACAGCTGAAATGGTAAGAGGATTCCAATGATATTTCATTTGGAGCATTGATTTTTCTCATCCCACAAAGCTATTGCATGTGTGTCCGAGGCAAATATGAGAAAATGTAGATTATCCTAGCTGACTTTGTTTTTTAAGTTTATTTTTCTTCCCCTAACTTGGTTATACCCATTTTGCTAATTTTGTGCTTTGCTTCTCCTAGAGCCCCTAACAAGGGCAAAGACTGCTCCTTTGCAGAATTCAGAAATTATGTATGGAATACCTTTGCCCCTCACTAAACAACAATGAAAACTAGCAGTTATTTAACTGTGAAATGACAGTTGTGAACAATTTAAGTTTTTGCATGCAGGAACCTGGAAAAGTCCCATCCTAAAGCATGAGCTTAAGAAATGGCTGTAGTGTCCTGCCTCTACATGGGGTCTTATTCAAGCTGGAAAGTCACAGAAGAAGCTGTGATCAATTTGAGAAATAATATGGGAAAGTTTCCAGATTACAACCTTTACATTAGATTTAGTTAGGCACCATGTAACCTACCAACAACATGCATTTTGTATTGGGCAACACTTGAAACCAATGCCCTGGAGCGTATGCTGGCACAGCAAAGTGCAGACTACCATGGGTCTGTGCAATAGCACGACGCCTGAAGGAGTGAAGAGTAGGGAAGAAATATAGACATGTTAGTAGAGTATTCTGTTTGGGCAAATTTGGTATGTCAAGAAGTCTGGCAGTGATTTTATTTGCAGCAGATTCTTTAGTAATTAAGTTGCAGAATTCATTTTACAGTTACGTAAGGACTGGACTGTCTCTGAAGTTGTCCTTTCATCTAGTCAAATGATCTTTTCAGGTCACCATGAGTCACAGTGACAAAGGAGCAACGGCATTGTACTGAAACTGCTTCTCATGATAATTTGACCTAGAGGAACTGAAGTCAGTCTGAGTCCTGACAGCGCAGTCAGCTCCCATAGTAATGGAAACTCCTGCTTATTCTGTATTCCAGTATGCCCAGTGGCTGCCAGTGAGAAGACAACTGCAGGTTTTCAGTGGTTCCTAAAAAGAAAAAGCCCAGGGGAAGAAGAAGAAACGGTAATTACTTCAAGTTATACTTCTGTCCCCAGACACCAGGCTGCTTGGAGGCCAGTTTGGGCTCCAGCATGCTGCATGGGCGTCTTGTGTGGGCTGTTATGCATCTTGGTGGTGCCCAGTATATGTCTGCCAGAAATGACAAAGGGATTCCCATCTGACTTGTACCATCCCACTCAATGTGATGCCTTACAAGGGTTTTCACAGAGTTGCCTATGATGGCTTTGCTTACAGATGCATTCACTTGGGGAATTCATCCGCTTCTGCTGTGAGACACCAGTATATGAAGTTTCATTCAGAAAGTGAATGGTCTTTATAAGAAGATCTCTCTTTCACAGCAGCTACAAACCTGACACAAGAAACCTCATGCAATGGTTCTTTTCCTTTTTGAATAAGCAGTGCAGAGTTGGTCAAGGTTTTCTCTATCAGAAATACTGGTTCTCCATTCCATGATGACTTATTTATACCACTATACATTGAATTCTATTAAAACAGCCCATTAACTACAGAATATCAATACATTGTTCATGTTTCAGAATAAACTCCATTAATAATGACATAAAGTGGTTACGATTTTATGAATGTAGGATCCTGTGTAATCCTTTGTTCACATGTTGTAGGTGAATAGTGGATTTTATTTTTGGACCTACCTTAGATGAAAGAAGTGAAAACATCAGCAAGGCAGGGTTGTTATAGTTCAGTGAAGTACCAGAGTGGTTTTGTTATAACTTTGTGTTATGATGTGGCTAAAAATATCACACCCAGCCAACTTAAAAAAAAAAAAAAAAAAAGAAGTCCCAATACAACTTTGCATTTCTGCCTTACTTTTTCAACACATCAGGATTTACCAAACCCAAATAGTCCCATATTTTAAATCTATAGATAGTGGCCAAGATTTTCAAGTATCTCAAATTTTGGGTGCCTGTACCATTAGAACAATTGGATAAGATAAAAAAAAAAAAAAAGGAAAAATACACATACATACTTGGTTCCGATTTTAGTGAAGGAAAAACAAAAACACTTGTAACCAAAAAAAAAAAAAAAAAAAAGGAAAAATCAACATACTTCCTTGGTTCCGATTTAAGGGAAGGAAAAAAAAAAACCCTTGAAACCAAAAAAAAAAAAGAAAAGGAAAAGAAGAAAAATCAAACTCTCTTAGGTAGGCATCCTAACAGAAGGAGCTCCTACATTACCATTCAGTTATTAAAACTTAGCTGAGAGCAATTTTTCTGTTTTGTTTTCATTAAAAGCTTGCATAGAAAGTATAGGCATAAGCTGAGACAATCCGCTGGTAAATATTGAGCAGATTTATTTGAAAGTCTGTATCTTCTTCCATTGATAGCAGCAATAAAGCTTTCAGTAGTGTAAAAGTCTAGAAAAACATTCCCTGAAACTATGGCCAAATGGGTCTATTTTTCACTCAAACTGTATACCGTATGGGGGCCATAAACTGCTACAGGGTCACATTTAACAGGGGAACCAAGCTAAATAAAACAAGAATCAGGCATGTAACTTAATCTTCAACTTTTTTTGCCCCCCAATATGAATCTTAGTGATTTGAAAACTGAGTTGATTCTGGTTTATAAATAAATAAATCACTTGCTTTGACACTTAGTAAATTTAGCTGGAGGCAAAATGGGATCTTTTGAAACTTGTTTGTTCTTGCACTGTTTCTGACAGAAGCCAAAACTCCAGCAATAATGGAATTTAAAAAGATGCTTTCTTCTAAGATCTATAAAGAACAAATAGGTAGAGTATATCTTGAGTTAAAAAAAAAAAAAAAAAAAGATATATATATATATATATAAAAACAAAACAAACAGACAAACCCACACAGACAGATTAGATTTTAGGTGGGAACTTTTCATCTGTTAATGTTTATTGACACATTCTCTTTGCTGTTACACAGCAACTGGATGGACTTGGCACTTGTGTCACTAAGATAGGTATTATTTTTTCCATACAGTTTTTAACCAGTGACCACAAATGACTAATGACTTTTGGAATAGATTTATTAATGCTTTGTGCTTGTTTCTGTTATTGCTTGTATTTGGACAGAAGCAGCAGACTACCCTCAGGTTTTGTGTTTTTTATTTATTTATTTATTTATTTTATTTTTTCCTTTCATGTAGACAGATTTACTAATGAAAAAACAAAAAACAAACAAACAAAAAAGTATTTTGTTTCAAGATCAAGAAAAAGGCTTCCATGGTGCCTTAAAAATGGCATTCAAGACATCATTTATCTAGTTTTACTAAGTAGACCTTTTCAAAGCTTCTGGTACAAATTTAATATGACATTTTAATTCAAGCTTTAGAAAAATGTAAAATTCTGGAGACACAATTTTCTACATATCTACACATCTATCAAGGCCATAATTATTTAATTAAACTGACCTTCTTCAAAGCAGCAAATTCTAGTGCTGGCCATTTTATTCTGGAATGTCTTTGCAAATCCCTCAGTTTCCTTACTGCTTTGTCAACACACTCTCCCACTAAAAATCATTACCTGAAACAATCACAACTAATCAAACCCTTGTTCTTTTTTAAGAAACCAGAATGATCCTGTCCCTTCACACTGCTCCAAAAATAAACCAAAAATCTTACAAAACATAGAAAGCTCATCAAACTTCACTGCCTAATAATGGAGATTGCTGTTACAGTATTGTGTTCCTCACTGAAATAGGTTTGTTGTAAACATTACACAGCACTAGTATCAGTGTCAGCACAGCCTGTGTGCTGATGTTTCTGTGGAGTTTGGTAGTTAAAGAGACATTAAAATATACTAGGGGCAGCACAACCATTTCTCTATCTTTTTTTATAGAATATTTCAATACTACTTTCACATCATCCTGAAGTTTTTTTCTTAGATGAAGCTCCCAATAAAAGAAAGATGTAATTTCCTTGCAGGAGAATTCAAGAACCACTAAAAGGCTCAAAAGAATAATTGTTGATGCCATGTGGATGGAGTCAGAAAAAAGGCAGATCATGCCAGCTACAGATGATACTTTTCTTTGAGAATATATGGAATTTTTGCAGACAAAGGAAATATGCTAGCTCCAATCTGCCTGGAGTACATTATGACATTCAGGGGAACTGCTAAAGTAGATAAGGTGGGGATTAGAAAAGTGATTGTAAGATGGGCTAGGAATTAAAGGGAGATGACTGGGACTGTGGTAAATAAGGAACTTTCAAACTAGAGGGAAGCTGTTAGGAGAGTGTCTCAGGCTTTTGTAGTAGGACATATAGTAGCGAGTTCAGAGGAGGGCTACTAAGATGATTAGCGGACAGGAGCACCTGTCGTACAAGGACAGGCTGAAAGAACTGGGCCTGTTTATCCTGGAAAAGAGAAGACTGAAGGCAGACCTCATTAATGTATATAAATATCTGAGGGGAGGATGTCGAGAGGATGGAGCCGGTCTCTTTTCAGTTGTGCCCAGCGACAGGACGAGAGTCAACGGGCACAAACAAGCACAGGAAGTTCTGGCTGAATATGAAGGGGCACTTCTTTACTATGAGGGTGACAGAGCACTGGAACAGGTTGCCCAGAGAGGTTGTGGAGTCTCCTTCTCTGGAGATATTCAAAACCCGCCTGGATGCCATCCTGCGCTACGTGCTCTAGGTGGTCCTGCTCGGCAGAGGGGTTGGACTAGATGATCTTCAGAGGTTCCTTCCAACCCCGCCCATTCTGTGATTCTGTGATTCTGTAACATGCTGTGTTCAGCTTTTCATTAACGACATTAACGTAAGAAAAAGACTTGTAACACTACTAGTAAAATGTACAGATGATGTAGACCTGGAAGACACCACCAGAAAGGTGAGATGGGTTATCGTTTAGAGAGAACTAAATGACCTTAGGGAATGAAGTGAGAAATGAGAGACAAAGTAACAGTATTAACAGCTGTAACACTACACAGTGCTACCAAGGAAAATCCTCTTATGTGATGGGAGCCAATCAGATGGAATTAATATAGAAGGAGGAAAATCTCCTTGTAGCTAGTCTGCTTGGAAGAACGAGAGACCCCATTCTAATTCTAATGTGGTCATTAGAAAGACAACTAATATTTATCAGGCAAAGTCACTCCTGCAAAGAAGGGAGAGTGTTAATGCTTCTCTATAAAATCCTGGTAAGTCTTTATCTAGAATTCAACACACAATTCTAATCATGAAGGCTCAAGAGAGTTAAATTCAGAAAGGAAGAGCTGCACAACATGGTTACTGGGATGTCTGGGGAAACGAAGTGCCTGTCCTACAGAGTGAGAACAGAGATGTCTGGCTTGCTGAGGGAACAAAAATCTGTGTTGAAAAAGAATATGGTTCAAGCACCTGCATTTTGAAAGGTTTGGATACTCACTGTTTTGCTTTCAGATGCAGGTATGTTGCCTTTTTCCTCTAGGTCAGTCGTATTCTACTCTCCAAAAATACCTCTTAAAAAAAAAAAAAATTGAGCCCTCCATATGATTTTGTGTAGCGTGAGCAAAAACATTGTCCTGCCTGGTCAGTACTTCAGTAACTATTTCAATAAGGCTGATCTGTAAAGCCTTGTTTATGGAGTTCATATGTGTTCACAGTGTAGAACCTCATAATATAGACTTCCTATGAGTATATTAGAAAAATACTCAGAAATAAATATTTCACATGCTCCTTAATCAATATTTTCCCTTCTTTTTCAAATCAAAGCAATCATCACTCTCTTTTCAAATGAAAAACTGTTCAACACTGTTGTGACACATGTTCTCATTAATTGATTCCTTGTTACAGTAGGAATATCTTGAAGTCTTCATCCATTTAGTTCCTAAACTTGGAAGGAGTGACATTTCTTTTAATGATCACCACAGCTTTCTGATTCCTTAAATTTCCACGTTCTGCTCAATGAAAACAGTTGTTTTCTACTGTTAGAATCCAACCACTCTGACAGCATATAGTCAATAAAATTTAACTTCATTTTCTGTAAAATTTAATCGATAATGCATGACAAAAACAGTCAAAGACTGTTTTCATTCCTCAATATAGAAAGAGTTGTATGTTTAAAGGTAGATTCTATACATACCAGTGTTCAAATACAACAGTATAGAGAAGGACAGGGTTATTTTCTTTAAAGAAATACTTTCTTCATCTCCTATTCCCTCTTCTCTCCCATTGTGTATGCATACGTTCCTTCATCTCACTTCTTGCTTTTAATCTGTGGGGCTGTAGACATGTTGTACAAAAAGAGCCAAGAATTTTTTTCCTAATAGTAATATCTTGCACCCTCTATATCTTGAGAAAAAAAAAATAAATATCTTTCTTTTGTGTCTGCAAGAGACAGACTTCCAAAGCAGCCTCAGAGTACAAAATGACAATGATGCACTGCAAACATTCTCTGAGATTAATTATAGATTGATGGAAATGAAGGGAGAAAATTAGAAGCCATAAAATCCACAGAATGCTTTGGAAAGAATCAATAAAATAAATACACCTGCTTCCAAGACAACTCAATGCATCATATTACCTTCTGACAGTGTTCAAAGCCATTTTCATTCCCCAGTCTTGAATTTCTTTAATGAGTTAACAACGAGCTCTGTTAAATGAGATCTTATTATACAAGCTAAAGACCTAAAAAATTTCTTTTTAAATGACTCACTATCCATCATATTACTATTCAAAAATCAGCATTAGAAAACATCATTGGCACCATCCCTCAAAAAGGAAAATTCTCAATACCTACCATACTCTTCTCATTACTGTGTTTTAAAGGGCTTGCACTCTTCCAATGAAGTGCAGCACACTCACACACACAAAATGATTGATTTAGACAGCCAACTGAATGCCAAATTCTCCATTCCTTTTGCCCAATCTACTCCCACAAAATGTCTATTCCCAAAATGTGGGGGAACATGAAATGGCGTTTGGTGGGCTTTGTTTTAGGTCACCTGGGTCTGTGGCCAATAGCAGCCCATTATGACTGACTGCAAATTTGCATCTAACACCATATCAAATTCTACTAAATAAAGGACTCTCGTTTATGTGGGAAAGACAACATTTCATAATGGAGGCCTTAGAAAATGCATCTGTATTTCCTACACCATAAAGTCAAGAAGCACTCTTGAAAGAAAGAAAGGATGCTGTAATGGGAGGTACTGAATTAGGCCTTACATGACCTCATGCTATTATATACTTTCTGTATGACCCCAACAAATGATTTACCTCTCTGTGCCCTTTTTGTAAAACAGGAATATAAATGCTTCCTCTCACTCACCTTTTGTCTATCTTCCCTGGAGTGTGAGCTACTAGGGTATGAATTCTCTCCTTTGAGTATATATAGAGCCTTGCACTGCAGGACCTTTCTGCACTGTGCCATCTGAATAAAATGCTTGATAACATTTAATGAACACTGATGTTTTCAGAGCATCCTTGATCCTTTGAAAAGGCTTCTGTTACATTCTCATTCCTAAGTAATAGCATGATCCCAGTCATTCTAGCACTTAAAACTACCCTGGAGAGGATGTACAAGATTAAGGCTTATGAAAAAATATATCCAGTCTTACACAGACTTATGTATGGCTTACGTATGTAACATATCAGTCTTGTGTATCTCTCTCAGTAACTGTACAGTAGCCCTGGGATCCAGTAAAGAGGGCAATTCAAGCCTTACTCACTCATTAGTATTATAGGTTGCCACAATTAGAAAAATCCACTTAGCAGAAACACCTCCCCTCCAGAAATATTGCAGGACCTGAGAGGTCCTAAGTTAGAGCTATGTCAATTAATTTCAAGCTGGGGTACTAAACGTTTCTCAACTTGTGGTGCAAGAAACTGTGCATGCATTCATCAAAATTATCTCCCTAGAGGCATGGCTGGGAAGATTAGTTCTATGTCTGAATGACACTGGTGTCCCCAGCCTCAGCCCTGGCCTAGCCACAGAGATGCTGGTGATTTGCTCTCCTCCCCCTGATGTGGATGAAGCAGCTGATGTAGTATAAGATTTTGGGGAAGGGAGTGTCATTTTGTTCTGTAGGTTTGCAGAGTCGAACACAAGTCATTCCAAGCAAACGGATGGGCTCCCAATAGCATCTCTCTGTGTCTCTCTGTCTGCCCATGTTGACCTGGGAGGTGCTGGTAGTGATGGCTGAGTTTGATTCTGCTTTTAACCTAGGCAAGCATTGGCAAGGTCCAAAGATCTGCTTCCTTCTCTTTACTGCAAGAAAGAAATTCACTGCATCATAGAATCATAGAATGGTTTGGGTTGGAAGGAACCTTAAAGATCACCTGGTTCCAACCCCCCTTCCACTAGACCAGGTTGCTCAAAGCCCCATGCAACCTGGCCTAGAACACTTCCAGGGATGGGGCATCCACAATTTCACTGGGCAAGCTATTCCAGTGTCTCACCACCCTCATAGTAAAGAATTTCTTCCTAATGTCCACTCTAAATCTTTTTTAGTTCATCAGAATCTAATCTCTTTTAGTTTAAAGCCATTACCCCTTGTGTTATCACTACACTCACTGTACAGTTTGAGACTTTCCAACCCACAGCACATTTCAGCAAAAACTCCAGGCTTTGCTAACCCTGTATGAGGGTTCCTCAAGGCTGAGGTAGGCTGCTGGCAGCATGTTGGAACCTGTGTATCCGAGTTCATCAGACAGACCCATACTCTGCAGGTATGATATGGAACATGCAAGAATATGCATGGAATATGCAGGTATGGAACCAACAAGGTTCCTATTTAGAAATGAGGCAGCAACACATGGATTAATTCTTAGCTTTGCAAAACCTCCGTGGGAGCTGAAACAGACCCAAAATGAGACAGATGCATCAAAGTTCATGAACATGCTCTTACCACTACCAATCGTTACTTTTGGGGAAAGCACTGAGACACACATTTGGTTATCTTGGGATTTCAAGGGACCTTCAACTAGTTGCTAGAAGTCTGCATACATTTTACTGCCTTGGTACTTAGGAAAGTAAATAGAGAGGAGAGAGAGTGGAAAGTGAAAAGGCTAAGGAGATAAGTTTTCATATCTGCTGATGCTTCATCTCTGTGGAGAACCTGGAAACTCATATCCCAGAAATATTCTGACTCTGATTTTCATTTTTCACTCGAGTCCCTGTGAATTTTAAACTGGAACTGGGCATTTTACTAGGGTCTCCCGTCCCAAATGCAGTTGCAAACCCTTGCTGCTATAACAGTTCTCCCAGGTGAGCTAGAAAGCTCAAGGAATCTTTTAGGTCAGCCCCTTGGCCAGGGCAGGAAAATTATGTCTACCTCGTTTCTGTTAGATATCTGCATAATCTGTCCTTAAGCTTTTCTAATGGTGGAATCTTCCCAGAACTCTTTAACAATTATTCCATTGTTTTGTTTTCTGTTGACTCAGCCATGAAAGCTATTGATAACCTGAGAGCTGGCTAGCTGTGTAGTTGCAGCTTGCCCCAGATATCACTATTACTTCCTTCTCCCCAAGGGACATATTTATTTGAGGCTGCATACAAGACAAATTCTGTATTAACTGCCTTTTATTGCTGCTTATATAGCGGGAATCTTTTGGCAACTCTCTGTTGCAAGAAGTCCTTTTATGTCCTTTCTCTGGTCTCCTGGAGGAACCTCAACTATTCTTCCTCTGTTCCACTCTTCAGCTGCTATAATACTGTGACTTCTTTTACCAACTTCTCCACCGCTGCTTCTGTTTCTACACTTAAACATTCAGAATTCACCTTACTCCTCCTCTTCAGCAGCAGCTGAAGGTGTCTCCAATTTCTCCTGTATGTTCAATAACAACCTCATTGAAACAATTCACTAAAGAATAATGTCTTGTTTGCTCATGTTCGTCCATCGTGTATATTGTCTTGCAGATGTATAGGCTGTGTGATAGTTTCCATTCCCCAAGTATACTTACTGCTTCATTTCTTTCTTTTTCTAACTTACCTTACCTCTAAGTTAAAATCAAAGGTTATACAATCAAGTTGTCTGGCTCTAAGCTTTCTGTCAAACCACATTTCAGCTGTTGACAGATTAAATTTAAAGGATGCTTCCCTGAAATTTGGGAATGCCAAATAGATATTTGATTTTCTAGCTTTTAAAATCATTCTCTGTCAATTTCTACAGCACTTTCCATAACATCATTGAGCTTGGACACCCTGGACCTGAAGTAACATACTTAAGATCATATTCCTCTGAAAACCATTTCATCGCAGAACAATCGAGTTGTGGTCTTCTATCCATCAAAACAACATTTACTAAGTCCCATTTAATAAACACAGTCATTAGCTCTGAGATTTCATCTCTAAAAGCTCTGTTTTTCTATTGATGCTCTTTCTAGATAGCAAAAATAATTGTCCAGAAGCATGTCACTCTTGTTTCATCAAACAAACTTTTGAGATATAAATATATATATATATATATACCTTATTTCATACATATTTATATTAGGAATTATTCTTCAGCTCTCTCCTTTGAACTTTTCTTTATTTTAGCACAAGTAACTCTTCTCCAAAGCCTAGTTGCTACTAGCATACAAGCTTGAACCCCAGGGTTCATTTTACAAATTAAAAAACAAAATTAAAACGAATTAAAATTTTACAAATTAAAAATATTTCACTCGTATTTAAGCTGATGTTTCAGTACTCATATGTAATTTTTTGAATGAATTTTTTTAGAAAAAGCCCTCTTTTTACTTGTTCAAGATTGCATCATTAATTTAGCTTTAAATGTATTCCGTCTTTTTTCTACTAACTTGTTAAGAGATGTTTTTGCTTCTTCTGTTTTTGCCTGTCTAAACACAGGACACTTTAAATATGACATTTTTTCCCATATCCTGCATTATTTTTCATCCTGCTTCTTCTAAACAAGCTCAGATTCATTATTTAGATGTCTGCTTTGAGTGTTTGATTTTGTTTCACTTTTGTATGCTCATAAGGGTTTTAAGATTTACTTATCCAATGCATTATCATATCTTGTTTCCCCCCTCAACATATATGGTCTGGTTTGATTGTCTTCTTTAACCTGTCAAATCCGCATTTATTTTTTATGTACCAAAAAGAAAAAAAAAAAAAGTCTTTCTTGGGGCCCCTGGTTTCTGTTATAATTTGATCTCTGATTAGAAATTTCATGAGAAGTCTAGTCTCGCTTGTTTGACACATGGTTCAAAAGTGTTAGGATGCATAAAAACCTTTCCCTTTTTTCCTGGTTTCCCCAGTTGAATAGATAGCTTTCAAAACTTTCATTATTTCTTACAATGGTATATGCTTTACCTTTACTTAGCATTCTCCAGTAACCGCTGTATTCCTCTTATCATATTCAAATTATCCATAGCCTTCCTGTACAGTCCCAGTGGACCAGGCCACCTGACTGGTTTCCACTCCACTGTATTTCTTTTACTTCTCAGTTCAAATAGTGCAATTTATTGTTTTGTAGTCAAAGAGAATGCTAGGTCCAGAAATCTATAAATCTGAGTTATCCCTCATTAAATAACATATAATGCAACTTCTTGCAAGACCCCACCTAGAGTACTGTGTTCAGCTCTGGGGTTCCCAGCACAAGAAGAACATGGACCTGTTGGAGAGAGTCCAGAAGAGGGCCATGAGGATGATCAGAGGGCTGGAACACCTCTCCTGTAAATAGAGGCTGGGTGAGTTGGGGTTGTTCAGTCTAGAGACGAGAAGGCTCCAGGGAGACCTTATAGCAGCCTTCCAGGACCCAAAGGGGGCATACAAGAAAGCTGGAGAGAGACTCTTTATCAGGGACTGTAGTGATAGGACAAGGAGTAATGGCTTTAAACTAAAAGAGGGGAGATTTAGATTAGATATTCAGAAGAAATTCTTTACTCAGAGGGTGGTGAGGCACTGGAACAGGTTGCCCAGAGAAGTTGTGGATGCTCCATCCTTGACAGTGGAACTAGATCATCTTTAAGGTCCCTTCCAACCCAAACCATTCTACGATTCTATGATTATAGATGAATAAACCTATTGTGAGGAATTAAGCCAATATTAACAGCAATTCTAGTTTGGTTTCTGTATGATATGTTATTCAGTTTGAAATGGTCTGTTAAAGGGTCAGGATAACAAATGAAAGCAACAATAGGGACCATACACTAGGTGCTAAATTTCTTGTAACTTTAATAAATTGCAGTTTCATAAAATTTTAAACAGAATTTTAACAGATATAGTTCATTATGTGAACTAGACCGCCCCTTTTAGCAATTTACCTGTAAACTAAGTAACTAAAATACAACATAAAAGAGAAAATATTTCCTCAGAGAAAGAATGACTATTCATTGCAATGGAAAATCAAGGTTATTTTGTCTAAAATCATTAAGTACTTGTCACCAAACTTTAAATACTTTAAATGGAGACCTCTAGAAAGCTCACATATTTAAATGTCTGTGTTTTCACAGGTCCATTAAATACTAGCTATGAGATAAAAGGATTTAGTTTCCACTTACGAGCAGAGTTAAAATTAGCAATTGAAAGAAAAAAGCTCAGAAAAAGTTGTGCTGATAGGCCTGACACAAGTAAAACCAAAACCAATTATGTCTTTTCTTGAGGACTATTTCTGGAGGATTTCTCCCATGTTTTCATACTATTTCTACTTAAAAACTTTTCCTTCATTCAACCTGCAGTCAGAATTTGAACAGCTAGAAAGTAACAGAGGTCAGATTGTCAGCTGTATATTTCATTCATGTAAAATTTTGAGTGCACACTGAGCTGCTATACTCAGCAGGATTCTCTGTATGCTAGAAGTAAATGGACTCTTTTTTTTTTTCCCAAAAGAACTTTAGCAGAAAAATAAATGTCATAGTCTTCACATTGCTTGCTCCTTCCCCGCTCGAGACCTCTCTTTTCCCTGCACCTCCTATTCTTCTAAGTTTCTGTGTTGAACAGAATCTGGAACACAGACTGTGAATTGTGTTGGGTCTTTTGTCTTTCTGTTCAAGGTGAATCAAGGTCCATCTAAATTGCTTACTGAAACAATCTAGGCCCATCTATTAATCTGCTTCAAATACATGGCATGGAAATAGCTCTCAGGAAACTGATCTATTAATTGTATTGATCCTCATTTGGCCTTTTATAGCACTAGTATTTTCCCCAAATGGGTACTGTTTGTTCTACAGTTTTATTAGATCAAAATCCCACATGCCAACATCAGACTTTGGGATGGAGGTTTCACACAATTTTGATTTTGTGATTCAGATTCATCCCTTTTTCTGACAGAAACATGTTTGGTTTTAAGCCACTTGCTCCTATTCTATAAAATCCCCATTAAAACAATGATTAAACTCTCTTTGTCTTATACATGGCTTTAAATGTCAATTTTTGCTCCTACTCACCCACCTGCTAATTACTCCTGGATGATTTATATATATATTTTTTTACTATTAAATTTTTTCAAAAGCATGAGCAAAATTTTGTTTTACTTTGGGTCACATTAAGATACTGTGTACAGTAATATAATTGAACATAAGGCACACATTCTTCAATGCGAGTTGGAGGAGTTACCACTGGTGTGAGGTATTAGAGTGAGTGTTGGCCTGGCAGTCTAGGTTTTGGATTTTAATAGGTATTGAAAACTTCATTCGCCTCCCAACTTCCTCGTCAAACATTGACTACGTATTTTACATTTTGTATTCTACCCATCTGATAGCTGTTCCAGTCTTTTAGACAGCAGGCCACGCAAAGCTGTCACTTCTTATGGCAATAAAAGTAAGAAAGCACAATGACACTTTCAAAAAAAGGTTACAAACCTTGCTTTCCTGCAGTTCTACCAAATGATCCAGTCTGATCAAGGAGCTCAGAGGATGTGTATCTTCCACTCTAAGTTACCATATTTGGTTTTAAATAAACTACTAGACATGTATAATTTGCAGGAAACAACAACAGAACAAATCTTTACTCTGATTCTTGCCTGTAAAATGTTCTTTTTCCATAATGATAGCAACCAAAATAAAATATTCTAAACAGCATTTCCACTATTTCTACCAACTTCTCTTCCCCCTTCATGTGGATGGAGTCATTTTCTATTCTATTTCTAAATCACAACAGAAGTCCAAATTATATTCTTTTTGCATACATTTTGACTCTATGCATACAGTCTGACACTGTGAGTTGCAAGTGAAATTGCACCTGCCAAGGAAAATTTTGTTTCAAACCTATTTTGTTACTATTCCACAATGTAAAAAGCAATATTAACATTGCAGTTTTTAATTGTAAACTGGCACCACAGTGTGTATGTAGAAATAAAATTATAAAGATAGAACCAATCTTACGTTTTAGCAAATTTACACCAATTAAAAAAACTAGTAAATGTTTGTCCATTCATTTTTTCCTCATATAAGGCTTGCACTTTAATTCTTCCTTAACATGTAAAGAAAACAATTTAGCTTTAAAAAAATCATTTTATACAACTAAGATCTAATTGTTAAAATAAAAATAAAGCTTTATAGACTTCTTGTGCATGAATATCTCTCATGAAATATTATTTGAGGCAGTCTTTCCAGCTGCAGTATTACAATAGTTCTCAGTTTGCTTCTCTTTCCTCCCATTGTTGCAAGCTGGCTTTTTGGAGCCCCATTTATTGTCAGTAGAAAAGCATATCAGCAATACAGCTGTCTGGAACAAAAACAGAAATAAAAAACTTGAAGACTCCTGTTCTAGTTTGAAAGTTGAAATTCATATATATTTTTAAAGCAGGTCTCATGAAGGATGGTGCCAATTTATAACTTTGTATTTTCTTTTTCACAAAACCATCATAGCACCTTGAAGATGGTTTTACCCAGTGAATCAACAATATCACTTTTTCCTCATTTTGCAAGGGACAGACTATTTTCTCCTTAGAAACATACCTAAAAACTTTCTCTCAAAGATGTTGTTGTTCAAAATCTCTTGCGCTTAACATAAGAACATAAGTCCAAACATAAAAACAGTGTATGTGCCATAAGTTTATGGCCAGCATCCACCAATATTTAAATACCACTCCCATCTGGGCCTTACATTTCCTACACAAATACTTCCCCTGCTCTCCTTGGTGACCTTTGATAAAACTTTTTTTTTTTTTTTTTTGACAAGAGCTTAACTGTTAAGTTCCCTGGCTGGGAAACCTCCAAGAACATAGGTATGTGCAGTCACCTGACTTATTCTGGATGTCTTTCACTTATCGTATGTGCATTTTTTGAAATCACGTGTACAATGGACTGGATATGGTTATGACATGTTGGACTCTTTTCACAGGTCTTTGACACCTGACCTGTATGTATACAGTGGCTATTCACTGGAGGTTTCAAGATCTTACTGCTGGGCTGGGCTGCCACATATCCAAGAATCTGTCAAAAAAATAAGTGTAACCTTTCCTGGACATATTAATATGAGATATCTGGGAAAGCTTGGGTAGGTCTACAGTTCCTGCATATATATATATTTTTTTTCCAGGAGACTGTGACCTTCTCCAAAATGTTCTTATTTGTATACTCTTCAAAGAGAATATGCAAGAATGGATTATTCCTTGCACTCCCACCAGCAAAGTAGAAAAGAGAAGGAAAAGAGAAAGAAAAGCACTTTTTTTTTTGTCTGTAAGTAGCTAAGTCATTGCATAGAAACATCTGTCGAGGCAGTCTAGGAACATCCCCCTGAGACTACTTTTCCAGGCATGATCACTTAAATGCAGAAGAGAAATTTAAAAATAAATAAATAAATAAATAAAAACAGAAAAGGTAAATATACAACACACACTTGAATGTCATTGTACAATGTGCTAAGAAAAGAAGTCAAAGAAAGTGTTTTGACTAGCAATGAGGATAAGAATGAGGTACAGCTAATGAGAATCATGGGCCTCACATGACGTGTAGGCTGTACATATCTTATTGGGCCCAAAGGGGCAGCCATTCTTCTACAGAATTAAAGACATTTTCCAATAACATAAGTATCTGCTCTGAGCTTACATTGTGTCAGGGAAGAGTAGGTATTCAGAATGTTAAATTCTGTTGGCTTTCATATACTTTCCCTAAAACCAGGGATTATAAAAAAATGGGGCTAGAAACAATATACGGAAGGATATTTATCTGCCTCACAGTATACATTATATAGCACATGTTACTCTTCGATTAATCAAATTTTTGGAAAATAAAAGCTATTTATCTGTGCAGTAAGCTTATTCCAGCTATTTTAATCATGAAATTGCTTTTCTCCTTCACCAGGGAAAGAATTGTTCTAAATTATATCATAGTTCACTGTATTTTATATTAGTCCCACTGGGATATTTTGCAGTTCACACAGAGCAAATACATATACCCATACTGTGTCATACACAACTTGATTCTGTCACTTAACCAAACTGTCTTCATTGACTTCAGTGGAGAGAATAGAATCAAGCTCATTTTATGCTTTTTTAATCCCAAATCTAGCTTTTTTATCGTTACATAAAGAAGAGAGAAATCTGACATCACCTACATTTTGTATCACAGTCAAAATGTTTGCTGGAGTACAAAAGTGTGTGGTAAGTGACATTAAAACATAATGGCACAGTAGGGCAACTTATACCAATTGCTTCTCAGTGGGACTATTGTCATTCAAGTGCAAGTACTAAGTAAAAGGGCAATAAATTGTATATTAGGTCTATTACTGCAGACAGTTTAGCTACAGTAATATCTACTGGAATTACTTGTGTTGTTATTGAAATAGATGATATTTTGGTAAGAGTGTGCAAAGCAGGAACAGGAACAGTTTCTTTTTGAATGAAACATTATTCTACATTCTTTTCTCCTAGGAATTCAGATGAGTGGGCAAAATAAATAACAGAGCAGAGAAGTATATTTTCAGGACTGGAGAGCAGGGATCATGGAGACTCTGCAATAATTATTACAAAACACAAACAGGCCCCAGGACACAGCAGCTGCAGCTGGAGGATAGTTTGGATGGCAGGTGGAAAAGTGAGAGAAAAACACCGAGAGAAAGAGAAAGAGAGATGAAAGAGTGAACCAACACCTTTTGCAAAAGAAATGGTGAATTTTCAGATGTGCTGAAGGTCCTGCAATTCAGAGTGTCTACCTGGAAATACAAACCTTGTTGATGGCACAGTAGCCATTAGTGGTTTTGATAAGTGCATTGAGAGTTCACTTGATTTTAAAGTGTATGAGAGGACAGATAGGAAGAGAAGGTCAACTTCTGAACAGGAAGAAGGTAATTCCTAACACAGTAGGAAGTCAGCTGAACTCAGTGCTGCAGTTTCCATATGCTCTTCTTCTTCTTCTTCTTCTTCTTCTTCTTCTTCTTCTTCTTCTTCTTCTTCTTCTTTGTTTTGACTATATTTGTGATTACAATGGCATCAAAACATTCTTTAATGTTCTGCTTTTAAAATCAATGAAAGAAAAAAATCCAAAGACTAGATCTTAACTTTAGATCTTGCTAGCCTCCCATAGGCAGCAGAAAGGAAACTTCTATTAGTGCAGGAGTCTCAAAGTTTCAGTTAATTGAATTTAAAAATGTGTCGCTAGTAAACTGTGGCTATAGTATTATATATGAATCACAGCTTATATTTTCATTGGTCTATCTGCAAATGATTGATAAGAGTTGTCATCGGTAAGAAAGAAAAATTATTCTGATTCTGGGTAAGCGTACAGCAAATCTTGAGATTTCCTGAGAAACTTACCATTTTCTCACATGTAAGGTCATATATTTCATCCAAGAAATAGGCCATCAAATACTTTAGTGCTTGAGATTCTAGCATAAGGAAAAGAAACAGCAATTTGCTCAATGACCCAGAACAACTGGTCAAGAAGCATTGACAATTGCATATTTAATTTTTCTTTTTAATGATGGCAACATAACAGTCAAGAAGTATTTCAAAATAGTAAGACTTACCTTGTATTTAGAAAAACAACTTTTAGACTGAGTCCAAGCTACAGCTAAAATAAATTGTGCAACAAAATAGAAGTACAGATACCTTATGGGCACAAAAATCACTAAATTTACTGTCTCTCCTCACTGAGGTACTTATCATCAGAAACATCCCTCACTCTACATCTCCATGTTATCATCATCCCCAGGGAACCTACAAAACAAGGAGGTAAAGATCTATGGTTTCTCTTCCTTGCAGTGGGGATGTGTTGTGATCAGCATTAGAGAAGCCTGGAGATGATTATCAGGAATGGGAAGGTAAATTTGGAAATCCCCAGCAGACAAAAACAGACTGGCACCCAAAGTCAGAGAGCAAGTAGTGCTGACACAGCTGTACAGTGACACTACTGAGTGACAGACTGTACCACAAAACAACACGTGGAGCTGGCTGATACTCTTGATCTATGAGAGATGCAGACATTTCAAAGTTCTTTCATTCCTCTTCAGCACAGCTACTTTGTATTTTCAGTGAAACAGAAATCTGGGGAGACTAAACAAAAGAGCAAAAAGCACTTGCAACAGTAAAATGACTTAACTGAAGTGTTTTATATTTTTTAGAATCATAGAATGGTTTGGGTAGGAAGGAACCTTAAAAGTCATCTAGCTCCAACTCTCCTGCCATAGGCAGGGACATCTTCCAGCAGACCAGGTGGCTCAAAGCCCCATCCAACCTGGCCTTGAACACTTCCAGGGAGGGAGCATTCACAACTTCTCTGGGCAACCTGTTCCAGTGCCTCACCACCCTCTGAGTAAAGAATTTCTTCTGAATAACTAATCTAAATCTACCCTCTTTTAGTTTAAAGCCATTACTCCTTGTCCTATCACTACAATCCCTGATAAAGAGTCCCTCTCCAGCTTTCTTGTATACCCCCTTTAGGTACTGGAAGGCTGCTATAAAGTCTTCCTGGAGCCTTCTCTTCCCTAGGCTGAACAACCCCAACTCACTCAGCCTCTATTTACAGGAGAGGTGTTCCAGCCCTTTGAACATCCTCGTGTTCCTCCTCTGGACTCTCTCTAACGGGTTCCTGCCCTTCTTGTGCTGGGGGCCCCAGAGCTGAACACAGTACTCCAGGTAGGGTCTCACAAAAGCAGAGTAGAGGGGGAGACCTCCCTCAACCTGCTGGTCATGCTTCTTTTGATGCAGCCCAGAATACAGTTGGCTTTCTTGTCATTCTTCTTCTTTTGTCAGAATAAAGCAACTTCTTCAGTTGCTACTAATTGCATTCAGCAGTAATATCTAGAACAGGATTGTAATAGTGCAGAAAAAAATGGTGTTTTAAAGAAAAGGAATTATTTCCCTGCTTAAATTGAAAGGAGATGTAAGGTTATATATAACTTTTTGTTTGTTTGTTTTGAAAAACAAATAATAGTCAGCAGGGCAAAAGTTCATCTACTTATCTTGAGAGTTTTGTTAATATTGCTTATAATGAAAGACCAATTCCTCTAACATTTGTTCACTTTTTTTTTAAATCTTACTCAGACTAAGCTGCCATTTAACGCTACTGATCTGAAAGGTCGTGTTGTCTTCACAGTAAATGCTTCTCTCTCATATCTCCCCACTTGCCCCTGTAATAGATAAAAAAAACTAGCATTTTTTGCCTATCTACATTCATAGCTATAGATACTAAAAGAAAATGGTGAGAGACGAGATGGACTATTCATTTGTCTAGAGCAATTGCAAGGATCACAATTTGTTGCTGAAGTGAACAGGTAAATAATTACTTGACATAACTGGCAATTATTCACAACTCAAGGGGACCAGACTGAATTGAAGGGGAAGGGGGCAGTCTCTACAGGCCTGTCTGCAAAGAAATGGATTATTTATAGAGGACTTTAAACTATCATAGTGCAACAAAAGTTTTTCTAATGGAAAATACAATTGCTTTGGAGATTATTATCATCATATGAGATTGCATGGTTTGGGGATGAAATTGTGTTTTAGAAAAATGAAATATACATTATGAGTTGAGCTATTAGTCTTACCTGACTATCCACCTTTTGAAAAGTCCAGTATTTTAAAAAAACAAATATTTTTGATTCATCGAAAATTAACCCTTCAATTAAATCAGAATGAAATGCCTCTTTTTAATAATAAAAATGCCTAAACTTCAGAATAAATACTCCAGTTTTAGTTAGTGTTTTCTGTGACGGAACAACAACCACATGCATCACCCAAGTGATGTCAACAGAAGAAGATATTAGCACCTTACGAAGTCAAATTGGTCGCTATTATTCAGACTGTAATATGCTTACTACTTAAGGACAAGCTACAGTAATTAGATTTCTGCAAGTACAAGAACATGATTTTGTTTCGCAAAATGCAATCAACTCGATGCAATACTAATGAGCTTGCATTTAACTATTTTCCTTGTAAAATTCTTCATGACGTATTAATTTGTTAAACATGAAGGGTACAAGGCCAATGTGACAGTACTTTTAGGCAACTATAAACTATGTCAGTTCAAAGCCCTGTGAGTGCTAGTTTAAAAAACGTCCTTTTTATTGTACATGAATAGCATTTTTGTCCCCATTTACAACTTCTTTAGTATAGGAAGCCAGATCTCAAAAGGTGCTCAACATTTTTTTTTTCCTTTAATAAATACTATATTTTGAGAACTATTAAATAGCAAACTTGAGACAGGTTAGTTTTTACAGCCATGTGAATGTAGAGCACTGATTTACAGATGTCATCTACTCTACTCTATCTTTCAAATCATCTTTGTCACTTCCTTTAAATTTGCACTACAAATTCATGCTATTACCCACTTTGCTGAAGCAGTTAGCCAATACGATCTGGCAAAGTTGTTTCTGTTAAGATGGAAAATGGATTATAGCAGTCAGGTATATCATTTGGCGTAATCTTGTTTATTTACAGAAAATAAGACAAAGTGCAGGTTCCTTGAGCAGAGCAGGAAAAACAAACAGCAGGTAGTTCAGTGTCTCAGATAAACCTACATCTTCTGCTCAGGCAAGCTCTGTGGTTCAAGGAGTCTCTGTTTCCCCTCAAGGTGATTCTTCTTTCCTTTCCTGATTCCCTCTGTCTCTAGCATCACCAACATTTAAAGCATCCCAGATCCCTTGTCTGCAAAGCCCTTTATCTGCAAAGGTTCATTGCAGTTTAGCTTTGAGGGAGGCAGCTGTTACTCAGAACTCCTCATTTTATTATTTATTTATTTACATTTATTTATTTATATACATTGGAACAGGCTGCCGAGGGAAGTAGTTGAGTCACCATCCCTGGAGGTATTCAAAAGATGTGATCTGGTGCTTAGGGACATGGTTTAGTAGTAGACCTGGCAGTGCTAGGTTAATGGTTGGACTTGATGATCTTAGAGGTCTTTTCCAACAGAAATGATTCTGTAAGTCTATTTTTAGTGATTTTTCAATGCCAAGAACTCATTGTCTTTCTTTCTTTTGGCTTGTAGGGTGAGGGGGTTGCTGATTTAAACCTCTGCCAATGTTCTCTGTTAATATTCATATAGCAATGTTTCTACTGTGGTGGGGCCGCCTCCACTCCACAGTTCCAGTCATAACCTTTTCTCCCATTTTATTTGCAGTTCCTACTTTGTAAATTACTTTGAATCAAGGACTATGGTGGAGATCTGCTCTATGTGGTCTATATTCTAACTAGTTAATATTACTTCCTATGAAGTATTGACTACAGCAGTCTATATCTGTACCACTAAAGAAATAATTCCTTACAGAGAAGAAAACAAAACTTGAAAGACTGGTAGGAAAAAAAAAAAAAAAAAAAAAAAAAAAACATCAGAANAAAAAAAAAAAAAGACAAAGACAAAGACATCTCAAACCCAGTTCCCCTACTCAACTCCTCTTATTTCAAAGTGTTAATTTGATGCGCCAAAAGCAGAAAATATGGCTAAAAGAAACTCAGAGAAGAAGGTTTAGTAAGATGCAGATAAAGCAGGAAGACAAGATGAAGTAAATAGACAGGAAATGTGGAATTTAACTAAATCACAGCTGCAGAAAACAGAGCTTTAGTGCAAAGATAAGCACCAAGCCAGAATATATGGACAAGGATCTTGAACAAGTAAGAAAGAGAATTTAAAAAATAACTTAAAAAAAAAAAAAGTAGTGAAGTATGGAAAGAAGAAATAAGGTAGCAGCAGAAGTTGGTAAAAGAATGAAAACTTTTGAAAGCAATCTAAAATATACTGCATGAACTGCTAATTAAATAAGTGAACTTGTAAGAACAACAAAGAAAAAATAACTCTGGGTAGCAAGACACAAAACTTGTTGCTGTAGTGGGAGAGGTAAGCATTGGTGACTGTTGATGGAAATCAGCTTATGAAAACAGGTAAAGACAAAACATTGAAAGGTAGGCAAGAAAGCTAAAGCAGCATAGACAAGGGTAAAGAAAATGTTGAAAGAAATGAACAGATTTGATATGTTGTGGGATATGAGACATTCCTCAGCTTATCTCTGGACTGAACAGCAATGTACTTGTTTACTGTGAGGAACAAGGACACAGCATTGTTCCTATTGTAGTTTTTAGGTGGGGAAAAAACAATAAAGAAACCCTGCATGACTCTCTGGAAATGATAGTTGCATGCCTGATGTCTGCAGCAGTTCCCAAACGTCAGTATTATTAACAGCTATTAGAAATAGTCACTCACATAGGAGGTGGGGAAAAAAAAAGCAAGAAAGAAAATTAAAAGGCTTTTACTTCCTGTTTAGAAGAACTTTCCTTCCCAGACTGGACAGATTGTCTCAGTCCTTCATGTTGTTTTACGTAGTCCGCTGCAATGCTGTTACTACTGTCCATGTTCAAAGATTTATATAATCAAGGGCACACATAGAGGTATAACTCAAAGAGGTGTTTATATGACTCAAAGCCTGAAAGTCTCTGCAAGTTGTTCACAGAGTTACTTTAGGTACTGTTTTGAGTATGTAAACATCAATTTGCACAGGAAACATACTCTTTACAGATACTGAGGCTCACAAAATGACTGAACAGTCTGTAAAACCTAGGGCTTAAATTTGGTTTTCTAGAAATGTATTTTGCTTCACAAAGAGAAATAAACATTCATGTGACAAAAATTAAATTATTATCCCTCTTTTTTATTTTTTAAAATACTATCTATATGAAAGACTCTGTCTTTTGAAACAGAAGATGAAGATGCTCAGTAACTGGCCAAATTACATTCCACAATTCTTGACAAATTCCTGAAAACAATTTTTTATCCATAGGTTGCTCACAAGCCTGACATGACCAAAATGAAACAAAAATAGACCAAAAAAGAAAATCTCCTTACCAGAACCAATTCCAGTTGCTGAATGACTAAACATGAGAAGCAGACTCAGCTGGAGAGATCAAGTTAAATTAAGGAAGAGAAGCACAGGTGCTTTTTAGTAGGAGAGGAAAATTTTACAGGTACATAGCCAAAGATTATGTTAAATTTTGTTTCCAAAAAAAGAACGTTCCCAGACGGTGAATGGCTCTTAGGTGTAGTGAGATGCCTTGAGGAAATAAAAAATGTTTTGGCTTAAAATCCTTTCCTGAAGAGAAGTGTTTACCCTTAGCAATTAAAAATAGGGGGTAAACAACTATTTCTGCAATCTTTGGGTGGATTTACAACACATCCTGGAGAAAGGCTTTGATATATTAAAATATAGAGATGTGGAGTGATAGTGTTGCAGCATTGCTACTATTGTAGTTCCGGAATAAAAGCTACGAGTCTTTCTATTTTAATTTTTAGTTCTTATAGCTAGATACATAGTTTTGCAATTGTGTATGCTGATAAGCCAAAGGAAAGCTTTCTTCCTCAGAAAGTCATGGTACAAATTGAGCTGAGATTTAGGTGAGACTGGATGAGACCTCATGCAAAGTCTGAATCGGGGGAACATAGACTAGGCTCGGCAGTCTCTTCTGTTGTTAAAATAGTCTGCCAGTGAAGAAAAATGGACATAACATAATACATTAGAGCGGTAAACATTTTCTTACATGACTTGACTCTGAAAGCATGGAAGGGAGAAGAAAGCAGATAAATGATATGAGTGAGATGTGCCATAAACTTCTGTCTAGTTTGTCCTGCTCTGTAGCATCAAATGCAAAAAGTGACAGCATTCTGCTGGAAACCGGTTGCAGTATCCCCATGATTAGATCCTAATTGACTTAGATCTTAATTCACATTGAAAAAATAACTTTCTGGCATACTTAATGTAAAAGAAAAGAACAGCTAAGGACTCTTAACTCATGCTCACTGAGCTAATGCTTGCCATTGTTTAAGAAGTTACTTCCCCTGCTGCAAGGAATCACCCCTTCTTGAGGGCAGGCAGAGCATGGGCCTGCATCGACTCTTTCTGTGCATTTTCCTGCAACCTCACACAACTTTAATCTACACTGTGATTTGCAGGGGCTGAGGCACAGGCACACATTCCCTCCTGCTGACTGTACTGTTGAATATTTGGAATAGGGAAGGACAGGCACAGGGAGGGGGAAAGATACCTCTGCACCATGAGTAACGGATGCAAAGTTGGAGCCTGGCAAACTGTGCACTTTTCTTCCACAAAACCCAGCGTAAAGTAAAAAAAACAACACATCACTATGCTTGCTTGGTTATGGGTAGCTTTGGTTCTAGTTTTTAAGATGAGAAAACTTCAGAGTCTTTCCTTTGCTTGCAAAAAGCTATTAGCCTTTCCCTAGCAGCTGCCACTTCTGAGGTGAAGGAAAGCTCATGCCTTTTATACATGGCAGACTCCAGCTCTGTAAAGATTTCAAAGTCCCTGGAACTGAAGTGGAACAGTGCTGTGTCACAGGTAGCAGAAAACTGAGGTGGCAAACTTTTAGATCTACCTTCCTGATATTGTGCAATGCAATAACCTCCCCAAAAAACTTCTGAAACCTAAAACCTACTGTTCTTCAGCAGACAAGATGCATTCACTATTTTCATACAGCAGTCAAAATGTTTTCTGAAGTACATGAAGGGAATCTGTTACAAAGAGCTCAAACCTCCTAGTAAAAAAAACCATGGCATTACAGAAAACATCACTTGTTTCTTTTTTCACTCTTGCACAAATCTCAGAAAACATTTGATCTTTCTGATAAGCTGTATACCTTGTCTTTCTATGGATGTTGGAAAGTGTGTTAGTTCTCAAATTTCTTGTGTTCTTCAGTATGCTTTCCTGTGCCATGTGATTTATGCTGACTTGTCTCAAAGTCTTTCTTCATTATTTGTATTCAGAGTTGTTAGTTTGGGCTAAAGCTTAGCTGAGTAGTTTTGCATGGTTTATATTTCTATGTCACCCAAGTCTGTGTATAACACATTTGTTTGAAAAAAGGAAGGCCATAATTATTTAGCAAATTAAACTGTACAGCCCTGGCATCAGCAGTTATAGTGCAACTGCATGACACTAGCAAAACAGTAAAAGAGGACATTTTCCTTCTAAAATTCCAAAACAAATTGTGGTTTGCAGCAAGTAAACTCCAGCTGATCTTATTACAAAGCTTACTCTGGGTTGGATGTCAAATTAAATTATCATTTGCCTTTCCGGCAAGAAATGGCTGTCTTTGAACTATCTGACTACAGATTATGTTTCCCAGCCTTTATGTTCTTGTTCTCCCTTTCCTTCTCTCCTTGAATAAAATCAAGTGGTGTCTTACAGCAGTGTCAGCAGCAGCTTTGGCTATTTCTAAATTTTCAGGTTTCTAAATATAACAATGTATTCTGGATGGGATGTGCTATTACACTTCTGCATGTCTTACTAATAAAGATGACTATTTTCTGAACAATCTATTTCTATCTGTAAAGATAAAGCTAAACTTTCTCTTACTTAGTCTCCATGGACAACTGATTAGAGAATAAATACACTGATGTTAAGGAAAGGTTGTTCTCAAGAAACCAATGCCCTCTGTTTCTCCCTAATTTATGTAGGTACCCTGATGACCTCTCCATTTCACTGTTTTATCGATCTGCCCAGTTCATTTGCCTCACCCAGGCCATAAAGTTTTCCTAATACTCCACATAGGGACTGGTGTTTTAGTCCTTTGTGTGACTAGACTCCATACCTAACACTTTCAGCCTGAGAAGATTGGGTACGTCAGACTGTTACACTCTTCAGGCTACTCAGTAACTCTGTTCAGCAAATGTTTCCTGTCAGATGGCCTCAAATGTGTCACTGCCACCTGCCTCGGTTTTCTTACCTGGAAAACTGGTAAAAAAAGACTACTGATCTTTGGAGAAGATAAACAGTGTTTTCTAATAGTTGTGTCTTCTTCACTTATTATTATTTGTATTACTCAGAAAACAAAGGGAATGTTCTGGCCAGCTGGATTTTCTCCATGCTGGTGTGGGTATCTGGAACTGGGGTGGATGAGAAAGACGTCAGGGCTGTGCCATGATGGGAATGGTCTGACCACCTTCCCAGAAACTACTCCGAGTCTATACTTCTGGTCAAGGTTTGCTGATAGGTATAAAATACTATGGATTTCTGTTCTGAGTCTAGACATAATAGTTACCCAGATCAGAGTCTTGTTAGCAGTCTCCTTCTCATCCAGACGAAACCCCTGGATCTAAAAATGTTACTCTCTGAATTTACAGATATATATTCCCCTCTTTGTCTCTCTGCCATGCCTGTGGAAATATAAGTATTATTGATGTGTAAGGGCATGGCAAACTCCCCTTTAGTCTTCAGATCCTGTGGGTTTCTTCATTGTTACCTGGCAGCAAGAAAGCGGTTGTACTTCTGGGCAGGCCGGCTGCCTCTGCTCAGGATTGGTTTCTAGAAACCGAGCCATTGCTGCTGGGCTCCTGGAAGATGGGATTACCTATGACTGCTGCTTGCAAGCAGAAGGGGAAGCACAATCTGCTCATTGTTCAGGTAACCTAACTTCGGCCCCTTTATCGCTAACAGAAAGAGGGAGGTTCTTCCATATTGCTATCCAGAACACCAGCAGCAAAATCCAGCCCTGAGGTCTGGTGGTGGAGCTAGCTGGGGACTAGCATCTTTGCCCGGCATGCTACATGTCTAGTGTTAGGAATTGTGAATGCTCTAAATTGGAGAGGTATGGATTTGAAGGATGGACTGTTAGGTGGATTAAGAATTGGTTGGCTGGTCGCAGCCAAAGGGTTGTGGTCAATGGTTCTATGTCTGGGTGGAGGCCGGTCACAAGTGGTGGTGACCCCCTCAGGGGTCGGTCTTGGGACTGGTGCTCTTCAACATCTTTATCAACGACATAGATGATGGAATTGAGTGTACCCTCAGCAAGTTTGCGGACGACACCAAGCTGAGCGGTGCAGTCGATACAATAGAGGGAAGGGATGCCATCCAGAGGGACCTGGACAGGCTGGAGAAGTGGGCCCAAGAGAACCTAATGAAGTTCAACAAGGCCAAGTGCAAGGTGTTGCACTTGGGCTGGGTCAATCCCAGGTACTTATACAGACTGGGAGAAGAAGAACTTGAGAGCAGCCCTGCGGAGAAGGACTTGGAGGTCCTGCTGGATGAGAAGCTGGACATGAGCTGGCAGTGTGCACTTGCAGCCCGGAAGGCCAACTATGTCCAGGGCTGCATTGGAAAAGGGGTGGCCAGCAGGGAGAGGGAGGTGATTGTCCCCCTCTACTCTGCTCTGGTGAGACCCCACCTGGAATACTGCGTGCAGGCCTGGGGCCCCCAGCACAAGAAGGATGTGGAGCTCTTGGAACGGGTCCAGAGGAGGGCCACTAAGATGATCAGAGGGCTGGAACACCTCTCCTATGAAGAAAGGTTGAGGGAACTGGGCTTGTTTAGCTTGGAGAAGAGAAGGCTCCGGGGAGACCTCATTGCGGCCTTCCAGTACTTGAAGGGAGCGTATAAACAGGAGGGGGAACGCCTGTTTACACGTGTCGATAGTGATAGGACAAGGGGGAATGGTTTTAAACTAAGACAGGGGAGATTTAGGTTAGATATTAGGAGGAAGTTTTTCACTCAGAGGGTGGTGAGGCACTGGAACAGGTTGTCCAGAGAGGTTGTGGATGCCTCATCCCTGGAGGCATTCAAGGCCAGGCTGGATGTGGCTCTGGGCAGCCTGCTCTAGTGGTTGGCAACCCTGCCCAGAGCAGGGGGGTTGAAACTAGATGATCTTTAAGGTCCTTTTCAACCCAGGCCATTCTATGATTCTATGATTCTATGGAGACAAGCTGTGTTTTGCTGAACAAACATAGTCTACATTCTGCCAGGGCAAAGGCACAACCATAGTCTAACACGTACTGAACTTCCAGATCTGAAGCAGATTTCTGTGTTCTGCCTTCCTCATTATAGACTTAACAAATTACTTGATCCTTTGGCTACTGTACAGCAGGGAGACGAACCCAAGATCTTAAACAGAAAAATGAAGTGAGACAGAAGTTTTCTTCAGATTTTCAGATCAGCTTTCTCATTTTCTCCCAGTCAGTGCTGTGTTGTTTGTAGTTTCTGAATTCTGACTTTTTTTTCTTCTCAGAGATGCCCCCAAGAAAATTACCAGATAAATGCATGTCACTTTTATGTTGATTTATTGTGCTTTTCTTTCCCCCAAGAAGAAATATCTCTTTGCTACCTGGTATTCAGTCCTGCATTTCTGAACATCAAAAGCTCTATTCCAGCCTCCCAGCTTTGGAGGCTGAAAATAAAAATGGATAGGAAAGTGACTGAACAGAGAGATGCAGTAACAAAAAATGTAACTCCACTTCTTCCTCTGCCCATATTTTGTTTCTCCATGATTTTTGCATTCTTTTTAACTTCTCTGTGCATTATGCTTTGCACATCTAAATAATTAGATGATTGCTTATTGTCAGCCCCAGGCTTTTAATGGTAATTGTCAAATCTGGAACCCAACAGTACCAACTCTTCTAGAGGTGTGTGTGAGCAAGTCCCTCTTTTCTAAACCCATTATTTTCAGCTGAGGTTTTCCCTTCCAGGTTTTTCTTTGCTTCTGGCCCAGATCCATTAAGAGGCACACATGGAGCCAGACTAGCGTTGATCTTTTTCTAGCTGTAATGCAGAAAGCAGTTTCCTCAATAAAAAATATTAGATGGTCCTTAATTAATTAAGAGTAACAGGAAAAAATTAAATGCTGAGGAGGGTAAGGGCTTCGAAGGTAAGGTGACCCTGACACCGAAGCTTTTCTACAAAAGCTGCTGATATGAAGTCTCTCTGAAATGGTGGTGAAGACTGCAGATTTCTCTCTGTTAAAAATTTCCACATAATCCAAGAACAAGAACAGGTCAAAACAAAGTAACCCTCTTCACTTCAGGTTATCAGTTGTCACTCTTGAAGTGGTAACACGGTGCTGAATAAATATTTTTGGAAATTTTTCAGTATGTTTGAAAGTACTGTAGGATTTCTGCCACAGGGTAGTTTTGTGTTTAGCTCATTGTCAGAAATTCCTGGTCATCAAGCTTCTGAATGTTGCAGTTTCAACATTAACCTGCGAGGCTAAGGAAGGCTGATGGCTACCAGCAGGCATATCTGTTGATAGGCATAGAAAGCCCTTGGACATCTGAGATGTTAAAGGTGTGCTAACTATCATAAAGAGCATTTTCGACTTGCACACAATAAGATAGGTGAATTGGCTGGAACATTATCCAGAACCTTAGAATAAGATGAAGAGAAGCTGAGCCACAAATTCTATGGGTTTCTGGGTTTTAGGCTGCAATGCGGCAGCTAAGTTTTTGAGCTTTTTCTGTCAGGAAGAAACAAACAAGCAAGAAATCACCAGCAGAAGAAGCCAGGAAAACAAAGAGAAAATGAAAGATGCACTGGTACCATGGTGCTGAGAAGAAGCCAGAAAACTGAGCCAGCTTGTAGTGCTGGAACAAGAAATTGTTTCTTAATTTATTTTTTACTGTGTTGAGTAAAACAAAACTTTGTGTATACATTCCCTACAAAGCAGAAGGATTACATACAAGAGATACTTGACTGCTTCATGAATTTCTCTTTTTAACAGAAAAAGTCAGCAAGACCCTGAATATTGGCTAATCATTCATGCTAACATATTTGGGTAGATTAATAAAGAACACATTCTGCGACTTCTGATTGTGTTATATTGTATTACACTGTGTTTTCCACCTTTTTTGATTTCTAAGTTTCTAATGAAGGCACTGATCCTAGGGTAATGAAATTAAGATTACCAGTAATATGCCTGCTTTTCTTAGTGTTTGCAGACCCTTGGAGTGATCCTTAAGACTTCCTACACATTTATGATTGGGAGATGAAAATAAAAAAGGCATGTTTGTTACCAGCTGCTGTCAAACATCTTTCCAATTGCATTTAAATAATAGGAAACTTCTTAATTCATAAGCAGAGTGACAAAGCTAGCTTTACCTGATATTTCTATTTTTATATATATGTTTGCATTTTAGCATAGCACTTTTTATTGCATTACAGAAATTTCTTAGGCTATGCTTGCCCTGCACGTTCGAAACAGAGCATCAGAAAATGTGTGAAAATGACTTCATATGGCTCAGAGAAGTTGACATCACCACATTCTCCCAAAAGCAAAAGCAACAAATGTTAATGATATTTATCTCCTGCTTTCACCCAGAAATATCCCAGAACAATGCAGAGATTACATATAGAGGGACCATTTCACCCACCAATGAAATTCATTCACCTCTGTATCATCTCTGTGCTTTGCAATGCTCCCATTATGTGCATTAATGGACCAATAAAACATTCCTTGGTATACTTTAATACTACAGAATATTTCTTCTTATGTTAGGTCACAACTGAGTGAAAAGATTAATCTTGCTATTTATTTTGGATGTTTCAAGATGTTTATTTTTATTTTTGACACATTTCAGCATAACCTGCTCAGGCAGATATCTCAGCCTGCGAACATTTTGAAGATAACAGCTTGGTTTCTTTTGTTCTGTAAAATAGTCTGGTCACTAACAACTGTCCATCCTGATGATCACAAAGAAAATGCTTTCTTACAAAGTACCTTTCGCAGAATACTTCAGAAATAGCAGTGAGATTACTCCATAAACCATAAATATTTGAATTTGTTTTGCTACGGCATCTTTTTAATCAGCCTCTTGACAGAGAAACGTTTAAACATATTGCTGTATCAATGCTCGCTACAGAAAAGTAGGAAATCATATTGACCCGATCCAGTTCCTATGATGTACATACATTTTAAGTTTAAGCAGATGAACAATTCTATTTAAGTCAAAGAGCCCACTCATGCTTAATTTTCAGCACATTTTGAAAACTTTGAGTGGAATGGTAATCTTCAGACATTTCTTACACTGTCAACTTTTCTCCTGTGTTGTTGGATTATAAAACAACTGGAGATGAACTTTTTGTGCTGAGGTTGATTCTGCTGCCTTTATGCACTTTGAGCAACAACACCTTTTCTGGTGAGGAACTCACAGAACTCAGTGAGGTCAAGTGGCAGTCAACCCTGCAACCCTCGAATTGTCATTTCCAAAGATTTCCATTGCTGAATGATATTAAACCTTGCAAACTTTCAAGGGTGAAAGAATAAATCTTGAGACTGAGCTTTTGTATGACACAGGCTGGAAATGTGAACATGATCTCCCTAATAATTTTAATGTCTCTTAAAAACATGTCTTGAACATACTGAGAAAATCCAGAAGAAACCACTTTGCTTCTGATTTATGTTTTCCCAGCATGTATTATAACAAGTAATAAGATATAATAATGGACAACTATAAGATCTGAGTATCTCGAAGGTTTCAGGACACTTAGCAGGACCTGTTTACTGTTAGGCTATGAATTAAGGCAGATGTTGTCAGTTACTACTAGGTTCTTCTCTCTGCTGACATGGTTCCCTCTCTTGTCTGTCTCTGAGGTTGCTGTCTGGGAATTACACAGTGGGTCTTCCTCTTATCACATTCAGCCACATCTTTGCTTTGTCAGTCTTGGATCTACTTTGCATTCCTGAAACATTATAGATCCTCTGTCCCTTTTGAAGGTCAATTATTAATGGAGTCATGGTTTTCCATGTTCCTTTTGCTTTAGTTTCCTTTGTTTGACACAAACTGGATCTCCTTACTTGCCCCAGTGATTTTAAGTTACTCTTTTAATTACAAAATTTGCTCTGTTGTCCCTTATTTCCATTCACAGAACATCAGCTGGCAATCAGCACAGCTCTCTTGATCACAAAATGCTTTTACTGGAATACTGACATCTTGTAGGAGGCTGTGGGCCATATACCTGGATATGTGTTGCTCTGGGAAACAGTGCAGCATCCAGAGTTTGCTCATGATAGTTTGGCTTCAGAAGGTTCTGTAACCAGTATGACCAGAAGTGGGCAGGACATAGCAGCCCTGATGCTTTCTTTCAACCCCCCCACAGCACCCCTGCCCACCTTCCCTCAGTTCTCTTTGTTGTAATTTCTTCATTGTGAGCACAGAATCATCATAGATCATAGGATAATTCATGTTTGAAGGCCCCTCCTTCTGCTCAAAGCAGGGACAGCTCTGAGGTCAGATCATGTTGCCCAGGACTTTTTCCAGTTGAGTCTTGAAAACCCCCAAGGAGGGATACAGTACAACATCTCTTGGCATCACCTTCAGATGTTTAACTGTCTTAACAGTATCTTCCTACGCCAACTTCCTCATGTATTGTCAGGATCTTGCTGTGCTCTGTTACCATCTATTCCCCTGCTTAGCATTTACATAGCAGCCTTAGTGTATCAACTGAAGGCTATATTCTCAGTAGTATCTGACCTCTGCTAATATTCAAATCAATAGTACTACTCATGGATTAAGGCTGTATCCATTGCAAAGAAAGGAAATGCAATCAGAACCGGAGTCAACTCCTGCTACTACACAGATAGGCACCTAAAATATCTTAATTTGCTCTGTGTAATTTGTTAGCCTGATGTACAATTGCTGTTGTTTCATTTTCATTTAAAAGACAATAAAGAACACATTTTTTTCAGGCTGCATATATGCAGTTTTTAAAAGAGAAAAAAATAAACATTTTTCTACACCTAGTAATGGGGAAAAATATTTCTAAGCTTGGACCAGCAATTACTTTATTAAATACTATCTTGCACTATTTCTAGCCAAATTATCAGCTATAGTTGAAAAGGAGGAAAAGGAGAGTATTTTAGAATCATGAGACATGTTGACATTTCTTAATGAACGTTTTGAGTATAAAAAAAAAGAAAGGAAGGAAGAAAGAAAACATCATAGTAATAACGGCAAGGATGACCTTCATGTTTTGGAAGCTGAGACTGTCTTTACTTCCTTCTGTGGGGTAATATCTATTTTAGTGATCATTTGAATTTACAGAGAAGTAAAATAAAAGATTAATACAAGCTGGATTAGACAAAGGTGGTTTTTTAAATTATTATTTTTATTTTTATTTTTTTTTTGGTAAGAGATTGCTTTTAAACACTTCTAGCAGTGTTCAACAGCTGTGTACTTCCCAAGTTATCTTGCTGGATCTTAACTAGCAGGCATGTAATGTACTATTGCATGAAAGTGATGAAGAAGCGTATTCAGTTAGCCTCTCACTGGAAGTAGCCTCCCTGTAGTAGTCACACTGATTTCAGTCTGACTCTAGGAAAGCAAACACATTAGGACATAGCTTCAGAAAGATTTTCTAAAGTACCGTGAGACAGATTTTGTCACTTTTACTTCCTTTAAGTAGTATCTTGAATGAAGGTGGCATGAAATGGCCATGTAGTACAGCTATATTAGGTATACTGATTGTTTACCTGATTTCTTGTATTTTTCACATTTTCCCCACATCTGTCAAGCTTCAATAGTAAATAATTTTGAGTCAGTTAATAACATCCAACTTCATGACTTTCAGAGTCATTATCTCTTTCTTGTAGATGCAGTAATGATTGTGCCTCTAAATAACAAGGCTAGGTAGTAGTGTTTCAGATACCCTTTTAATTACCAATAGTCTGTCTGGCAGCGTAGCTTTTGAAGGCACTTTATTGACAAAAAGTGACATTTTAATGCCTGTTCATCTTACTGCCACATTCCCCTCTTTTTACCTGTGGAGTTAAATAGAGGTTTCTTTTGGATGCTGTTATTCTAGTAAATTTTAAAATAAATAAATAAATAAATAAATAGTCCCATTTATTCCAGGAAAGTGCCTGCACTTTCATTGTAATCAAAAATCCTATGGCAACTAGCTTGAACAAAGCTTTGTCTCGTACCCTGCAGCACTTCTATCTCATCTGGCATAGTTTCTGATTCTATGAGGTGGCAAGTACTCTTAAAATACACTTGATTTCAGTGAGAGTTGATTGTTTTATCAGTACTTGAGATTGTAGCCTTTTCTTTTTCCTTCAGTGGGCTTTGGTTCAATCCCTGGAACAAAGACTACTAATTCCTCTATACTTAAAGACTGCAATGTCAACTTATAAGGCCAAATACATTATTTTTAGTAAATATACATAGATAGTTACCTGATCAGAAAACAAATCCACCCTTAAAAAAACAATGCAACAAAAAAGGGTGTGGACTGCAAATTACTATGGCAGTTTCTTACATGCCCCTTCTACAGTCCTAGAGAGGCTCCAGATTGGGAACACACCTCCCACCTTGCCATAGCCTCCATTGCTGAGGTAAGCAGTAGGAAGGTGAGTATCTGTAATGCCCATGGTATACTGACACAGATTTGAGACCTAGAAAGCCCAGCTCACCTGTGTGTGTGCCTCATGGCAGAATCAGCTATGCCTGTAATCACTCCTAGCATGTCTTTCTAGCCTGTTCCTGAAGATCTCCAGGAATGGTGACTCAAACATTTCCACACAGAATCTAATCCATTAGAGCGGTCAGGCACTGGAACAGGCTCCCAGGGAAGTGGTCAGGGCACCAAGCTGGAGTTCAGGAAACATTTGGACAATGCTCTCAGACATACAGTTTGATTTTTAGGTGGTCTTGTGTGGAGCCAGGAGTTGGACTCAATGATCCTTGTGGGTCCCTTCCAACTCAGGATATTCTGTGATTCTGTGAAACTTTCTTTCTGATGTATAACCTAAATTTCCCTTGAAGCAACATAGATGTTATTATTTTTCCCATTCATTTGAGGCAATGAAATTCATCTGCAAAGCTCAGTTCAGAGAGGAAGGTGAGTTAATCTAATGACAGCTCCCCTAAAGGCACATCTAAATGACTACCAATATGCCATAACCTATGTCCATCAGCTGCCCAGAGAAAATCTGTGCTGCTCTGTGCTTAGTCTCTTCCTATTTAGAAGAGGTGAATGAGATTCATCCACTTTTTTTTAAGGCTTCATAGTCCCTGGCTAGCAAGTCTGAAACATTAAAATTATACTCAAGAGATGAAATCTAAGCAAACTCAGGATAGCATATAGGATAAACTGCTTCCTATATCCTTCCAAGGAAGAAAAAGTACTGTGGCAAAAGCCAGTCAGTGTACTAAGTTATTTGAATATGTACTTTAAATAAAAAATGTATTTAGGTCCAACTAAAAAGAACTATGTGCATGCAATTTGTGATCCTACAGTTAGTGTCAGACATGTTATATGTGGTCTAGAAAGCTGCTCTAGGTATTTTTGTGGGGTCTACTTCAAAGGTTACTAATTTCCAAACTTATATCCACAATGCTGGAAGTCTACATAAATGCAGTTTTGTGTAAGAAAGCTTAGAAAACCACTGGTACAAGAAGCAAGTCTGTTAAAAGTATTCAGAAAGTGTATCTGACAAATGCAATATGTAAAGCTAGGAACCCTTTTACTCACACCTTATTTTATCTGTAAAGAATGAAGCATCACAACAGGAAAGCTTTATGGGAAGCAGTTTTAACCTTACATTGATGTTTTACTATCTGCAAATCAATTTCAACCTTAGACAGTGGAGCTTCCAATTTTAGAATCTGCTACTGATAGAGATACAGGATCCTGACATTCCAGTTGGGCCTGCAGGGGCTCATGCAAGTGGTTAACTTAATGTTTTGTCATGATGCTCAATGAAGTCAGTGAGGTGGTACTTTGAGCACACTTCTTAGCAGGACTGGCACAGTACTGAACATTTTTTTTGTGAGGAGATAAGCCTCTTCCAGCCCAAGATGAAAGGGCAATTTGTTCACTGATCTCATTTATATACGTATACATATAGATACATATTTAAAGAACAAGACTTGAAGCTTGCTGAGAATGTATGGACAAATTTGTCACTATGGATTCATAGGTACGAGTTGGGTGGCTGGAATTTCCAGATTTGTCCAACAATTGTGCTAAAACTACTTTACTCCCTAAAGCACATGGTATTTACTTTTTTTTTTTCTTTTTTTTCCCAGCAAAATGCAACTGTTGATTCTGAGATAGCATGTACACAAGAAACCTACAATAAAACAAAGAATCTGTCAATTTCTGTTTACCAGACGGTCAGTATAAGGAATTTTGGAACCCTCATTAGCTGAGCTCCATATATATATGTTAATTCAACTTGACCCATTGACTGACACAGAGATAAATGGATTTAAGATGTAGTTCCATTATGTGCCTTCTTCTGCAGTGAATCCAACGTAGGAAGTCTCTGAGCTCTCATCTGTGTCACCCATGGGGGCAACCTCTCCCCATTTTTGGACTGTGCTTTTCTTTCTTCAGCTGCATGACAACTGTTGGTGGGACCACTGGATCCCTGGGTTAGGAGTAACCCTGGAAATCACAGCTTTTCTTTTATTTACATCATTGTGCTGGTGCACTAAAGCGGAGCATAGGTCTCCAAACATTGCAAAGGTGCACCTGCAGGGAGGGTGACATGCAGCTCTGGCACCTTCAGATCTTCTTATGGCAGCTTTACCAGTTGAAATCTATATTCATCCAACCCCCTCAGGGTGCAATCAGACTAGACAGCTCCCCTTATCCTACAACGTGGATATACCACCATAGATTCTTTCCCTTCCTGCCCTGTTTCTCTCCCCAGGTCCCAGCTGCTGGATCACAGCACTTCTCCTGTCTTTGCACTGGCATTTATTTCTCTACATGGCAAACCAATACAGCCAGCCACCCTGGCAGGCTCACTCACTTTTCCTCTGCTGGGTTGGATTTCTGCCATATTAGTGATTACACACTGAGGCTGTGCTTTCATGGACATCCGCCAGGGAAACACTGCTGGCTTGGGCATTTCCTACAGGAGTGGCTCCCCTGCTCCTATGCCATGCTTCTTGTACTGGTACCACTGTTTGTGGAGCACCACAAGGAACCACATTGTCAAAGGATCTAGGGTTAGACACCTCCTCTTTTCTCAGTTATTTTAGCCAAATCACATCACTGTTCTTACTTCTCACACAGACAGTCCTGCAAACAGCTGACCATGGGACAGAAATTGCTGAAGCCACCTAACTGCTGCTGAAGAGAAATGTCCAAGGAGCCACAGCCTCAGACTGATGCTGAACAGTTGTTATATTTTTTCTTAATATTTGTTTTAGAATTTGTATTATGTCTTGTCATTTTGGAATTTTTTTCCTTTCTTTGAAACTAGCAAGGATTAGCCATCAATCTAATTGGGGAAAAAACAGACAGTACTTTTTGATAAAGCTGGGACAATAAGTCAAAGATTTCTTCCTTCCGTTTCCTGTGTCGGTTAATGAACTGTTTAAATGTTACAGTGACTCTTATTCTTGCTCACTATATACCTTATGGGTTTATCATCTCTCTTCAGATTTTGTGAATTCAGTCCTGACCTTTGACTAGATGACTACTACAGTATTTACCCTACAGTTCTACATTTTCTCATTTAAACTGACAATTCAGCAGACAACCCCATGCTGTCACAAGTATAAATGACTTGACTCAATTTCTTGACGCTGAAAGAAAGGGAGTGAGGATGTAGGATTTAGGACAAGAACTAACACGCTTCCTCTTCTCTCTCCAGAAGATATCCTTCCCTAAACATACTGCAAACAAAATTGGCAGACTGGGGAAAACTATCTCCCTAACAGTACTCACAGTGACGTAGTGTACTGACCATCTTGAATTACTGTGGAAGGATTGTAGCCAGATAATTTGCAGTTAGTCATTAGTAATACAGAATATGTTATCAACATTTCTTCATTCTTGCTGGTTAGGAAAAAAAATGGTTGGTCATCTGAGAATGAAGAAATAGTTCCCTGACACCTTTTTCCTCATTCCACATCTCCCCTCCCACCTCCTCTCATTTCTTCTCTCTGATTGTTCTGATATCCTTTTGATGAGATACTAGTAATAACAGGGGTGCTAACCTACTTTTCTTCAAAATGTTAAAGTCAGAGAATTGCCACGGTGCCAAGCAGCAGTTGCTGGTCAGACAGAGGGTTGTAGCAGAATAAGTGTGAATGTGCTTGTAATTCTTTTGTTTGTTTGTTTTGCTCTTTTCATTTGTTTAGGAATGAAGGGAAATGAAAGTAGGAAAGGGCAAGAGGGGAAGTGGTTCTTCAGAGAACAGAAAAGAGCAACAAGTTGAAAACATTGGTGCAAAATGTTGCAGACTGGTGTTGCTTTATATTTCATATGGAGTATTTGCAGGGTGTCTTTGAGCTCACATCTGAGGTTGATGAGACAGTAACAACAAAGAAACTGGAGCCCAGTTCCAGCTGAAAAGTGGATGAAATGAATGAAATACAAACTCTACAGCTTCAATCTTATGCCTGATGGAGGGATTAGTCTTTTATAGCTATACCTGTTGTTTTCCCCAATAAGAAATGTCCTTTAGGAAGAACGTAGTAGTAGAGCTAGCCAGATGAAAATACAATATTTTTATGTTAATGGCTAGCAATCCTTATTTCTTTAAAAAGCAGAAGATATCCGTACTCTATTTAGTGAAGTTTGCTTATTTTAAATGGAAAAATTAAATGTTGTATCTCTGCTCTGCATATTGTCACAAGACAGATATGCTTAGGTCTATAAAACAAAAAAAAGTTTAAAAGAAACCATTTGACATAAATGAAACATTTCATATTGCCTTTAAATAAGTGTGCTAAAGCAGTGAAATTTTGGAATGAAACATCATTACAACACAGGTCAGAGTGATCAGTTACTAAACCATTGCTTTCAGTCTGCATTTTCTGGCTGTGTAAGGTGTTATTTTAGATGTAATGTACCCAGCTCTTTCTCTCACATGTACACATGCTCAGGCTATTTTCTAGATAATTCTTACATTTCAGTTAGCCTATACTGAAAAGATGTCTGAAAAAAAGCCAAGCTGGCAGTTCTATTTTGTGAGTATATGTGTTTTCTTCCTATGCAGGTAAGAACAGTCTACAACAAAAATAACCACTTTTGAAACAAACAAACAAACAAACAAACAACCCCCACCCCCCTCCTCTTAATTTAAAGCTTTAGAAAAAATACTTATTCCTCACCTTAAATTCAAAAGAAGAAACAGCTCTAGCCTTGAGCTTCAGGTAGCCAAAGCATCCGCTTGCTTTACTTTGTGTTTACATATAGCAGACAGGCTTGATCCGTTATTAAACCCAGCTGAATGCATGTGCTTTACTTCACTTAATCCTTCACTGTCTTTCCTCTTTTGTGATTGCTGTGAGATAGGGTCTAAGACATTAGCCAAAAACAGTGTTTTCTTAAGAAAAAGGCTGAGACTGCCTAATCTCTCTGAAAAATGTTCTGAGAACTCATTTATTTAGCTTAGGAATCTTCTGTCAGATGCCGATAACAACCACAAAAACTTGAATCAGATTTTGTGGAAGGACTTTATCTCAATGAAATTAAGGTTTGAGCTCTGGTCTGGTATGTTGCTCCTAAATGGAACTCTTTGAATTTTAAATATACCTTCCTTGGTCACTTTTGGAAGTGTCATTTCCCTGACACAGCTCACAGAAGTCCTTGAGAATATGGGATCACTACTACCTTTTTATTTAGGAAAACAGGAAAGGCACATTAAAAAGACACAGGAAAATCAGGCATATTTTTTATGTACAAACCTACTGAGAACACAAGATAGGCCCCTGGAGTTTACCCACCACATTGTCATGGCTAAGCAGTGTTCACTTTGTATAGGAGCAACTTTCTAGGGCATCAGTGCACCAGATGACAGAGTGTGGTGTAGAGCTGTTAAGCCTGACTTGTCCACATTGCATATAGTAGCATCATACAGAGAAAATTGTTTGATCCTTAGCACTTCTCAAAAGGTCTTCATAACTCTGTAGCAACTCAGGAGCAGCTGTCTCTGCTTCTGTTTCTGCAGGTAATGAAATGTTTGGCACACAAGTTTCTCTGCACTGAGAGGGACAGACCCTGTCTTTAGTCCCTTTGTGAAGGCTGCCCACATATGTTCCTTCCTTCCTTATCTGATTAGGCTTATTTGTGAAGAACTGGTTTGTCAGGCCCTATATTGATGTTGAGCTAGTTGGTTTTGTACTGGGATATCAGCTCTGCTTCCGCTGTCTTATAGGAACCAGAGTCACCATCTGTCATATCCCTGTACAGTTAATTCAGCACTGCTAACAGTCTGGTTAATGCTGACTTCAAAGTTCACAGCACTGCTGGTTCAACAAACAAGCCCCATCTGGGACACCTGTCTACACAGATGTAGTTTGGATACTGCTTAGGACAGTGTTGATGCTCCCAAGAGCCCATCTATGATGTTCTACTGATGTTGGAGTTTGTTACCAACTCCAAATCTTCTACTCATAATCTTAAACTCATTTACTCTGTGGTGTACCTTGTACATGTACTCAGACTGCCTTCTGAATTCAGTGTTTTTGGTTCTCTCTTACCACCTTTGAATATCCAAAACAAATCTCACCCCTAGTGATAAAGCCCAGTTGGTGGACTTCATGAGAGAAGTCAGCTGGGTAAATGAAGCTGACCAGAGATGATTATTTTCCATTTTCAGAGGGGAGAGTTAGCAGAAAATTCTCACTCTTGAACTGCTGTGAGCTTGGGTTTATATCGTGATCTTAAAGTCAATCTCATGGTTTTTCAGTACCACTGAAAAGTACCACTTGTCAGTCACACAGAAGAAACCTGTTCAGAAAGGGAGACTGTTTATTAGACTGTACTGTTCAAGTGGACCCAAGGCCAAACAAGAACAGGAAAAATTGGGTACTCTCATATTATATCCTTTTTCCAAAGAAAACATTTGTGTTGGCTACTGTCCTAGGAACCGTCAAAGTGATTGCTATAAGAATGTACTGTATGGCTTTATGATCTACTTCTCTTCAAGTGGAAATACTCTATTCACTGCTTTGAAAAAGATTGGAAATTGTTATTTTGACAGAATACCTGAGAAAAACACTATGTCACAAAATGTAGTACAAAATAAAAACAATATACTAGTTAATGGTTCTTTCATTTTACATCTTCTCTGTCTTGAGAAGCAATGTGGTTTCAAAGTAGCTTTTGTATAAATCTCTTTAAAAAATCCTCTATTTCCTTCCCTTTGCCTTTCTCTCTTTGCTTCCTGTGCTCCTTTATGGGGTTTAGCAAGTGAGATGCATGTTACAATGACAGAACAAACATGATAAATTTCTGCTGCCCTATGAAATTTGTTCAGTGGAGTTCCTCTGCTGCTTCATATCTTAATGCTGTTCTCAGGCAGTATTTTCAATCCATCAGACACTGTACAGCTGCATATATACAGCACAGTAGGAAGATTTATGGGTTCCTATTTTTAGGATTCCATATTTTGGCACGTCCATGTTGTTCATTTGCCCAAACTGTATTCTGCTAATTAAACCTTAAGACCTAAATTGTAAGGTACTTGGGGATGTTCAGCCAATGGAGCAATACAATTTTCTGAACTTTTCTTGCTTGCCGGAATTTATATATGAAATATCTTGCTTGTGAAGCAAAAAGATACTATGCCATATTTTTTAATTTTGAAAGGAAAAACATATATTGCTTTTACTAATATTTCAGTAGAGTTATGTTATTTTTATTAGTTCAGAATCTTATATTAAATACATTTATACACTTGATTTCAATGGTAGAGTAGTTTTGAGCTTGCAAAACTCTGGATGAGGACTTTTTAAATGGATACACATTCTTGGGGAACCTCCTTTGCAGAGATTCAACAGCTGAAAATATGAAAATTAAAGGAAAGCAACAAGATCTGTTTTATGCCAAAATGGTATAAGCAGCCATCAGAAAATGTTGTTTCTGTAAGCTTAGTCCCACTTTGCTTATGTTAGTATTCATCTGACATTTTGGCACATCATATCTTTCACAATTAACCTTGCTTAGCAATCTGTCTTAAAACAACACACTCAACCTGTAACATTTTTTCCATTCTTAGCAATAATACAAGAAAGTCATTTAATAATCATCTCATGCACTCTCATTTTCTCTAGAATCTGAGTTCTCAATCGTTTAGTACACATTGATTAATTATATAACACAACACTGATTTTCATCCACAGATGACCACCAATTTTCTTGACTGAAAATATTAAGGGTGAAAATGAAATTGTTTGAAAATGTTTACAACTTTTACATTAGAGTGATGGTAATACAGTCAGTATTTTCTTTTTCTTTCTTTCTTTCTTTCTTTCTTTCTTTCTTTCTTTCTTTCTTTCTTTCTTTCTTTCTTTCTTTCTTTCTTTTTTAATGGATGATAACTTTAGGGTTCATGAAAAATGAAAATGAAATGAGAAACAGAGAAGAAATCCTTGATGCAGAAGGTGGGAAAAAAAATAGTGTATAAGGCTTCAGTAAGGCAACAAGAAATAAAACCATCTCAACTCGAAAGTCCTCTGATGCAGTGAGTTTAGCTCTTAATGCAGGACTAAGTTAAATTTCTCATCTTATTGTAATTATGCAGATTGAATGAAGAAATAGAATATAACAGAAAATTCTTTTCAAAAGTAAATCCTAAGTAAATTTCCAGGCATTGAAATGAGATCAGGGGATGGGCAACGCTGAACTGGAGAAGAGTAAAAATATACACTGGGGGAATGTTAATACAAAAAGCACTGCAGTCTGAATCAACCCTCTCCGGTTAACATACAGGGAAACTTGGACATGGATCTTTGTTCTTCTCCATTTAATGTGAAAATTAGCTAGTTCTGTAGCCCTGTCTCCTTTGCTTATGGGAAAATATAGAAGGTACTTGTTAAATCTTTACTTTGAAATAAAAATAGACATCAGAGAGTAGAAAAACTCAACGGTGTGAGAAGGGAAGTTGTTGTAAAGAATCATGGAAACATTATCTGGCTAAGTGAGCCAGAATTATTATCAAAACTGCTGTCTTTATTTCTGCTTCACTGCCAAGTCCTGCAACTAGATCCCTTACCTTTATCCCTTCTGGTCCCCAGCACAAAAAAACGTAAAGAAAATTAATTGCGGGAGATGTGTTCTTCCCTTCAGCCCTGAGAAGTTTAGGTAAAAATTATACACTGCATCTTTGGACTTTACTACCTTTTCTGGAAATCCCAGGGCTTCCATAGCCCAAGGGTAGTGATACCAGTGTGAATTCATAGAGCTGTTTAACTAACAAGGCAAAAGTGTCAATGAAAGCCTTCTCTGAATCCTGATTAATCTGTCTGGTTTTGGAACAGGTCTTTCTGAACAGAAAGAAGGAGATGTAGCCATCAGTGAAGGCATCCTCATGAAGGCAGTCACTCTTTTCCTTCCCTTAGCCCCCCCCACAGTGGTTTCCAAGGGGCTGCCCTTTGGATGATTGGATCTTGCATTTCTTACTGTAAAGTATTTCTGGGTTGCTTTCTACTTTCAGAAGTAAGGATAATACCAGCAATCTTACTTTTGAAGTAAGGTATTTTTCTAATCCATTTGGTAAGAAGTGTTGATCTTTCCCTTCTGGAGGTACATGATTCCCATCCACTGGAGCCTGTGAGCTGGAGAAGCACTAAGATTCATTTTTGCAATGGTACAATGCTCAAAATGACCCAAACTCTATCTGAATCTGTAAGAGACATATCTCTGATGCCTGGAAGCATTAATAAACTATGCTGTTTTTTCAGGTTCCTTTCCATGTAGTAGCTTTAATACATGAAATGTACCATTATCTGAGAACAGGGTATTCCTTCCTAGCATGATACTATTATTTCTGGGCTTATACAGTAGTATTTAGTGGCTAAAAGACTCTGAAAACAGTTTTTGTCCCCCTAAAAAGTCCTTGACTTAGTCTCTGCCCAACTCCCAGTACCAGAATGAGAGCAAACATGTTACCTGGATGTCTCATGCAGATCTTTTGTCTTGTGGTTTTTGGATCTCTGGATCTCTTGAGAACTTTCTGTGCCTGAAGCCGGGTTATCTAATAATCCAGACTTCAACAAACAGGACTATGGAAAAGTAGAGGACAATGAAGATATCTGGCATTTCATGTTATGAGATTTTATGTTGTCATTTCATGGAGATTCCAAGTCAGCCATCAATGGCCATATAATGCAGAAAGACCTATGACTGGATGGCTGGAAAATGAACTGGGAAACTAGCAAATCTGAATCTCATCAGGGACACACAGTAGTGAAACAAGCCTTCTTGAAGGAGACTGCTTGCTATATTGCTGTCTGACAACAGCTTCTTTATTGAACAAGGGGAAATACTGATATGCATCACAAGAGTTGACAGTCAACAGATCAAGGGGGGCGATATTTCCCCTCTGTTCAGCACTGGTGAGGCCACACCTGGAGTACTGTATTGTCATGGTTTTGGCTGGGACAGAGTTAATTTTCTTTGTAGAGGCTCACACAATGCTGTGTTTTGGATTTTTGATGAAAAAAATCCAAAAGTGGTGATAACACACCAATGTTTTTAGTTGTTGCTGAGCAGTTCTTACACCACAGAGCCAAGGACTTTTTTTATTATTATTATTTTATTTTATTTTATTTTGCTTCTAATGCTGTCCTGTCAGTGAGGAGGCTGGAGATGCACAAGAAGCTGGGTGGGGACGCAGACAGGACAACTGGCCCAGGCTGACCAAAGAGATATTCTATACCATATGATGTCATGCTCAGCAATAAAAGCTGGAATAAAGAATGAAGGCAGGGACATTCGGAGTGATGGTATTTGTCTTCCCAAGAAACCATTACATGTGATGCGCTGGAAGTGGCTGAACATTTGCCTGCTGATGGGAAGTAGCAAACAAATTCCTTGTTTTGCTTTGCTTGTGCGTGTGGCTTTTGCTTTACCTAGTAAACTGTCTTTATCTCAAACCATGAGTTCTTGCACTTTTACCTTTCCAATTCTTTCCCCTATCCCACCTGGAGAGAGTGAATAAGCAGCTGTGTGGCACTTAGCTGCCTGCTGGGGCTAAACCACAACATGTATTCAGTTCTGGGCACCTCAATACAAGAGAGACATGGACATCCTGGAGAAAGTCCAATGAAGGGCCATGAACATAATTAATGGACTGTAGCATGCCTTCTATGAGAAAAGGCTGAGACAGCTGAGATTGTTCAGCCTGGAGAAGAGAAGGCTCAGAGTGGGTCTTATCAATGTCTATGAATACCTGAAGGGAGGGTGCAAAGATGAAGCCAGGCTCTTTTCAGTGGTGTCCATTGACAGGACGAGAGGCAGTGGGCACAAAGTGAAACACAGGAGGCTCTGTGTGAACATCAGGAAAGTTTTTCACTGTGAAAAGCGAGCACTGGTACAGGAAGCCCAGAGAGGTTGCGGAGTCTCTCTCTTTGGAGATATTAAAAAGCTGTCTGGACATGGTCCTGAGCAACCTGTTGTAGGTGCTCCTGCTTGAGCAGGGGGGTTGGACCAGGTGACCTTGTGAGGTCTCTTCCAACCTCAATCATTCTGTGATTTTGTGAACAGCTGGCATCACTGGGTACCTCTAGCTAGCAGACATAAGATGTTTCAAAGGACTTCACATTCCAAGCATCCGGGATCACTCAATGTCTTTGAGGAGAGAGACTTTTGCCCCTAGAGAAGCCCCTGTCTCTTTATTTCGTACGTACTCACTCCAGTAATTCAGGCAAGTGCCTGTTTTCTTCATGACACAGCATGTCAGGAGTAGAATCTTTCATAGCTCTGCTTAAAGAAGGCCCACTTGCGTTAGTTTGGGGACAACTGTGGAAAAATGGGTTAAAAAGTCCATGCTCTGTTTTCCAATGCTGGAATTTAAAGAAATGTATCATACAGTAGTTGTGTCAGTAATTCAGATAGTTACACCATCATCTTTAGATGGTTGGTACATATCCATATCCACCTGTTTGACTGGCAATGAGGTTTAGTAGATGGGGTATTGAAATGGATATGGCAAATAGTTATTGTTTAACTCTGGTTAGGTAACAGCCTAACCAGAACAAATCCTGCCTGTGTCTCCATCTCCCTTCAGCAAAATACAAATAATGTTTCTCTACGTCACAGAGTTACTGTTGTGTTACTTGATACTAGACAGAGAAAATGCTAGATACATGGTGAATACTTTTAGTATTATCAGCCCATTATTGTATGTCCTACATAGTGAAGTATCTTTTTAATGCAGAATTTCAGACTGAATGATCCTAACGTTCCCTTCTATTCTTAAAAACGTGTAAGTAGTTTTGACCAAACTGACAGTCATCTAGACAGAGGTCATCTAAGAAGTGTATTCCACAGTCCTGTCTACCAGTAGACTACATTTTTCCTAAATTCAAAAGTTCAGTGTATCACTGCAATAGCTAATGTCCACATATGAGCTCTCCTATGAAAGCTAGAAAACTATTATTGCAAATTAACACAGATATGTTATCAAAACAACATGTTTATGGGTGAGAAGACTGGAAATGTAGCCTATGGACAGCAAATCTGCAGAGCTGTCATTTTATCCTTGGAGATCACTAATCAAAGTTGGCAGAAGGGATGAGGGTATAAAGGATTTACTCTCTCAGAGTCCCCCAGCTAGAATGTAGACAGGATTTTTTTGTGCTGTAGCCTTCATCTTGTCTTGAGGTGACAGGAGGACAGTTGTTATCAGCTATAGATGACTTTCTGTGGGTTTGGTTTGTTGGTGCTTTTTCTTTTCTGGCTTTATATCAATGACACTTAATGGCTCCAGTGGTCCAGGCAACTCTTTTGATCATTATTTTTTTCCAAAATGTATGCACCACATGCATAAAATGTCCACAATTATTTAAGCACAATATCCTGCACTGTACAATGAAAACACTGACTACATGCACAAGATGAGCAAATCTTCATATTTTCTTTGAAATATTGTATTAAATAACCCTACAGTGCCTTATTTCTATTCTAAGTCATACTGGTTGCTTCAGGGCATAATTGGTTGGTTCATTCTTCAGTGCTGGCAGTTATTTTACAAAATCATAAAACTGACTTTATCACTGTAGTCTCTGTAATGCACAGGTACAGATGGGATTATGTTTTGTGAGAGTTCTCACATTAATGACAGACACTGAAATTTTTACTAAATCAGGGGATATCTTGTTTGTTCTGTGGAGATCATAGTTTGGAGAAAGTTTGTACTATGACAGTTTTCAAATCTGTTTGAAAAAAGAGGGATATTTGTGTGAATTCATTATATACATATTAATTTCTTTGACAGCTGTATCTGACTAGTTTCATTTGAAGCAGAATAATTATTTATAATGCTGCTCTTAAAAACATATTTCTGACTGGCAACATGAACAGAGAAAGGAAATAAAACCATGAAGTTCAAGCTGATGTTTTTTTTTTTTTTTTTTTCTAAAAAGAGAAATAGTAAATGTTTAGATGTGTATACTTATATATGGAATTTAATGCAATTACCATGGACAACATAACCTATAAGAGCCTGCTATTAAAAGCCACAATTTTTAGACTCCTACATGACACTAATAAGCCTACTTAAATTCTTTCACAAATATGAAATTGTTTTCAAGTTATCAATGCATTTTACATCCTAACATAATGATACATCTAAGCTAAAGATAGCACAAATTTATCAGACATATTGAAAAAGAAATTCAATTTTTAAGTCAATTTTAAATCTGACCAAAAAAGTCAACTATTTTATTTTTCAAGTTACTCACTTTGTTCTTTCCAATATTTTTCTCCACCAGCCTTTAAAGCATGGCAAGAATTGTTTTTAAACAAAGGACCTCTGCAGTATGAACAGCAGTCATCTCCACATAACTAGAAAAAGCATGCCTTTTTAGTTCAGTAAAAAAAATTAAACTGGGGTAAATACAGGGGGTAAATGCACATTAATATACATTCCTGTTTTTTAAAAAAACGTAATTTTGACTGAATTGCTGCTTTCATCTTTCTTGTATAGTTATATCTCAAGATTTAAAACACTTGATGTTGCAGATAGTTGCAGTAACCGACATTTTCATCTCCCATGGCCTACTCAAATTCCATCATCTCTTCAGTCATCTCAGAGCATTGCAGCTTATGAAGACAAAATCATGTTTGAACTTCCTGTTGGCTAAAATATTTCATTTGTTATATCTATATAATAAATAACTGAATAGTTTTGATGGAAAAGCTCTAAAATGCAGTTTAAGAGCCCTGCAAGAAATTCAAAATCGAATAGAGACTTCTTATGGACTTTGGGAAGAGGGGTCAGAGGAACTTCAGGAATGAAGTATAATAGCCAAGTATTTTCAGTGATTTAATGTGATACAAGAGTACACTTACCTTGGTTGCTAGTGCTAATGGTGGTGACAGAGGCTATGGGTTTTTCAGTCTCTCTTCGTACATCTGTGCTGAGAATTAATAGTAGATGACACCAGAAGACTGCTTCAGATCCTCCTAATAGTTACTGTTGACTTCTTTGCTATTTAAATTTGGTTGATGTTGGAGCATGAATGAAAAGAAGTTTCTCTATCTTACAAGAATAAATGGTTTTCTGAAAAAATATTCTCAACTTCATTGTGAACAAAAACCTGAAATCTTGAAATGCTCACAAACTGATCAGCAGAAAATAAATATGAATTTAGTAATCATACATATTCAATTTGCCAAACAGGCTGCTCAGAAGACGTCAAAATGGGACACTGATCTAGAATATTTCTGAGTCAGATTTTTCAGAACTGACTTTTTCTCACAAACAGCTTTACTTGTCATCTAAGCATTTTCCAAAAACTCTAAATTTCTTGCCTTCTAAGTAATTTTTTTTTTGTAATGGCAGGAGAGCCTTAAAAATAGAGGACCTTTAAAATGAAAGACTATAAAAGTCTTTCAACATGAAAGACATGAAAGTCTAAGCTGTAATAGGAATTATCTTCACTGTCATTGTTTTTGCTAAGCTATTTCCCCAGCCCCATTTCTTTGACCTATGCCTCCCTTCTCTTCATATTCATTTCCAGCTTCCTGTTTTCTACCACATGCAGTTGTCTCCATTTTTAAGGCTTTTCACAGGTTACATCAATTTACAGTCCTTCCTGTATGAAGAGTTTACCCCATAATGCTTATCAGTCTTTATCTCCCACTTCTGTTTTTTTCCCAATAAGTGGTGGAAGAGGAATATAGCTAGGTCTGTCAGATGTTGGTAGCAAGAACAGACTACATCTCATTAAATTTATTGTGTGGTTAACAAAGAAAATAATTTAGCATTGTAAAGATTTGTGATGCCTGTGTGTGATGCAAAGTCACCATAGCTGTGAGAAAATGGACACTACTGTAGCTTATGCATCTTGATGAATATTTTTTAAACTGTGGATTTGAAGAGTGGTTTATACTATGATGATAGAAGAACTTAAAGAAGATTATTTTGTGATGTCCTTGCATAGTTATTACCTTCAAAGACCATGAGTGATCTTTTTTAATACATATATGCCGATAAACACATTTCAGGTTAATTCTTCTGGTGTCACCCATTTTTTCCTACAAAATTCAAACTATATTCCCAGTTGAACTAGCTCGGCTTCGTAAATCAAGTTACCACTGGTGGGTTGTGACTGAAGAGGTTAAAGCGTCACAGCCGTTTGCTTGTCTGCTAACAATTGTTCATCAAACACTTAATACCACGTGATGACATTAACTTTGATTCCAGGCAAAGCAAGTTAATCTCTCCATGAGAGACAGCCTCTCACTCGATTAGCAGGGAATATATTTATAAGCTATGAAAATAGTGTGTCAAGATTTCAATATAGTTGGTAAGCATTATGGATGAAGAAATAACCCTTACCAGACATGTCAGGAAGTGATTTGCTCCCAGTAATGCAGAGGGATAACAGAGTACAAAGAAATAATGTGCTTTGAAACTTCAGTAAGAAAGTTATTTTTACTCTTGAGGGAAAGATGTACATACCTTTGTGAGTTAAATTCACTTCCACACGGGGCACAGAGGGTGGGTGGGAAATTCAGTGCATGCCATACAAAGCTATAGAGTGTATTTTTGCCTCATAAAGGGGTCGTACATGGTATGATAAGGAATTTCAAGGTATATGACTGTACCAGGAGTGATAAGGGGATAGTACTCCCTTCTAGTTTGGCTGAGTGTATGGAAAGTAGTGATGTTACTTGATGCACCTAAAAGTTCAAGGAGCTGTCAGAGTCCTTGAGGCAAACACCACAAAATGACCCAGTAGGAAACAGAGTTCTTGCCTGCCTGTCTCTGTCCAGCCAAGGCCTGAATTGTGCATGCTCACGGTGGGTTCTTCTTGTTGCTTTGAAAACTGTTGCTGATTTACATGTTTAAGCCCTCTGCTGAAACATAGTCTTGGGCTTTCAAAGATTTACGGCACGTTATATGAAAGTTGCTCTGAGAACTTCACTTGGAAAGGGATGTTTTTGGGTTCTCTCACAGTATTTCAGGTCGGTTGTCAACTATTACTACTAGATGTCCATAAATTTTCATGCTGCATCCATTTCTCAGGGAGAGACAGGACTGCCCTAAGCCTTAAATCATATTGTTTCTTTCTTTATATCAAAATATCAACATGACACAGAGTTCTCGCAGGTATCTATGAAGGAGCACAATCTTTAATGAACATGAACCAGTGTAAAATAGGTTAACTTTCTTAAGTGGCGAGTGCAGTTTCTTTGGGCACTGTAATAATGGAATGCATATCCTAAATCTGATTTGTAGATGTGGTAATTTTTTATATTTTATTTTTAAATTCATCACTGGCATATTTTAAGTAGGAGAGGGAACAGTGGGAAAAAAAAAGAAAGAATAAGTGGCAGAGTCAGGAAGCAGGCTGGAAAGGGGATTAAACATGATAGGTAGTCCAAAAATATTTCAGTCACAAGTAGATAAAGACAGATGATATATTTTAGCAAAACATTTTTTTTTTCCCCTCCAGAAGATGTAGGTGTAGCTTTAATAAACCACATGGGAAATTGCATATTTTTTCTTCTGCAATTTGAAATTTCTTTAAACTTTCCCACTTACTTCCCAGAAGTAGTTTGTTGTATGTGGTTTTAAACAGGATGCTGGGAATGCAAAAGAATGTTTCTTTCTGAACTGAACTAAAATCAGTTAAAATGTTTTATTTAGATTTTTCTGATATTTGGATTGAGTTTTATTTTCAGACAGACTCAAAAGGATTGAAAAAAATCAAACCTGTTAGAAAATCAGAAGAAACTCTAGAAACAGTTTAGTTATTCACCTCCCAGAGTGGTAGAAAGTCACTACATCTCCAAAAAGTAGAACACACACTGCACATGGTACATGTTGTGGTGACAAGGTTGGACTAGTGTCTAGCAGGGAAAACAGGAAGGAAAATAAACTGTAGATCAAATTAGGTTCTGATTCTAATGGAAGGTTGCAGGAACTGGGCTGGCCCTAAGAAGGCTGAGATAATGATGAAAGCAGGTGTATTATGACATTTTAATCTGGTGAGGTCTAATAAATGGTTAATCAGTCTAGTCTCAAAATATATCTTCAAAGAGTCCTTCTAATCCCCTCTTCCAGTGGCAAAATAAAAATTAACCCAGTCTTTCAAAAATGTCCAGATCCCATTTAGAGGTATATGTGTATATATCTTCTCTTTCCTTTCTTATAATCAATTATTTCTGGAACATGGATTTTGAAGGGCAGAACAATATATTTTTTTATTTTATTGGGATCACAGGATTCTTAACATCTGGCCCATAATGTCCACTGTTGGTCAAACTGGGTATGAGAATATTTCCAACATTATATATGTTGCTAACTAATTTCTAACAAGTAGGTCTTATGCTACTAAAAATAGAAGTATTTCAAAGTTTTGAGTTAAAGACTGATACCATCTCATAATAGTTCAGTGCTATAGTTAATCAAAATCTATGCAAGGACATAAATCACAGAATGTAAGAAGCCTTTAAAAAGAGGTCAAATCTTAAGTTTTTGAAAGGCCCTTTGTTTTTGTCTTTAAACTGAAAAAAAAGTACAGACAAAAATCTCTTGGGTAAAGTTTAATTAAAGGTGATGTGAAGCCAAGTGCAAATATATCTTCTGAGATTAAAATTTTTGCATCTCTGCACAGGATGGGTACCAAGTGCCATGTTTAAAATGCAGATCATTAAGCCTTTCATTAGGCATCCAATTTGGCATCCAATTTGAAGTCAGTGCGACTTCTGCAATTAACTTTAACAAAACAGGTTTGGACCTTAGTTTTGTTGGTATAAGCAAAATCAAATCTGAATCCTGCCCTCTATCTGTGTTAAATGTTCTCCTTGGATAGGACTGAAAATGGAGGGAGACTGAAGCTTCTCCACAGGTCCTGGGAGCAAGCTGGGTGTGAGCCAGCTCCAATGTTGGAGCCCAAAGCTGTGTCATTGTGGTGCCCCACCAGAGGCACAGGTCCTGCTGGGCCATCAGCACGGGCCCAGGAGCTGTCTGGCCCAGAACATGGACATGCCTCTGTGCAGATATGCCCTTTCTCCGCTGCTGAGAAAAGCTTGCCACCTGTGGAGCCACCTGAGAATTTTTTGCATGGTGTGATGGGTGCACCAGCTCATGCTGAGATCCTGTTTACAGCTCTCCCTGTAGCCTTTCAGAGAGCTGAATTGTTTGACCCTGCCAGATAGTGATGCTTAAGAAATGGAGGCAAGATATGACATATCTTGCTCTGCTATGAGTGCATTTCCCAAAGTCCCTGAGCAGTTTTGGCCCAATCCCACTGTAATTAAGGCAGTTTCACATCGGTGCTTGTTTATCTTCACACAGATGCCCCAAAAGCAAAATGCAGCGTGGTTCAGTCAAGCCACTAACATACTTTAGTCTGGGCAGGGGAATGGACTGGGAGCAAGACCAGTCTGAAGCCCTTCTGACATTGCTACACTAGTCAGAAAACCTCTTGTGCAGTGTTTGTTCTTTGGGACTATGCAAAATCTCTAAACCACCAAAGTAGGTTAAAAATGCCCCTCTGTAATGGAGACTCATTCTTGAGAAATCAAGCACACAAGCAGGGACAAAAGTACACAAAGACCTCTAACAAATTATTTCCAAATTAAGACTGTAGTTAACAGAATTAGCAACACAAATTATTAAAAAATATTCTCCCCAAATTCTCATGCTGATTGTTCTTTTATGGTATTTTAATGTTTAGGAATTAAATAAAAAGAAAGATGATTAGTTTAGAAAAGTGTTAGGATCAGCAGTGACATTATGACTAGTCATTACAAACTGCCTTTGCTTGTTGGCGGTCCCAACATTGTCAGTTGTGTTTAAAGAGCTAAGAATTAGCACTCCTGCACTAAACAGAACAGTAAATAGCAGGATTGTCTTCTGAGATTTAGCACCAAACCACAGACTGTTAATGGGAGAGCGGAAGCTGTGAGAGAGAGTGAATCCCTTTCCAATTGCTAATTAATCCAATACATAAATCCTCAAAGAGAGATCTCATGCCCAACAAAATGAGGCTCTTGTTTTTGTGGAAGGTGCTTTTCTAATAGCAAGAGAGAAAATAGTAATAATTAGCTAGCTGACTTGGAAGGCTTTATGTGGAAAGTACATAGCGTTATGTGTGAATATGTTGCCAAATGGAGAGCTTTCTTTATTTATTGGAGTGTTTGGAGCAACAAGCTAGAGACTTTGCATATTAGATTGCAATTTGCATATTTACTAAAATGCTTTGCCTTTTTTTTCTGCTGCTAATCCTCCCTCCCCTCAGAAACAGACCTACAACACAGCAGCCACATTTCTCTGAGCCAGTTTCATTTGCTGACATCAATGGATTTGCACCACAGATGAATGTGGCTGTTTCTGCCTCATCACAGTACTGATGGCAGCTGCTAGGCTTGATTGTGAGCTCAAGAATCCCATAATCTGTCACTGCATTTGTCTTCCCAACATGGTTTTTGTCAAAATAGTTGCACTGGGAGAACAGTGTTGTGGTGTGCATAGCGGGCCTCAGCCTTCTGCTTGAATCCAGCATGCAGGTGCAAATCTTTTTCTTTCATTTTCTTGTCATGGGTCCTACAATCCAAGAAAGAAAGGGAAAGAAGCTGGGCAGAGAAAACTTGCTCACCAGAAAGAAGGCAGCTTCAAAACAAAGCTTTCGATTTGTTAGAGGGAGCAAACAGATGCTGTGATCTTTAGATCAAGAATGAAAGGAGACCCTGACAGGGCACAGGGTGAATTGAATAATGTGTAAGTGTGCATCTGTGTTTGTATATATGTCTTTGCACATTTGGGACAAACATTGCTCCCGTGTGCTTTTTTCTTACTTTGCAACGTCCCTTTTTAGTTTTTCCCCTACTCCCTTCCCAAGAATTTCTTCTGTCCTGCCTCATCTAGCACTGTTAACTAAGAGAAAACACCAAGGGATAGCATGTTAAACATGTTGTGCATTTGTGGCTACTGCACTGGAAACACGCAGAATGAAACAGAACAGGAGAAATGCACTTGGGCACCGCTCTTCTCTAGATTCAATGAGCACTCTCATTGCTCATCCTATGTGATATATCACGGTTTTAAAGACATGCAGCACATTGCTAAGGATGACACTCAACTAAGTTCAATACGAACTTTTCTTTCATCTTTCTTTTCAGGCAGTCATAATTTTTGCTTTTCTTTGACTGCTATGATATAATTCAACTGGAAATATATCCAAAGCAAAATATTCTAATCTAATTGTTAGGAAAATTTGGGGGTGCAGCATGGACAAAGAGAATTTTTTTGATAAGCAAAGAGTCACTTGGATCTTTAAATACATTTACTTGGTTGAAATACTGAATGAGATGCAAGTCAAATGTTTCAAATTGCATTGTTTTCCAACCCTGCCAAAAATCTGCTGCTTCGTGTTGAGCATTTACATGGAACTGATCAAACAATTTAGTTCTTGAATCTTAACACTTCCAGTACCACCTTTTACCCTGAGCTTTAAAGAGCTGTTGCTAACTGCTTAAAATAATACATTTTTGCTAAAATATACCTGTAGTACTGGAGTAAGTGCAGGTATCTTTCATCTTCTGTAGTCTTACTGCAAGGTTTAAGATGTCTAACTATCATTTCCAACTTCCCTATTTCTATCTGAAATGTTTAATTTCTTGCTTATCCAAAAATGGGATGATATCAAGCTATCCAAGGCAGTACAATGACATCAGTAGATGTAGGTAAACATGACATGCTGTCAGGGAACTGAGAGTATGTGGAGCTCTGGTGCCAATAGTTTTGGCCACACAGAGGCTATACATCAGAGAACTCTGTGGTGCTGCAGCCCCGCCTTGCCAGGCCACTCTGTGATCTCAGGCTTGCCATTGTTACAGGTGCAGTGAGTTGGGGTGGTTAGGCACTCCCTAACTGCACCTGGAACTCCTGCTACCTGGATACCAGAACTGCACAGTCTACAAGGTACTGGAATTGTACGGTTGGTGGGCAACACAAGAATTACCTAACCTGAATTGTGGCCAGGATGGAAAAATACTGACTAAAGCCAATCATCTTGTGGTCCTATAAATACTGGTCCTAAGCGAACAGCCCCTCTGAGCTCTCCAGGACCACAGCGGGCTATGACCTAGGATCTCCCCCTGAGGTGGGATGCTTCTCAGGGCAAGACTCCTTGGGGTTCAATGATCATCTGCTTTATACACTGAGGCAGAGGAAAGTGAGTAATTCACTAGAGGCCTGACTTCTTAAGATTCAATGATTATCCACTGAATACACCGATGCAGAGAAGGGTGAGTAATTTACCAAAAGAGGAAAAGTTCTTGATCGTGTAACTGAGTTTAGAAATTCCCAATACCTTGTTGTATAGAAATCCACAACAGCTTTCTGTGTAGAAATCCCCAATACCTTGCTGTAAGTCTTGTGTGAACCTTGCCATTTACAAATCTTTAACTAAGTCAATGTTTTGATTTTAGCAAACACTATTGAATTATTGTGTTAAGTAGGCTAATGATTAACTGATGATTAAGTGCTGCAAGGAAAAAATCTTACAATCTAATCTGTGATTTACCATAAAGATATTAATAAATCTTAAATTGATGCTAAATCAGCCTGTGTAAAAATTCCATCCGTGACAAACTCACAGTCAAAATGAGAGAACAAGTTATAAGCAATCAGTGGCAAAACAGGATTTGGACTTCGCAATGGGCATTAGGAGTGAAGAACATAACTTTGTTCGATAATTTCTCCCGTTTGGACTTCTTTGTAGTCTGTTCAGAACTGGTGATGTCTCACAGGCACAAAACTAGGACAGTACAGATCCTTTTGCATATCCCATTTATACCACCATATTCCAGACAATATAATCTGTCATTGAACAGTTTTTATGTTATGCTGATTCCTAAAGAGAGTTAAAGAAAGGGCTGTGTCAGCAGAACACCTGGATTTGAAGCACACGTTTTACCTCCTGGTGGTTTATAACACTGTCACACATAATTGAGACCTTTATAAATTCTTCTACAAACATATTCTTTCTGGACTACTAGAAAAGACGATGCTGCAAGGTACCTGGAGATGTGTATGATAAAGCCTGGAATGTATCTCCAAGCACAGCACAGTCCATCTTACTGCATGAATACATTATAAATTGTGCTTAGACCCAGTACTGAAAAGTAATTCTATCAAAAGACTTTCAGCAGCCCTCTCTGCCTTTCACTTCACAGAAACTCACCTCCACCTACAGAAAGAATGTATTAAACACAATAAAAACTTGCAAAGAGCAATAAAGCTCTATAAAATCAAAACAGACCTTTATTTCTTAAAAGGAGAGAGAGAGAGAAAGAGAGAGAAGAGGGGGAGTATTGGAGTATTGTAATTCGTTTATTTTAAGGAGTGCCCAAGTCAGAGTATGTGTATTATCCATGCCTGGTTAAATGCTAGTCTCTCTTCTCAGTTCAGTACTCACAATTTCAGGGTTTGAGGAGGAGCAGGTAGGATAAGATAAGCTAATATCACAGCTAGTGTCCAGCTGTTCCTAGAATGTCACCTAGAACTTGTATGAATGTACTGAATTTAAAAACCCAAATAACAAAACTTCACAAATGGCTGATTAGAGCAGTAGCTACGAGAATGCATACAAGGACATTTTAATGTGATACATTTCTGTTTGAACCTTGTAATAATGATGTTTATGCATAGGAGTAAGAATGGGGAGTGCTGCTTCAGTTTCTACTTTCCTCCATCAGTTACTGTTTCCAGTGATGTGTTTTTGACTGAGCCTGCCAGCAGACTGCTCAGACTTTATTCCCGTTCAGGGCATCCTGGTGTCTAGGGAGCAAGGAGACCAGAAGTCTATCATCTCTATATCAGGCTCTGTAGCACTCATTTCCTTAATTCTGCTAGTTTTAGAAATCTCTACAATGGAGTTGGAAGGAAAACCCCATCTCTTCCATTCCTCGAGGTCCTGGCCCAGAAACTTGTATAAAGCATTTGCAGTGAATTTTTCCCAATCCCTTGGTGTTTCCTGCCTCACTTTTCTTATAAACATGTTCTGTCAGACACATAAATCTCCTCCCATCTTATTTGGGCAGCTCCTTGGAGGCTCACTGTAGAAAGAAACAACTCTCAGTCATACCTTCAGCTCTCTGAACATCACTCTTGTGTGACCTGCAATCTTCCAGTTTATTCAAGGGCTGCAAGGCAGGCACTCAGATGAAGCTGAGAAGGGACATTATGTCTCCTTTAAACTTTTAGAAGCTGGACAGCATTGGATATGTATTCTGCTAATCATTAATCTAGAATACATGATATATGTCATGAACTGAGATGGCTTTTAAAGCAGAAATCCTGTTTGTCTACCCATGTCCCCCCCTTCCCCTTTTTTGAGAGAGAGAGAGAGAGAGAGAATGACAACAAATGGCAATAAAATGTTGTTCAGGTGAAAAAGGATTTTCAAGTGTTTCCCTTTCCCTTTCCCTTTCCCTTTTCTTTTTTCACCATGACTGGTGATTAAAACACTATAAGGAAAGCTAAGTTGAACAACTTGACTTCAGAAAAAACTGTCTTTTCTCTCTGGATAAATAAGGCCAAAAGTTGGAATAAACACTTGCACAATGTATAAATTCATTTCCTTGTTCTCCACCAGCCCTTCTATCACTTTCTGTTCCTATCCTTACTTGCATATTTCAACTCATATTAGCCATGATGGTTTGATGAAATCCTGCAGACGCAAGGAAATATGGATGTTGCAAACATTTGTCTGAGTGGTAACCAGAAGAGCACCCAGACAAGAAGACAGCTTTGACATTTGTTTTTTGGTTACATTTTATATAAGGAGAAGAAATAGCATTACATGATATGATTGCAGGGAAATGCTTTGGGTAGCAGTCTGTAAGGGGAAAATGGATGAAACCTTAACTTTTCCTCTGTATGTCAAAACAGTTTTCTACAGAGAGGCATATCTGAGATGATGTTTCACACCACTTCTAACCTACATTCAAGTAGGTTGCTGCCAAAAGGCACAGTCCTGTTCTCTCTGTTTTTTTTTTTTTTTCCTCGGCATATGCTCCTGCCTCCTCCCTTGAGTCAGACCTGGAGATTATGTGACTGGAGGGTGAATTCAAAAGCTCATTGATCTCATGAGTAAATGAGTAATCTTTTTGCCAAGTTCGTTCTCTGTTGGATTAATTATCTGACCCCATTTACCCAATGGCAGTATGATTGCTACAGTCAATGAAAAAGGAAGCAACTGGGAGTAGTGCAGAACCATACATTCTGTGATCTATAATTAGATCAGACTGTAAATAGACTATCTGGTGTGAAACTTCCTCAGAAGGAAGGGAACTACAGGGGAAGACTTATGATTTAGAGTAGCTTCTGAGGACTTTGCTTGGGCTGGTGCACCCAAGAGCTGCTTCTCACATAGGGCAGCACTTTAGGATACTAGTGTTGCAGAGGCTAGAAATGAAGGCAAAGCAACATCAGGGGATTTGGGGAGTGAGAGGCAAAGGAGGTGTATGTTGTTGATTTCTGAGGGAGAAAAATGACAGATACAAATTCATTCTATAAGCAGCTGGCAGAAGTCGTGTAATCACCAACACTCGTTCTCATGGGGGACTTCAACTTCCCAGATATCTGCTGGAAATATACAAAAAAAAAAAAAAAAATTAGCCCAGAGGAAGCAGTCCAGAAAGTTCCTGGAAAGAGTGGAAGACAGCTTCCTGACACAGCTGGTTAGTGAGCCTACTGGGGGGGTGCCTTGCTAGACCTCTGTTCACGAACAGAGAAGGACTGGTGGGAGATGTGGTGGTCGGGAGCTGTCTTGGGCAGAGTGACCACGAAATGGTAGAGTTCTCTATTCTAGGCGAGGTCAGGAGGGGGGTCAGTAAAACTGCTACCTTGGACTTCCGGAGGGCAGACTTTGAGTGCTTCAGGACCCTGGTTGGCAGAGTCCCTTGGGAGGCTGTCCTGAAGGGCAGAGGAGTCCAGGAAGGCTGGGCACTCTTCAAGAAGGAAATCGTAAAGGCTCTGGAGCAGACCGTCCCCATGTGCCCAAAGATGAGCCGCTGCGGAAGAAGGCCGGCCTGGCTGAACAGAGAGCTGTGGCTAGAGCTCAAGAAAATAAAAGAGGGTTTATGACCTTTGGAAAACAGGGTGGGCCACTCAGGAAGACTATAAAAA
>VXAA01007293.1:92090-119202 GCA_013399115.1 Anseranas semipalmata
GCAACACTACAGGCTGGGGAAAGAGTGGCTGGAAAGCTGCCTGGTGGAAAGGGACCTGGGGGTATTGTTTGATAGCCATCTGAATATGAGCCAGCAGGGTGCTCAGGTGGCCAAGAAGGCCAACAGCATGCTGGCTTGTATCAGGAACAGAGTGGCCAGCAGGACTAGGGAAGTGATAATCCCCCTGTACTTTATAAGCCCCCTTTAAATACTGAGTCTGCAGTGAGGTCTCCCTGGACCTACCTTCAGGCTGAACATCCCCAGCTCTCTCAGTCTTTCTTCATAGGAGAGGAGCGCCAGCCATCTGATCATCTTCATGGCCCTCCTCTGGACCTGCTCTAACAGGTCCACATCTTTCTTGTGGTGGGGGCCCCAGACCTGGCTGCAGTACTCCAAGTGGGGTCTCACAAGAGCAGAGTAGAGGGGGACAATTGCCTCCCTTGACCTGCTGGCCATGCCTCTGTTGATACAGCCCAGGACACAGCTGGCCTTCTGGGCTGCAAGAGCACACTGACGGCTCATGTAGAGCTTTTCATCCACAAGAATCCCCAAGTCCTTCTCTGCAGGGCTGCTCTCAATGAGTTCTTCTCCCAGTCTGTATTCATGTCTGGGATTATGCTGACCCAGGTGCAACACCTTGCACTTGAACTTGTTGAACCTCATTAGGTTCACATGGGCCAAATCTCAAGCTTGTCCAGGTCCCTTGGGTTGTCATCCCTTCCTTTTGTTGTATCAACTACACTGCTCACCTTGGTGTCATCTGCAAACTTGCTGAGGGTGTACTCAGTCCCACTGTCTATGTCATTGATAAAGATATTAAACTGTACCGATCCCAAGACAGACCAATGAGGGACACCACTCGTCACCGTCCTCCACCTCGACATAGAACCTTTGACGACAACTCTCTGGGTGCAGCCTTCAAGCCAATTCCTTATCCTCTGAGTGGTCCACACTTCAAATCCATCTCTCTCCAATTTGGAGATCGGGATGTCATGCAGGACTGTGTCAAAGGCCTTACAGAAGTCCAGGTAGGTTACATCAGTTGGTTTGTCTTCCCTTGTTGACTGATGCAGTTAGTCCATCATAGAAGGCCACCAGATTGGTCAGGCATGATTTGCCCTTGGTGAAGCCGTGCTGGCTGTCTCGGTCACCCCCTTGTCCTGCATGTGACTTGACATTGCTTCCAGGAGGATCTATTCCATGATCTTGCCAGGCACAGAGGTGAGGCTCACTGGTCTGTAGTTCCCCAGGTCCTCCGTTCTATGCTTTTAAAAATGGGAGTGATGTTTCCCTTTTTCCAGTCACTGGGGATTTCACCTGACTGCCATGACTTTTCAAATATGATGGAGAGTGGCCTGGTAACTACATCAGCCCGTTCCCTCAGGACCCTGGGATGCATGTCATCAGGCCCCATAGACTTGTAGCTGTTCAGTTGAATCAGGTGGTCTCTCAGCATCAAAAGATGTGTAGATGTGGTGCTTAGGGACATGGTAGACTTGGCAGTGCTAGGTTAACAGTTGGACTTGATGATCTTTGAGGTCTTTTCCAACCTAAATGATTCTATGATCCTATGTAAATGCAGAGGACAGATGAGCAGGTCTGGTTTATATCTGGTTTGTTATATTTGAGATGCATTTCAGCTAATACCATACAGTGGAGTAAAGTTTGTAGATGTCTGAATCAAATAACTATCTTCATTCGTGTTGAGGTGAGTGCTCATCCTAAAGTTAAGCAATGAGGTGTGTTACTTCAGCAGCCATTACTAGGGAAATAAATAAGGACAAAAGACTTTGTTTCATATAAGCTGTGATGCTTTTAAATGTTTCCAGCATGCCAGAGAACTGTATTAGCTGTAATGTTGTGGACCTTAGTTAGAGCAGCTAGCGTAATGGGGGCTGGCTGGAAGGAATGGTTAGGGCAAGAAAACCAGCTTGGAACACAAGGTCTGAGGCAGCTTATACTGCATCTTGTCGGCCAAAGTGTGAATGTGGTAGTCTGGGCAATAACCTTATGAGAAAGTGCTGTGAAATTATGTTAGTCATAATTTAAGATAGGATATATTATTCCATTTACCTGCTATGTATCTTCTTTTCTTCTTTTAGCAAAATATAGCTTGTTAAGTCAAGTCATGCTTATTTGTGAGTGGGGAAAATCATCCCATAAAGCATCATAAGTTTCAGTTTAATTTTCCAGCTTTTTGGCCAGACTTGAATGGGTGGTTTAGAAGCATCCCCTCGCTTGGTCCTGTTGTTGCCAATTAATTCCTGACAAAAGCAGGCTACATGATTAAACCTGAATTGATACATTATGTCTACTGCTATGTTTCAAATAAATTCTACTGTTGGTACTTAAACTAGCAGATAAAGAAAAAGCACTGCTTGCCTCTGTTAAATATAATAGGTTCTTGCTCGTCTCATACTTCAGACTTCTGGACTCTTCTAATCAGTGTGTAACTTAATGCAACAGTGGCATGCTGTGGATCAATGCAAGCTGTTGAGTTTTCAAGAAACTTTAATAGTTTAGTAGAAATATGGGTTTAATAGAAATGTTTCCGTTAAAAAAAAAAAAAAAGACAGAGAAAGAGTGAGAGAAAGAAAAAGAGTCTTCATTTTAGCAGTATATGTGCCTGCCAGCTTGTTCTATTGAATTTTATGTTCTTTATAATCATATTTTATACCATGGTAATTGAGAAGAAAAAAGTGTAATATTTTTCTTTGTCATTTTGTTGTAGATATTTTGTTTTAGTAAATTAACTTGTTACCATGCTGTGGAGAGACTAACTAGGCAGTTGTTCAAAAAAAATTATTTATTTTTTTTTTAATAAACCAATCTTAGCTTTTACTCTGGATTAAAAAATAAGTTATTAGAAAAAAAATCATAAAAGCCTCAGCTATGTCGGTTTCCCCTGCCATGCATTAGACTGGTATAGCACCCTCTGTGGAAGAGTCCTTAGAATGTTGGTGAATATGAATGCCTTCTATCTCTAAATGTTTTACTACTTTATTGTCTTAACTGTGTCAGTGTGGACAAAAAAAAAATGGTTCTGAATGCTGTGTTTCCACTGGCACTTCTATTGATGGAGTCACAGTAGACTTAACATTGATAGGGCACTTTTAACGAGAAATAAAGAGTGGTTTAGACAAGCCCAAGGGTCACATTATGCAAATAATATGTGCTCACTAACCTTTAACATAGCTGAAAACATTTGTTACCTTGTTACCTACTACCCTTTCTCCTTCCTCCCAGTCCCAAAACTCACAACATAGTCTGACACCTCTCATCAGAGATTTAATTTCAGGGAACTACAGCCATTGGCCCTCTGATCATTAAGATTTTATTACTTTCAGAATATATAGCACGATACATTTCCTGGTAGACTGCTAAGTAATGCTTTCAATAATGAAAAATCCATAAATAATTAAAACACAACATTATATTTGTCAACATGAGTGAACAAACTATGTCCTGTGAACAGCATTTTGAACAGATACAAGCTTAAACCACAGTCATGTGTTCAATAGATGTATTTAGGAATAAAAGAGATTTATATTCATTCATCTAAATAATGAGGAAAGCAGTGATTCTCAGTGGATATCGCTGACATCAATAGATGTTAATTTTTATTTGTATTACAGCTGGAAACAACAACAAAAAAGTATGAGAATACAGACCTGCAAGGATTGGTACTTTACGTACAAAGCACAAAAGGATGGTGCTTTGCTTGAAGACTTTGCATATTGAATAAACAATAACCGTGAACTCTTGGAGAACATATGGGGTTAAGGGCAATAAGCAACTTATGACCTTTCAAATTAAAGTCACACAAAATTCACAGTTTGGGAATGCATGTAATAAAAAAGGTAGATGGGATCACTCAAGGATTGAGAGAACCTTTCAGAAGTTAGGTAAAATAAAGAGATTCAAAACTAATCAAATTTAATAAAATCAGGAGAGAAAAAGAATATTTTGGCATAACATTTGAAAAATTCCCCATTTTTTTTTTCACATAGATCTGTTAAAAACATATAGGTAATCCTACAAATAGAAAAATAAAACCGTATAGGAGAAACTTTGAACAGAAGAAAGAGGATTTGGGATGAGCTCTACTCAACTTTGACCACCCTTTTCAGCAAAGATGCCTAATAAACAAGTTTGATTTTCAGCATTTACCCACAAAGTGCTGAGTAAAGTTATGAAAGAGATGACAACCATATTATCTGAAGTTTATCTAGTCCTTTCTGATATGTTTTCCTTGCCTTTTCTTTTAATGTTCAGTCATTTTCTAGTATTCAACTAAAATATGTTTGTTGCCATTTGGCTCTTTCCTTGATACGCTATATTCATCTACATCTTTCAAGAACATAAGAGAAATTAGACATCTAACCACTTTAAACATTTTGAAAATCTTAAGCGTCCTCTTTGATTATAATTTACTTCATGAGTTTCTGTCAGAGGAGAAAATCACCTCTTTCTCTGATCATCTCTGATTTTCCATCTTCTTTCTCCTCTGTGATCTTTTTGATTCTATGTTCTTACTTTCATTAAATCCCTGAACCATCAAGCTATTCTTTCTACTTTTGTGTTTGTATGAATTGCCCATGATATTTCATCAATAGACAGTGCATTTTTCAGGTCTGCAGGTCTGCTTGACCTGGAAGAGTTAAGGAATGCTCTGCAAGACCCTAATCACTAAGTAATTGCTGGAAATATTTCTAAAGCTTGTCTTGACCTGCTGATGTCCTGCTGCTGTAAGAGAAAAGCCCAAACAGGAACATTTAAAGCATTCTTTTACAAAAGAGGTTTCCTTAAATTAATCAAAATCAAGAAATTTTGATTTTGTGTTCCATGTGCTAGAGCTCTTAAACAATTCTCTTTCCTCTGACCTGATAACCTCAAGCCTTTGTTTTCATACTTTGGGTGGAGAATTAAAAGACCTTGTTGTGGTTTAACCTGGCAGGCAGCTAAGCACCACACAGCTGTTCACTCACCCCACCCTACCCACCTTCAGTGGGATTGGGGAGGGAGTCGGGAAGGAAAAAAAGTAAAAGCTCGTGGGTTGAGATAAAGACAGTTTAATAGGACAGAAAAGGAAGAGAAATAATAACAATGATGATGATAATAATAATAGAATGTACAAAACAAGTGATTCACAATGCAATTGCTCATCACCTGCTGTCCGATGCCCAGCCTGTCCCCAGGCAGTGGCCTCCCTCCCCCGGCCAGCCACCAAATATTAATTGTTCAACACAACGTCATATGGTATGGAATATGCCTTTGGCCAATTCGGGTCAGCTGTCTTGGTTCTGTCCCCTCCCAGCTTCTTGTGCACCCCCAGCGTCCTCGCTGGCAGGGCGGTATAAGAAGCTGAAAAGTCCTTGGCTCTGTGTAAGCATTGCTGTGCAACAACTAAAACATCAGTGTGTTATCAGCATTATTCTCATCCTAAATCCAAACCACAGCACCATACCAGATACTAGGAGGAAAATTAACTCTAGCCCAGACAAAACCAGGACAACCTTTACTCAAAGGGAAATGAAATCAATGTTTGAAATATGAAATAAGGAAAGATTTCTGAAAGTCATCTACATAAAGCATAACGTAAAATCTAGCACTAACAAAAATATTGAACAATCTATTTGTAAACATAGATACAAGACAAATTTTTTTCATCTAAAAGCCCTTTGCTTCTGTACAGACATCTTCAAATGTTTTTGATGTCTTTGCAGTAAGACATCAAAATCTGTGAAAAACAAGTGAACCATCACAGAACTTTTGGTGACACGTAATTCTCACCTTTGCCAAAACTTGTAAAAACTCTGAGGTATAGTGGGATGAAAGGAAAAGTTAAGAGCCAGGGAAAAAAAAAAATAAAAAAAAAAATTAGAAAAAGGTAGACTGTGAACTCAGGAAGAATGTCAGTCCAGCCTGACTTTTAAAATATCCTGGGGTAGGGACTCAGATAATATAAACTGACACTGCTCCTTTGACTTATATTGATTCAAACTGGCTAAGAACATAGTTCAAACATATTTGATTCTCCTCTTGTTCTTGTGTTGAATTAACTGAAAATGTCTCTATATTTCCATCTGATGAACAAAAGCCATTATAAGGACACTCCCTTCTTTTAGTGAGAGTGAAAATATACTTTTTATATGATTTATTTTAGCTATATGTGCAACAATAGTGCATTTTTATGGAACAGAAATTTGCACATAGTAAATTATTTTTCCACAAGGACAGCTCTTGAATTTTGGGAAAAAAAAAATGATGGTAGGAAGCTGCTGAATGAAAGGATCTATTAATTTTAAAATGACAGCTGTTGTAGGATTATAAGTTTTTGTTTGTTTGTTTTTATTTTTGTTTTTGTTGTTAAGAGGCTGGAATAGTTCAAGATAAAGTTAAGTTATATCTTTCCCATCTTTTTCCATGCAGGTCAGTCCACTGACACAGAAATTAAATAAGATCTGATGAAAATGAAATTAAATCACAATAATTTCTGGCTAGAATTAAGACATTTTTTCATTTTTAAGGAACAACTTTTCCTCTCAGTCTTCATTTTATGTGCACCCTGACATTAAGCTTTTATTTCCTATAAGAGTTAAAGTGATTTTTGGACTGGTCAGTGAAAGGCTATTTAACATGTCACTCCTCTAAAATTCTACATTCTCTTTCACATTTCAACTTCCTTTCACTTACCCTGTATTAGAGATGTAATCTTTTTTCTTCCACTGTCTTAATGAAAGATGTAACAAAAGGCTAAATGTTTGCTGTTGAAAAGATTTTTAGTGATTGATTTGCATCTCAAAACGCAGTCTGCCTATTTCATATAACTTTCAGATCTATTCCTACAGTTATTGAAGTTATCAAAAAGGATGTATTTATGTTTTAAGAGGAAAAAAACCTCTAAATTTAGAAGGGCACAATCATCTTATTAAGATACAAGATTAAGTTTCAATAAACATTGATTTTGTACCCGGATCTGGGGAACACAATATTACCTTTGAACAAGCAATAACTCAAAAGAATAAATTAGAATAAAGCAAAGAGCACTCTCAACAGATGCAAAAACAGAACAGAAAATCTGAACCTAAACTCAGATTTAGCTCCAAGCAGATTTGATCATGCTGGGATGTGCTTGTATGTTAAACATTCACTGCAGGGCATGGGTTTTAGTAGCTGTGTGGATACATTTTTCAACCATAGTTAATCTGATAGGATCCCGTGTGAACATGTTCCTGTAAAGAGACTTGCTTAGGTAACCACGTCCTCTGCACAAGTCTATGAAACCCCGGTCCAGTCTGTGTTTCTTTTAAGCACACTAACAACTTTACCTGGATGGAACCAAGGTTACTTCTTGTGGGAGCAGCAGGGAAGACTATCCACACTAAAATGATTTTGACTTTTTCTTAACCTGGTGTGGTGGTTTCCCAGTGATGGCTAACTAACCTCCACTACACCACTCTCTCACTCCCCATCCTCAAAAGTAGGGCTGAGAAAATATGATGAAAAAAAGCTCATGGGTAAGGACAGGGAGATCACTCACCAATTAGAATCACAGGCAAAACAGACTCTGCATAGGGAGATTAATGTAATTTAATGCCTACTACTAACAGACTACAGCAGTGAGAAACTAAAAGAAAACTAAACACACCTTTCCACGCCATTTCACCTCTACCTCCTCTCCCTGAGCAATGCAGGGGGGGAATGGGGAATGGGCATTGTCGTCAGTCCATAACACTTTCTTGTTGCCTCTCTTTCATCATCACTCTCTTCCCCTGCTCCAGTGTGGGGTCCTCCCACGGGATGCAGTCCTTCCCAAAATGATCCTACATGGGCTTCCCACAGGCTTCAGCTCTTCAAGAACTGATCCAAGATGGGTCCGTACCACTGGGTCCATCCTTCAGGAGTGGACTGCTCCAGCATGGGTCCCCCACGGGTGGCAGCTCCTGCCAGACTTCCTGCTCCACTGTGGGCTCCTCTCCATGGGCTGCAGCTCTGACCTGGAGTCTGCTCCTGCATGGGCTCCTGCAGCCTTCTTCAGGCCATATCTACCTGCTCCACCATTGGCTCCTGCATGGGCTGCAGTGTGGAGATCTGCTCCGCCATGGTACACTGTGGGCTGCAGGGAGACAGCCTGCTCCACCATGTTTCTCTCCACAGTCTGCAGGGGAACTTCTGCTCTGGCAACTGGAGCAACTCCTCCCTTCCTTCTTCACAGACCATGCTGCCTGCAGGGTTATTTCTGCCTACATTTTCTCACTCCTCTCTCCCAGCTGCTGCTGCACAGCAGTGTTTTTCCTTTCTTAAATATGCTCTCCCAGAGGCGCAACCAGTATCTCTCAGTGGCTCAGATTTGGCCAGCGGTGGGTCCCTTTTGGAGCCAGCTGGAACTGGCTGTTCTCTAACATGGGGCAGCTCCTGGACTCATCACAGAGGCCACACCTGCAGTCCCCCTGCTACCAAAACCTTGCTACTTAAGCCCAATACCTCTAGCCAAGACACAGAACACTTCTGAACTTGAGTAGAATGTTTTCTGAACAGACACTGGAATGCGTGACCTAAAGCCTAAGTTAATCATACCAGCTTCAATTCTAGATTAACAAAATGGTGATGGGCATTCTTTTCTCTGACATCTGTTGTGCAGACTTAGACTAATAACTTTAGGTTTGTTCCATTTAATTTGCTGGATATTTATATGCTCCCTTGCACACAGAGTCCCTAATCTTATTTATTTTTGAGCAGTATTGCTATACAAATACCTGATATTGATATATGCCATTATAACTTGTCTTGATGAGGGCAAAGTTGGGCACCCTTGGAAGGAAGTGTGCCCAATCAGATATGTTGTGTTAACCATTGCCATCCATCTTCAGGTGTACGAGGAACATTTGTGTTTCGTGTTCATAATGCCCTGAAGGCTTTACTTCAGTTACTTCAGCTTTATGGTTGAGGATACCAAAGCATAAGGATTGAAGTGAGTTGTTTGATGCCACACACCGCGTCAGCAATTACAGGAGGTCATAACAGGAATTTCTAATTTCTCTACTTTGCAGTATGAGATAATGTTACTTTGCAACTGAATGCCCTATGTCAGTCCTCTACAAGCAAGAATGGACATAAACACACTTTCCAACATCTACTTTTTCAGGTAGTAAAAAAAGGGAAATGCTAGGCTTTTCTTTATTATCAACCCTCAGTCAGAGCTTCAATTATGTTCATTTGTCACTAAGAAAACTCTACTTGAACGAATAATTCACAATAGATAATGCATTTGTTGAACTTTGTCTGTTTCTCTGCTTCTAGACTTTTTAAAGTAGTTATAAAAAAAAGTTTAAAAAGAAGATTCCAGACCTAGAAACACTTAACTTGAAGTACGTGAGTAATCCTGTTGACTTCAATAGGACTACTCAGCTGTTTATAATGAAACACATATATGTAAGTTACCAGCTTACTGGAGCCTTCTTTTGAACTTTGAATATGAAATTAAAAAATGTTTTTCACAAATATTTGAGCTTAAAAGTAACTTTTAAAGAACATTACGTCTAGCAAAGATTTAATGCACAAATAATCACAGATAATGAACAGTTGTGTGCATGCTGTTTATTCAAAAATGAGATTCAAATATGAATAAATATATATTTACAAAAATAGTTTTCCCTCTGTCCAGATTTCTAATACAAATTTCCCCAGAACTAGCATTGTAGAATTGGCAGGAAAGATCATCTGTGGTTACAGGATCAAAAGCCAGTCAAATCCTTTTCTCTAACATCTAGAACAGAAATAAAAGGACACTTTTTAGCTGTCATATACTTTTCTGCTAGATACCTCAATTAGGTTGATTTTCCTCTTGAGAACATAAGTGGTAGTCAGTAAGAACCACATAGAAATCCATGAACAGTGAGTATAATAAAGAAAGCCATAGGGGGACAAGTAAAAGGGCCCATTGTTTTCATTATGTTTATGGAATAAAATGATATACTTTTCCTTACAGTGTTTCAGCAAATGGCCTCCAAAATTATTACTTTTTAATATTTTGTCCAATCTCATATTCCTTACCACTTCTGTAAGTTAAGGCAGGTTACAATTTGTCCCACAATATCTTTCAATGTATTTTCAAATATAGACTGCTGCAGATGAAGTAGAAATACTCAATGTGCCACATTCCCTCCAGGTTTGTGCAAGAGTAGTAGAAATCAAACAAAACATCAGTGGTTCCACAAATTCAGTTTAAATCACATATTGTGTTTGTATGTCTTTAGGGAAAGGAAACTTGATTTCTTCTGTTCTCTCTCTCTCTCTCTCTCTCTCTCTCTCTCTCTCTTTAAAGCACAACTGTTGAGAAGCTGTTATGTTTTTGTAAAGCTATGGGAAGACTAGGTGTAATCGTGTTTTCCTTGACCCACTTTTCTTTTTTTTTTTTTTTTTCTACATTAGGAGTTGGAGTATTTCTCACAATCTTTAAGGTTGTTTCCCTGAGAATGTCAGCTTTTAAAATGTCTTGATGTGGCTTATGCTCTACTGAAGCACTGAGTTTTGAGGGAGGGAGAAAATTATGTGTGCTCAAATGACATGCAGCAGCCCACTCTGTCATGAGAAACCATAAATATATTCCAGTTAGGTGTTGCTAGATCCTTGATATTCTGTGCATAAGGCAGAAGAAAGAAAATTTGCTAGATATTTGACTGTAATATACATGAATAACCTCTATGGTACAGGAATGCTGAATAACATGTGTTTGTGCGTCAGCTGTCTCTCCCAACGCTCCTGAGACTTTCCAAAGTCTATCATACCACAAAGCATTAAATTTGTGCACTTGCTCATATGCTATATGTTGTAGACTCTACTGTTTACAGCCTGCACTTTGTCACTCTGATGAAGTAAAATTAGTAAAATCACAGCAGTAAGAACTGAGCGGAAATATTAATTCAGGAAGAATTTTGTCTTCTTCTGTTGTCTTATTATAAAGTGGTTTTAACAGCTGGGGCTACACATGAGGAACATTGACAAACTGGAAGGCATTAGGCCAAACCTTCTGGAATATTTATTTCTAACATCTGGAAACTAATCTGGTTCTGCTGTAGGCAATTTAGTTTCCTATGCTATCAACCCACAGAGCTGTGTTTAAACCTGCTGGTCATGTGATCTGTTAGAAATGACCTGGAATCCAAGATAAGGCTCTTCTGTGTTGTTTCAAAAGTGGATGTGATCAGTGAATGGCCACTGTTAAATTTGACAGACAGCCCAAACAGAAAGTCAACCTTTTAAAACTTAACTGTTCCTAACTACTTGAAAAATATTTCTAAATACTTTGAAAAAATGTATTTAAAACCCATTCTCTGCAACATCATCTTTAGTTGTTTAACACTGTCTTTTGTAGTAACATATCTGCCTTTGCCTTCTCTGTTCTACACTCCATGCTACTAGGCTCTATATACTTTACATTTTGTATGTAGAGTTTTTCTTTTTTTTCTTTTGTCAAGACTGTAGGCAAATTAAAGGGACTTTTATTGAGTTACAGATCTTAAAAATAGGTTTTGAAAAGCATCTGTGCTTTTGTGTCACTTCTATGAAATAACTTGCCTTAAAAGTTTGTTCCTTTCAGGAAAGTAAGTCTGAAAAGCCATGAATTTAGGAAAAATCACAGTGACAGGCTTTCAACCTTAGCAGTTGAAGACTCTTTTCCTTAAGAAAAATGGCAGTGCATCCCTTTTAAAGATTTCAATTGAAAAAGAGATTAACCTTGATGCTGGATGCAGCAAAAGCACTAAGGGAACCTTAGTCATGGTCTTTCTGGACACAAAAAGGAAACTTGCAGGGTTGTTTTGTTTGTTTGTTTGTTTGGTTTGGTTTGGTTTGATTTTTGTTTGTTCATTAATTTTTGTTTTGTATTCTTTTCTTTTTTTGTTGTTGTTGTTTGTTCATTTATCTTTAATGTTCTCTGGAATAAACATTTTGCTGATTATCATCATATTATCATTTTATCATACCAGTTTTCCTCATGTTTCAGAGTTGAACAAGAAAAGATGAAGTTTGTTTATATAAAAAAAATCAACCCTGAATATTTAAGGGGAGTCTCAAGTCTATTTTGTACTATACATAATTTTATATTTGGATCCTCTGCTAAATTAAACTTGCATAATTCTACTAGGCTGTGGATACTGATGGATTTGCACCAATTTGTTAACAGCTGATGACTAACTCTTGTGGCCCATCACCAGTCACTTTGGGGTAGAGTAACTGCAAGTCCCACAGAAAAGATATCAGCCACCCTATTCCTTAGTCTTCTGTTCATCACCCAGAAAAAGACAGTATTAGCCGTGAAGCTCCAAAGTTTGAAATGATATTAAAAACTGGCATAGCAGTAGAACTTCAAAAAGCTATTGACATTTTGTCTTTATTTATGATGGTTGCAGCTTCAAGTTTTGAGGCAAGCTGCCATGTAAGCAGTAATTCAGACTTATTCCCCCTGAGGAGCTCTTGGTGTGATTTAACTGGATTGCAGATTTAACTGGATTTTTTTTTTTTTTTCAAAACAATAACTGAAGTGGCCAAACAACCAGGGCTTTCTGAAATAAATCATTGCATAATATCAGGTCTATTTCTCCCCTTAGCTTTCCCCTTTGAGAACATAAGCATTAGTGGCTAGGTTATGCAAGAAAGACAGGTATGCATTCTCATATCTGCATCAAAATGGGTGTTGAATCCCATTTCCAAGTTTCAATGTTTGCACTTGAATAAGGGTCTGACAATGGTGGGAATCAACATTTTGTTACTTTTCTGAGGACATAGTACATAGAACAGTCTTTTGTGAAAAGTTTATGTAGAAAAATGTTTAATGATGTCACAAAGTCCAATTAACAGGTATAACACTAGATGTGAAATTCTGATAAATCTCTACTGTAGTCTTTGTAGCAGTCACCGATTTAGATTAGCTGAGTGTCTGCCTCATGGTTTCGGTGCCATGTAATAATCCATATTTATCATTTCCTCACAGGATACTCTTTCCTTCAAGATTCTTTCCAGCCTTACAGACATTTTAGCTTGCTAACATTAAGGCCATCATTTTAGATAACAAAGGTCTAGGGACGTTACTAATGCCAGCTCTTTCTTTGCCAGACGAGGTAATTCTGAACTATACCCTAGGGCCAGATTCTGATCTCATCTGTGCTAGTGGAGTTACTTGATAGTTTCTGGTATCAACAACATTATAGTAGTACAAACCTTCCTTAGCTTTCAGAGCCCTCTAGATTCCAGCTAGCATGGAAACCCCATACTGAATTCCTGCAATGATATCAGGTTAAAGGTTTATCCCTGATATGGCTTATTTATATTTTTAGATTTAAAATGCCACCAACTTTTCATACGATGGCACTGAGAGCTTCTTCAGTGGAGCCTGAAGAAAACTTCTAAGTTTTGTGGTTTCAGCGTAAATCATGACATAAATATGCCTGCGCATCTTCACAGTAGACAGATCAGACAAGCTAGATGAATTTGAAGTAAATATACAGGAAGCATCAGACCAAGTAGAGAAGCTGTGTTCATAAGTCACCCAGACTGGATGGCATTCACTTGGGAGCTTTGAGGGAACTCAAATGTGAAATTGCAGAACTGCTGACCAAAGCATGCAAACTACTATTCCAAACATCCTTTGTGCTCCAGTGCTCCAGCACCTGATGGATTGCCAGTATATATCCCATGTGCCATAAAGTTTCTAGAGGGAATCTTGGCAATTGTAGGCTGACAAGTCTGACCTCTGTTCCTGGTAAAGTTGTAGAATCTGTAATAAGGATTCACTTCACTGATCCCATAAGTGAATATGGTCTTTTGAGAAAAAGAGACAGTGTCAACAGCATGTGGATAAAGATGATCCACTGGATCATGTGCTACGGTTTTCAAAAAGACTTTGGCAAGGTCTCACACTAAAGGATACTACAGAGACAAGATTGCAATGGAATTGGAGGGAAGTTTTTTCATGGACCAAAAGCTCATTAAACAACAGGAAGCACTTACTAGTCACTTTCCAGGATGGAAGAGTCAGGAGTAGATTTCCCAAGGGCTGCTGCTGGCATTAACATCTTCATCAACGACCTGGTGAAAGAAGTACAGTGTAGATGTTTGCGGATGATGTCCACTTCCCTTGGTTAACTGAAGACAATGTCATTGGCATAGAACTGGGTGAATGGACAACAGTGTGGTAGGTGAACTTGTAGTGCCTACAAGGCGCTAGATGTAAGGTAACACCTACAGGGAAGAATAATTTAAACCACACCTACATGACGCTGAACTTGGAAATGTCAATTACAGTTCATGAAATTGATTTTGAAGTCTTCTGAAATTGTTAGCTCAATTACTCTGTACAGAGTAATGTTGGACGCAGGCACAACCTGGGAGATGAGTAGCTAGAAAACAGCTCTGCGGAAAGGGATCTGGGGGTACTGATCGACAGTAAGCTCAACATGAGTCTGTAGTGTGCCGTGGCAGCCAAGAGGGCAAACTGCATTTTGGGATGCATTATACACAGTATAGCCAGCCAGTCAAAAGAGGTGATTCTCCCACTATATTTAGCATTGTTGTGGCCTTGCCTTGAATATTGTGTGCAGTTCTGGTCTCCACAGTATAAAAAGGGCGTTAAGTTACTTGGAAGCATCCAGAGGAGGGCAACAAAGCTGGTAAAGGGGCTGGAAGGCATGTCTTGTGAGGAGAGGCTGAGGACACTTGGGTTGTCTAGTCTGGAGAAAAGGAGATTAAGGGGCGACCTCATTGCTCTCTCTAACTTCTTGAGGAGGGAAAGTGAAGAGGGAGGTGCTGGTCTCTTCTCCCTGGATGCATGGGAATGCCACAAAGCTGTGCCAGAGGAGGTTCAGAATAGATATTAGGAAAAATTTCTTTACTGTGAGGGTCTTCAAACACCGGAACAGGCTTCCTAGGGGTGCTCAATGTCCCATGTCTATCAGTGTTCAAAAGGCATTTGGACAATGCTCTCGTTAATATATTTTAAACTTTTGTTTAGCTCTTAAGAGGTCAGGCAGTTGGACTAGATGATCTTTGAAGGTCCCTTCCAACTGAACTATTCTATTGTATTTGCAGTGGCAGTCAAAATGGCAAAACAAATTATTGGTGGTTGTCTGGAGAAATATCCACCCTCACCTTGAGAACTGTGTAGTGCTCTGGTGTCTGCTTTTGTAGGGTATAATGGAGTTAGACAAGGTACCAAGATGGGCAACTAAAATGGTTAATGGGATGGGGTAGCTGGCTTATGAGAAGAAACTGGAAAGTCTGAGACTTTCTACTTTAGACAGCAGAAGTCTGAGGGCATATATATTAGAAGCTAACAAAATCATGAAGGTGGTAGAGAAGGTTAAGGCAGAGCTATTATTCACAAATTTCACAACACCAAAACCAGCAGGCATTCAGGAGCCCAGCTTTAAACAGACAAAAGGAAGAACTTTCCATATCAGCTAATGGAATGTGCTACCCCAGGAGACTGTGGAAGGAGGCAACAGGAGGTGCAAAAGGAGTTGATACAAACTCACTCACAGCTGATTCATCCACAACCAGGCCTAAAGGTCCTTTAATAACCAATGATAACCCCAATGCAACGTTCTGAATTTTGGGAATAGGAGAGGGATATGGACTACAGAAAATGTCCAAGCCTGTGTGCCTTTCTTCTAAGCATTATCCCCTATTACCACTCATTTTACTGATTTCTCAAAATAATTTGAAGTCCTCCCTGGGAGGTAAAGGGCTAAGAAATAAGGTGTTTAAGGGTTGCAATAGACAAAATAAAGGGAAGAGGTGGGAATCAGAAGGTAAAAAGTAGTAAAAGAACCCAGGAAGCTAGAGACAGTGAGCACACCAAGTAAGTAATCTGACAGTGTCTACTGTTCTTTGAAGACACTGAGGGAATAAGCGGGCAGTGTATAGTGGTGCCGCTTCCTTGGGACATGAAAGGGCTTCAGAAGAGAAAGCAGTCCAACAGTCCCCAGCATCCTGCTGACAAGGTCAGAAGGAGGTTGATGAGATCTTGCAACTTGCTGGGGTGTTGGATGAAAACTATGTAAAGAAAAAAGCAAGGGGAAAAACACAGCCAGAACAAAAATATGAGGTTCTGGAGGAGCAAAGAGAGGGATTTTGATGTGAAACACTAAATGCATGTGTGTACACGTAGCAAGTGCATAAGTCAAGGGATTCTGCAAACATACCTGTGCACACGGCTTCATGTAGTATTTTCCAGCTTATGTCCTCATGAGCCAAATATTTAGCTTTAATATTGTATTACTCATTAATCAGACTGCCTGAAGTCACCTACAAAACAAAATAAAAACAAATATACAAACAAAAAATTGTACATGTTATGGACAACATGACAAAACCCTGAGTGCATCATCTGCCTCTTATGTGCCCTGACCAACCTGTGACCATCTTTCTCTGTAATGTTCCTCTGCAACCTCTTCCCCACTGGGTATGACCCAAGCTGTACGACATTAGAGCAGACTGCTGGGACAACAGCTAACCTGTGAAAAAGAGCTGTCAGAAGCCTTCACTTGTGGTTTCCACTCATGTGTTGTCTACATTGTGACTTTGAATCTTCATTTAAGCTCAGCCCCAGGTATGCTGTGCCTGGCTTTATACTTTGCTAACTCTGGCCGTGCTTTACTGCCTTCAGTCCTGGCTTGTCCTCAGACCTCCCTCATCACTACAGACTTGTCTGGTGATCACTGGTCTGTTAGCTGCATGTGCCCATCATCTGCTCTTCTGTTCTTGTTTGGGTGCTGTGGGCTTGTGCCCCTTGCTGGCAAGGTCACCGCCTGTGACCCTCGGCTATCCATTGGCTTTGCAGAACAGCCTGCTCTTGCTGCTCCCTGACAAGCTACACTTGCCTACAAACAGTCACTGCATTTACCTGCTTCTAATTACACAGTGTTGAGTGGAAATCTGTGACTGACATCAATAGGGACATTATTCTTTTGTTCATGTAGGTCCTTACAGACCCACATTTATAGCTGGCTTACTATTAAGAAAACAAACAAACAAACAAACAAACAAGAAGTTAAAAGGCTGTAGGTTGTATGAATTGCTTCACAATAAGGCAGACTAAAATCCTGCAGCTAAAGATTCAGGCTTTATCTATGCTTTAAAGTGGAGGAAGTATCAATATATGAGTATGTGTAGCCATGCATGCTTAGGGCTTTTTTCTTCCATTGACATTAATCTGAACAGCCACTAGCTACGCTTCCCCAGTCCCCATTCACAGTTAGCTATGTCTAGGCTCCTGAAACTTCAATATATGGCCAGTTTGTTTCAGACCATGAATCACTATATTAATAACAGTAAGAAAAAAGGATTCTATCCAAAGTTTAGCAATGCAACAAATCAACCCAAAGTAAGGAACTGAAATTTGCTTTGCATGATTTTGAAAGGAATTAAGAAAAAAAAGTATTTTTTGAGCACTGGGATAAGTTTGGCTTTTTTGGGCAGTCCATCTGGAGGAAATATTATAAAATGGCATTGTCCTGGAAAGAGCAAGGGAAGCACTGACCTTTGGTCCTTTTCTGTCAGGCTTGAAAAATACTCTTCGTTGTTGCCAGTGAATGCTGAGAACAATATGAACAAAGTGAATATCACTTGCAAGATGATGTCAAACTGTATCAAGTAAAATAACCTGAAGGAATACCTTTATGTTAAATTACAACATCTTTCAGCAGGTATTACCTTCTGCATTTAGAACTGAGTGTTTATTTTTCTTCTCAGAGAAAGGAAAAAAAAAAAAACAACAAACTCTTGACAGCCCTTTGTGCTGAAGGTTACATTATTAATGAGTGTAGGGAAAGGGAGGAACTTTATATAAATACACTATAATTGTAGTCAAAAGAAGATGCAGAACAGAGTGTTCAAAGACAATGTGTGGTAATTGATTTCTTTAGGATCTTTAAACATAAATGTACATACATGGAACCAGATCCGACCTGAGTTACCGGCAGTGTTAAATTAAAATAATTATTTGGAAATCCCCTGGAATTATGGTATCTCCACAGCATTTATGCATCAGATCAGAGTATGTATGAGTATGAGTAGGAAAGTAGTCAAAAACATTCCTCCTCCATGTTTTGGATTCTAAAAGACCTTATAATAATGTAGCAGCTACAAAGCTTCAAAGTAGGAAAACCTCTTTCAGAAGTTATTGATTTAAACTCAAGGTGAGCCTTAGAGCAGCAGCCTTGTACTTGGGGATCGTGCAGCATCACCCTGACCCCAAAGATAGCTGTGGTAATACAGAAGCAAAGGTTCATCAAGAGTTTCTAGGTGCAGAGGGGAACATGATCACACTCTTGACATGCTGCCCTGCATTCAGACAGCCAAGGCAAAAGTTTGATTAGGGAACCCATATTTTTGTATTTGCCATTCATGACAGCAGGAAGTAAGAACATTTATTGATACAGCTTGCAGATGTGGTTTCTTGCATATATTCTTTACTTCAGATACATCTGACTTGCTTTTAGTCATGTGCTATAATGTCTACTTCCAGGGAGAAGTGCACACCTAATAACATTTCAGTTCAATATGGGAAGTAGGCATTAGATTTTTTAAAGAAATTGTGGCACAAATAAAATCCCCAACTTGAAAGCTATTTAACTCATGTTAGTTTGCCACCATGGTGGTGTTACCTACTGCTTCCTCCCTTCTATACCCAACCATCTGTAAAATCTGCTCATTGGATTATCTATTACATTTAGATTATTAGAGATCTGGTGCACAGAAATATCTTTTGTCAGTATCTCTTGACATCACATAGCTCAATAGGATCTAACATGGAGTGTAACTGCAAGATGCTACTGTAACACAAATGATAAATAATTGATGGCACAGGGAAAAATAGACCTTTTAACCTTTTCTTTTCTTGGGATATCTCAACTGTGTTACATCAACAACAACAACAACAGCAAAATGTTGGGAACTTATTCCATCATGCTGTAGAGAAAGAGAACTTGTTATGAACTTGAGATTTCCTGAGATAATCATTTTGGGCATCGGAGATCATAAACTGGGGACACGTGACCTAACCTCACTACTGGCTAATAATCTCTACAGAACTGCCTTTACCTTAAAAAGTGTTGAGTTTAGGCCATTCCTTTGCAGGATTCCTATCTTCTAAGTCTCACTAGTAGGAAGGCTCTCCTGACATTTGGCCTACATTTTGTCTTTCCTTAATTTAATTTCTTCTGTTTCTAAACCCTTGAGTCCATCTGTATAACTCTTCTTAATAGTTGCTATTCCTTTCCAGATAAATTATTAGGTGGCGCTGTTTGAACCTCTCTGCATGATTTTTTTATTGTTATACCTATAACTAATTTATTTCCCTACTTCTTTGTGATCATCTGTATTACTATCCCTTCCAAATTAATAGTGTCTGAATAAACACGTTTCCATTTTGTTTGTCTAGTGAAGGACATTGCAAAGGCATGCTATATTTAATGAACATTCTATGTTCTTTCTGTTTGTCTGATTGATGTAATAAGGCTTCTCAATAAGAATGACAGGTTTTCTGGGTGGAACTGGCACAAATGCAGGGAAACAGGCAATGGTATCCAACACCTCCTATTTTACCAATATTTAAATGGCAGTGCAAGCTGAAAAGTAGAATCTCAGAAGTTTGTTTTGGGACGGGTTAAACAAAAGGCTATCCCATGGCCCCACACTCAGGTTGTCTAAAGAGCCACATACAGCCAGTCTTGAACACTGACACCCTCCTTCTTAGAAAATAAGCCTCAAGCACCTAACACCAGTCCTACACTATAGATATTTATCTCTTGCTTCATCTCCATCTTCACTCTGTGATACTGCACTTTATTTTAAGAGTTAATTATAAATACAACATTTCTTATGAAGTTATTATATGCAGAAAAAGCCCAGCATTGCATCTGTCACAGTATTCTCACTTGGTAATTCTGCCAAAAAGTAATGGCAAGAGTTTCTCTTTATAAGCTGTGCTTATTCCTTATGCTTCCACTATCTTCCAAAGGGTTAGAAACTGTTATTCATTCCAGTATTTTAAAAGGGATTGAAGCTAGACTTTCTTGACAGTAATTACTATGATCTTTCTCCTTTTGAAGGCTGACACAACATTTCTTTTCTGTTATCTACCAGTACTTCTAACCCAGTTTCATTTACAAGAGGACAGCAGCGAGAAGAAGGGAATTATAAAGACTGAGATTTAAGTGACAAAGTCCTACTTCAGGAGAGCTGCCAGAGCTGTGCTGGGGTAGGAAGATAAGTATGCATCATGAAAGAATCTCTTGCATATACATCACAGTAGAAACTGATGTAAAAGGATGTCTGTGCACACTGAGCCATTTCATCTGATTCTTAATGACCACTTACAGTCAACTGCCTTGTCAGCTTATTTATAGAGCCCAGTTATGGTTTGTCAGAGATGCAAAAGTGAGGTTCTAAGGAGTACAGGAAGTACCAAAAGTCATTCCAAGCACTATCAGTTTATCCCGGAATGCAGGATAATCAAAAGATGTCAGCTCTTGCTCCTTTTCAGTTTCCAGTCCATAGATGATATCACATCTTTTCTCCAGAGCTTTTCTGGTGGCAGTTCTCCTTAAAGCTGCAGTTCTGTTGAGCTAGCTCTCTGGTTTCTATCTTTGCTGTTACACCTTCTTTTCTGCCTGTTCTTCCTTCAGAACAGAATGCTGGTTTTCCTCCACAGGGGATCAGACTTTGATCTTAGGACTCTCTGGCTCAGCAAATTTCTTTACTTCTTGAATTGCCCACAAGCCAGGTCTCTCCTCTTGTATTTTGTCTTCAAATCCCACAGATGACCCTTTCTTCCAGTTCTAGCCCTAAAGATTCTTCTATATGATACTTCACAGAAGAGTATCTTCCACCACATGATCATTGAAAGAAAACATCCACTTTGCGAAGTCTGTATCCATTTACAGTACTATCTACTCCATTCTTTTGGTCACCACAACTACTGTTTCAATAATAATTTTATTGTTTTTCACTCTTAAGGAAAATGGAGAAATCCTACACATCCCCAGCTCTTATTTCATTGTTTGGTTGACTGGTGATTTTTTTGGTCTTGTTTCCCTAATCAGTCTCACCAGTGAACTGTCAATTGTGATCAAAGTCTTGGGGTCCTCCTTGCATATTTAGCTGACAGATTTCTGCATTACTTATAACATACAAAAATTGACCAGCAAACTACCAACTGCAGTGAAATAACCAGCATACAGAGACAGAAATTATCAATCACAGAACAAATATTAAACTTTTTTTCATGAAAGATAAGCAAATGCAAACTCCATGTTTCCTGTTCTATTTGCTGACTCCTCTACGTGTTGACTATCTGGCAGTTGTTTCTCTATGTTGCACTTACCTGAATTATCCTTACAAATAATCACAAGCCACTTCTGCCTAATACTAATAAGCCAATTGCTTATGCTTCCTCAGCACAGCAGAACTCACCCTCACTCTGCTTCCATGGATACTGATTGTCAGCCCATTTCTGGATTTGAGGAACACTATCGCGTGAATCCAAATGGTACAATTTGCAACAGCAGTCTGGTTCAGGGCCTACTGAAATCAATGAGATTATTTCTCTGACATTAAATAGGCATTAAATTAGGCCTTTAATGAATGGTGCAACACTTCTTACAGTTCAGAACAACTTAACTTCAGAACAACTTAACCTGGACAGGCTTAAGCACTGGGCGGTGAGGAACCTCATGTAGTTCAAGAAAGGCAAGTGCAGGGTCCTGCACCTAGGGAGGAATAACCCCATACACCAGTACAGGTTGGGAGGTGACCTGCTGGAAAGCAGCCCTGCAGAGAAGGACCTGGGAGTCCCGGTGGACAGCAGGTTAACCATGAGGAGTGGCTGAGAGAGCTGGGATTGTTTAGTCTGGAGAAAAGGAGGCTCAGGGGAGACCTCATTGCACTCTACAACTTCCTGAAGGGAGGTTGTGATGAGGAGGGGGTCGGCCTCTTCTCTCAGATAACTAACGATAGGACCCGAGGAAATGGCCACAAGTTGCGCCTGGGGAGATTTAGGTTAGATATCAGGAAAAACTTTTTCTCTCAAAGAGTGGTCAGGCACTGGAACGGCCTGCCCAGGGAGGTGGTGGAGTCACCGTCCCTCACGGTGTTCAAGAATTGCCTGGACAAGGTGCTACAAGATATGATTTAGTAGCTTAGTGGGTAGTATTGGTGATAGGATGACGGTTGGACTAGATGATCTTGTAGGTCCTTTCCAACCTTGTGTTTCTATGATTCTATGATTCTATGAACCAGCATTGTGCCCTTGTGGCCAAGAAGGCCAATGGTATCCTGGGGTGCATTAGGAGGAGTGTTACCAGCAGGTTGAGGGAGGTGATCCTCCCCTCTACTCAGCCCCGGTGAGGCCACACCTGGAGTATTGTGTCCAGTTCTGGGCTCCCCAGTACAAGAGGGACGTGGAACTCCTGGAGCAAGTCCAGCAGAGGGCTATGAAGATGATGAGGGGACTGGAGCATCTCTCATACGAGGAGAGGCTGAGAGAACTGGGCCTGTTTAGCTTGGAGAAGAGAAGACTGAGAGGGGATCTTATCAATGTGTACAGATATCTGAAGGGAGTGTGTCGAGAGGATGGGGCCGGACTCTTTTCAGTGGTGCCCAGCGACAGGACAAGAGGCAAAGGGCACAAACTGAAACACAGGAAGTTCCGGCTGAATATGAGAAAACTCTTCTGTACTGTGAGGTTGACAGAGCACTGGAACAGGTTGCCCAGAGAGGCTGTGGAGTCTCCTTCTCTGGAGATATTCAAAACCCGCCTGGATGCGATTCTGTGCAATGTACTCTAGGTGGCCCTGCTTGGCAGGGGGGTTGGACTAAATGATTTCCAAAGGTTCCTTCCAACCTCAGCCATTCTGTGATTCTGTGATTTTGTGAACTTAATGAGAGATATTGTTTTTCAAGTGTAAACTCTCAACAGTTTTCCCTAGAGGAAAATTTAGGACATATAAGGACTTTTTTTTTTTTTCTTAGTCAATGATGATAAATTCATGAAGAATTCCAGACTCCTCCGGGAAGAAAAGATTCAAATTAAAAATGAAATGTTGCATGGACTTGTGTGCATTCAAAGCGTGTATTAATTTTAAATAGGTAATAGGTACTTTTAAAATTCAAAATACCTGGGAAAAAAAAAAAAAAAAAAAAAAAAAAAAAAAAAAAAAAAAATGATTTTTAGAAAAATTACAAAAAAAAAAAAAAAGAAGAAAAAAAAAAAAAAAAAAAAAAAAAAAAAGAACAGCAAGTATGTATTTGAGAGCAATTGACTAAATCTGGATGCAATTACAGGGACCCATCCACCCATGTAAAGGATGGAGGATATAGCAAGAAGAAATGTTATATCATTGTCATTCTATCAACTACTTACAGCTCAATAGTATGGAAAAAAATAAATGAGACCTAGGAGAAAACAGGAATGTGAAGAGCAGAAGTGTGGGAGGAAAATGAAGGAGAACAGAGCATGGTTTCTACCTGGGGCATGGTTTATGGTTTTAGAGTTAAGGTTCAAAGTATCTAAGGACAAATTCATCTCTATTCTTAGAGAAACAGAGTTGAAACAGGGATACATTTGTTTTCCAAACTCCTGAGAATTAAAATTCAGATCCCAGCAGGAATGGCTAAGGCTTTCATCACTTTGGAGAAGATAAACAGAATGCCGTGCAACTTATTGCTCATTGAATTCCTTGCCTAGATTCACTGTTGTGCACTACTTGCTACTGGCAGTCAGCAGAAGGACCACCTGATAGGAAGGTTGTGCAGAGGACAATAACTAAGGCAATGCCTTCTTTCTCTTGCAAAACTGAGCGGCACCAGTGAGAGACAAGGATTTGGTTACGGCAGTTGGTAGGGCAGGACTGTACTGGTTCAGTGTGTTTCTTCCCCTGGAACCCTTCCCAAAGCCTAAAGCTGAACCCTGACCAGCTATTGAAAAAGAATTGTCTGACCTCCACTTTGGATGAATATCCTTGCTATTCTTTTGGGCACATTGTCTTAGCCCACAATAGGGAACTAAATCTAACTGAGAGTTTTAGAAACATAGTACTGCAAGCTCTGACAGAGCAGTAATGTTCTTTTGTCATCTTTGGTAGAAATTCATGTCAGTGTCTGCTTCTATCAATTCATCTTTCCTCAACTCTAGCACAGCAGTGTGTGTGTGCCTTAGTGATTATTCCCCTTATTTTAGTCTGGCTGTTGCACCATATTGGAATTAATTATAGTGATGTGTAAGTATAATCTGGTCTAATTTGGACCCAGAATCCTGAGGTTTAGGTATATCAGACTTTAGAATGTATTTGGAATGGTAGCTAGCTAGCTAGCTAGATATAAAATAATCAAGAAACAGAAGATATTGTTAACTCCTATCTGTTCTCTCAACAAAAATTTGGTCCTAAAATAGCTAGAAATTATTTGGGGAGAAATAGGAACCTTCAGTAGACTGTAGACAATTTACTACTGCTGCCAATACTGAAATACAACTCATTCTGAATTAATCTAGCAGTGATATATAGCACAGTAAATTTACTTGTTATGAGTCTAGGACTGAGATAGTTTTGGGAAAATTGCCTAAAGAAAAATCTCACTTGTAATTTAATTATTTTTTTTTTTGAGATTTAAGTTTGCTTGATGTAGGATTTTGCTCAGAGGACAGAAAAGATGAGTGGCCAGAAAAAAGGCAGTCTGGTCCCAAGTTCAACAAAACACACCAGTGTGCAAGAATAAAGTCGTGAAGGAACAAGATCTACGTGTTCAAATGTCATCTGGGAGTATGCTAAACACCACTAAGGGAACTTATTACTTGTAAATAAATCTCTGGAGTATGAGAATCCAAATGTGAACGTCCAAATGTGAAAGTCAGCCATGCACTTCTGTGCTACTGGCTACGAAACACCTTGTCCCTTAATCAGAAGCTAGTATAATAGGTCAGAAACGGGAAGACAGGACTTAAAGCTTGGTGACTGCTTAAGCATATAGACTACTGTTGGGGCTGCAATAAAGAGCTTTCCATATTCCATGTTTCACGGTAGCTGGATAGAGGAAATTGTAGCTTAGGTTAGGTACGGATAGATTTGGTTTGAATAAGGCTCACCTAATTTTAATTAAGCATGTGTTTGCAAGTAAACAGTTGAGTGCATTAATTAATATTTCTCTTTTCTCAGTGTCAGATCAGAAGGGGATATTTCTGAGTAAACCTGAATATTGAAAATAAGAGCAGGAAGGATTTGACGATATTGTCCCTTCTGCTCACTCCCTTAGTCTATGTTAAAAGCCAGTCCCTAAGAAATTGGAAAACTCCCAAACTCCATCAGAAGATAATTGGAATATGGGGTGCTGGATTATGTATAGAATCAATTGTTCCTCTTGAGAAACATTAGACTCAATGCAAGACTGAGACAATGAAGCACTCTAGATGTACTCTATCATACTCAAGATGTTACTTTCAGCTTAAACTTAAACACTGGAAATGTTAGAGGTGAATGTTAAATTGATTTCTGCAGCTGTTTCAATCCAAGAAGTGTTTGACTATTCTTCCAGATGGGCAGCAATAAGAGAGTTCAATAGTTAATGGAAATATTCAGGGCATGAAGGAAACACCTCAGGGCCAGAGCAAGTCCAGCTCCGCCTGCTTAGCACAGAGTGCATTTGTTCCAACAGGTCCTTTCTCTGATTGTGTTCTCCTATGCTTGAATACCCAAGGTAGAATTTGTCTGAAAACCATTCAGGAATAAATATCCATTGGAAATAATGGCATGTAGACTTGAAATTTTTCATCCGGCAGTCTCCTTGGATCCCATGGTTACTAATTGTGGAAGGTCATAGGGTCACTCAGAAAACTGTGGGCCCTGCAAATTCTCCAGATTTGCTTAGTGAAGCTGATGATCTCAAATGAAAGCCAATAGTAATTTCACTGAACAGCCACAAATCTAGAAAGCTTGTGATGCAGACCAAAGTTCAACATAGTTGTTTTCTATTCAGCCTGTATTAAAATAAAATAAACAATGACACTTTCTACAAACCAAAGACCCTATATTTTAGCCAGCTGTAACCTAAATGCAAAATTTCCATGTGTAAAGAACATGGACAGAGGCACAAACACTGTCTTACTAGTTTTCTTAGGATATCCAGTTTGTTCTTCTCAAAGGTTTCAGCATATACAGTGGTGCTTGAAGTCTTCCATAAACAGCCTCCTCCTTCCTAAGGAAATAGCAGTTTACAGACTATTTAGGAAGTCTCTTCCCTGTGACCAAACACCTTCCAGTGCAATATCTTAAGCATGGAGAAAAAATACACTGCACCTGTTAAGATCTCCAAAATTTATACTGGCCAGCAGGCATTTGCAGAGTACACTTAGATCAGTTAACTCTCTTAGAAACATGAGTTAGGAAAACACTGTAATGAACAAGTCTGCATTTTAGCTCTTACAGACTTCTAGAGCTTTCCTCCATCTGGGTTAGATTAGCAAAGGCAGTTGACTCAAAATGTTCATTTTTTATGATTGGAATATTTTTTTTTTTTTTTTTTTTTCAGTAGTCACTCCAAGCTACTTTTTCCTCCTCTGCTGCAACATGGATGATCCCTCATCTCTTCCACCTATCTTTCCTTTCCTTTCCTTTCCTTTCCTTTCCTTTCCTTTCCTTTCCTTTCCTTTCCTTTCCTTTCCTTTCCTTTCCTTTCCTTTCCTTTCCTTTCCTTTCCTTTCCTTTCCTTTCCTTTCCTTTCCTTTCCTTTCCTTTCCTTTCCTTTCCTTTCCTTTCCTTTCCTTTCCTTTCCTTTCCTTTCCTTTCCTTTCCTTTCCTTTCCTTTCCTTTCCTTTCCTTTCCTTTCCTTTCCTTTCCTTTCCTTTCCTTTCCTTTCCTTTCCTTTCCTTTCCTTTCCTTTCCTTTCCTTTCCTTTCCTTTCCTTTCCTTTCCTTTCCTTTCCTTTCCTTTCCTTTCCNTTACATTGACTTTCTTGATTAACATATTCTTTCTAGCCTCTGGCTTTTTGTCAAGTTATAACATTTTCAAGAGTTTAGCAAAATGGTTATAGTTGTGATCAGAATTAAAAAAAAAAAAAATCT
>VXAA01007293.1:129233-158109 GCA_013399115.1 Anseranas semipalmata
TTTGGGATGAGTTTTAAAGAAAACAAAAAAACCCCCTTTTTTTTTTTTTTTTTTTTTTTTGGCTGTGTTACAATGAACTCTTTTGCTGCAGAAAGAAGAAATTCCTCTGTCTGAACTGAGGCTGGCTAGAGATCCAATTGAGCCAATATTGGGAGCATTATTTCGATACTAAATGATGTTTGAGAGACAGAGCAATGTGAACAGGCCTGAGTAATCTTTACAAAAGAAGAGATGTAGTCAATGTTTTTTACAGCAGAGAAGTGGGAGACAGATGTCTGTCACAGCAGTGAAGACAGGCAGTGTCACAGCATAAGGAAGTAATGTCTGCAGCTGCAGTATGGTTGCATATTCTCAGGGCATTCGTCAAAGCTAGAGAAAAGCAACATGCAGTAATTGAGGCCCCAAACAAAGGATGCTGGGATGAAAAAAAATGAGTCGCTTACATGAATAGGAAAATTGTGTCTTAACAAGGAGATTTTGTGAGACTTTATTGTTTCCTAAAAGTGCAAATCCAAGGAGCAGACTATGTTGAGGATGATGTGTGATACCAACCTGAATCGTGGGCACCATAGTGGTGGTTGTGCTGGTGTTGACAAGGACCTTGTGGGGCAAAATAATAGTCCTCTTTTTACCACTGAGATTACTAGTGAAACATCTACAGAGACAAGCTGAGATTTGCCCTGGAAGAAAACCTTGTCTGCAGGAGAAGGCAAGGTGCAGGAATCACCAACTGAAAGGCAACAGGTAAAACTGCTTGGGAGTTAGACTGTCCAGGGAAATGGGACAGAAGGGGAAGAAAAGGAACCAAGGACAGGGGAGCCAGGACACCACATAGTTCTGCAAGGGGAGAGGAAAATGCCTGGAAATTACCCAGCAAAGGAAGAATAAGTGACTTGCCAACAGAAAAACCAGGAGCATGAGGTTGAAGTTGGGCCTGACATGTCCAGGGCTGGCAGTGATCTAATCAGTGAAACATCCTTCCACTCTCATAGACTAGGATGTCATCTCAGAACAGATGAAGTATTGGTGTCTGTGGAGGAAAGATGTGAAAAAATGCTCAGTTGTTCTCTTTCACCCAGTGTTTTAGTAGTTCCTGAAATCAAATAAAACAAGTGCAGTAGGGACTTTCTATTAAATCTGTAACAATCTAGATATCTGATAAGCATAATTATAGTACATTATTGAGATTTTGGTCCCACTAACATAGCTATCAGAGTACTGACTTTCATACTGTACTTATAACCCATGATAATTTGCTTGTTCCATTAATCGAGAATACTTCCTTGAACTCACTGGGGACATACTGGTATAAAGTTCTTAGAAATAAAGTCAAAATTTTCATGCTATTTTATCATTTGGTAACTTAGGATTTATTTTTATGTATTTATCTCTCTCTATATATATTTATTTAAGCCACAAGCAAAACTTTAATCAGCATCCCTAAGAAGGTAATCATAATCCTTTCAATAAAACATGTGCTTCAGTGTATTGAGTGCCATAGTATGCTGGTATTATAGGGCCTGAAGAAATCATTGTAGAGAGTGCATTAAAGTATGTGTGTATGAAGTGACTGTCACAGCCATTGCCCTGTAGTATCAGGCCACGTGGTGTCTATCAATCTACATCCCAAAGAGAATTCCTCTCTGTGCCTCCTACTCTCTCTGCCTCATATCAGTTTTGTGGGAGTATAATTTCAACAACACATTCTGTCATTTCTCTGTTTTCTAAATTCTCTTTGTGACTGCTTCTCATGAACAGGCAGCAAGTTCAAAATAAGTGACTGTGAAATTCAGTTCTTAAAAAAGGCAGAAATGATGTAAGATCAATTAGTCTGTACAGGTGGCTGAAAAGAAAATGAGGTTTCCTAATACATTTTAAACTACTGATGTAATTTACATTTGAAGCTATCTGAAACAGATCCATTTTTGGGTTTTGGCAGTTTTGTGTACAAAATACAAGCATTTCATTTTTTTCTTTTCTTCCAAAAAGCTGTATTGGAAATATCTCTGCGGATATTTCAGATATCCAGAAGTTTCTGCTTGCTAAAAACAAGTCGGAAGAAAAAAAATAAGCAGGGGATAATATTTTCATTAAAATATTAAAAACCCCTTGTGGTGGTTTTACCCTGCTGGGCAGCTAAACTCCACAACCAATCTCTCACTCCCCCTCCTCAAAAGAAGAAGGAGAGAAGAAAGTATGATGGAAAGAAAAAAAAAGCTCACGGGTTGAGATAAGGATAATTTAATTAAAGTGAAAAGAAAGGGAAGAAAACAAGCAAAGGCCGCGTGGAAGCACAGAGGGAAGAAAAAAAAAATATTCTCTACTTCCCATCAAAGAGTGATGTTCAGCCACGTCCTAGGAAGCAGGGCCTCAGTACACGTAGTGGTTGTTTGGGAGGACAGATGTCTTCATAACGAGAGTCCCCCCTTCTTCTTCTACTTTCCCAGCTTTTATTGCTGCGTGTGACATCATATGGTATGGAATATCCCTTCGGTCGGTTTAGGTCAGCTGCTCTGGTGATGTCCCCTCCCCACTTCTCGCCCACCCCCAGCCTACTGGCTGTGGGGGGGTTGGAGAGAGTCTTGATGCTGTGACAGCACTGCTCAGCAATAGCCAAAACATTGGTGTGATATCAGGGCTGTTCTAGTTACCAGTGCAGAGCACATCACTATATGGGCTGCTGCAGGGAAAGTTAACTCCATCCCAGCCAGACCCAGTACACACCTGCACATAAACATAAAAATGTAGAAACAACAAGAATACCAGATTTTTTTAATCTTTTTTTTTTAAATATTTTTTTTTCTTTTCTTTTCTTTTTTTTTTTTCTGTAAGGAACCATTTTGGAGAAAGAATCATTACTGAAAAAATTCAAGTACCTCTAATGCTTTAGATTTATTTTGAGATATGATACGAATCTTTCAAGAAATAGAAGGCAGAGGTTTGGATCTAGTTTGCATGTGTTGCTGATCAAGAATAATTTCACTGAACTGAAAGAGAAAAAGCTGGTATAAAACGGTTTAAATAAAATCAGAATTTTAATTCCCTTTATGTGATTTGTTAACTAAGGATTAATCTTTTCTGTTAAAGTCACCTATGAAATCTTCATCAACACTCAGGGGAAGATAATAAAATCTTTTCCATAACGCAGGTCTTTCAGAGTATGGAGCGTCTTTGTGAACTTCCCACCTTGACTTGCTTACAATCTGCCTACAGTATACTGCCTGGAAAGTGTAAATCTGATTGTATTATTCTTTATGGAATGATATGTCTCCATCTTTTACCTGAACCTACAGAGAGACAGGGAGTGCTTTTGTGTGCATGCACAAGCATGGCTGAGTATCTTTCTCGCCACTGGACTGCACAAAGGAAGCAGAATGAGTAGCTCAGTGATTGTACATTGTGACAACTGTAGCATATTCAAATTGTTCTTCAATTGTACATCTCTCTTTTCTTCCTCTTCCTTCTCAGGACATGAGCTCCAGTACCTGATTCCAGCTAAGCACCATCACGAGATCTTGAAATGCTGCTTTACATAGACTCTGTGATGGGAAGAGGGAAGGTGGTGAGCCAGGTTCATGAGGGCATTTCCCCAGAGCACTGGCAGCTGGCTGGATGCTGACCTCTTTTCAGTATGCAAACTGGCCCAGGACAGCACTCTGTGGACCTTGCTAACATTTCCCAGTACCATCAGGCAATTTTTAGACTTCTAGTCATATAACTCTTGCATGGAAAAGTGGTGTAATACATCTCATCAATCCCACTGCTGATACTTTTCTGTGTGGTCTGCTCCTGAGATTTTCCCCAGTCTAGTCCTAAAAGAATTAAAACAGGAGCATGTGCTCCCCCAGGAAACAATTCTGCAGCATGAATGACTATCACTACTGGGGAAATTTTCATCATATTTTCCTCTTTTCTTGGAATTATTCTTTCTGTATATGTTCACTCTGCTCATTCCTTTCCTGTGTAAACAGTCTGCTTGTTATATTAATGTTACAAATAGCATGAAGTAACTGAAAAGCTTAAATTATGAGAAACACATTTCTATTATTCATTTGTTCCCTAAATTGCCTGAAGGGTTTCTATTTTATCCCTGCAGTCCCTTGATCTTAATGTTTCCTTCACTTGAACATCCTGATATTATATATATTTTTCATCTGCTTCAGAATTAGACAGACCAGAAGCGATACCTTTGCCAATTCATCTTCACTTACACTTTCTTCATTCAGCCTGTCAGGCGCTACTGAAAAAGGGAGACAAAGCTGGAACATGACAAATAGGCACTGTGATTGTTTTCAACACGCCACAAAAAAGTAGGACAAAATATCTTAATGTTTTCCTCTTTCCCTTCATCCTTCATTCAGCAGAGATTTGCTGTCATTTATAAAGGTCACTGGCCTGTGAAGCACCTGAGAAGGCAAAAACTTTTTCTTCCTTTCCAAGTATGTATCCAAATCGCAACAATAACATAAACCTTTTATTATACAACGGGTGGCTGCAGCCACAGCTAGTCATGATCAGCTAAATAAAGGATTTTAGGGGACGGCCTATGTTTATGCCTGCCCAAACAAGCCTGTCCTACAAACCAGATAAAATGATGCTTTATGGTAAGCATTTTGAAACTGTTGACAGCTCTGACAGCCTTCATTTCGTTTGGAATATTTTTTAAACAAGGTCATTTAACTTCATGCAAAAGGCCAAGATAGCAATCAATAGATTACTGTGTCTTGTGTTGTACAAGTACTGTGCAGGCATTTTGCAAGTATGGCTAGTCAGCATACTCTTCCTCTCCACAAAACGAAACTGTTTCCTCACAAAGCTCTTGGGAGCTTATGACTCTATGTCCTAAAGGTAAAATAATCTTATATTTGGAAAGGCTGCCATAATCAATTACAATACATGCTATTTACCTAACTTATATCTCCACCACCCTCCACAGGCCAAGTATCCTGAAGAGAATTGTCTCTTATCATGCACTTCTTTTCCTTTCTATTGAAAATGCTGATGGAGAAATAGTTTAAGCAGTAGGTAAGAGAGGAGCATGAAACAACAAAAGTACAGTTAGTATGAAGTAATATAAAAGCTTTTTCCCTGTCAAAATATTTCAACTTCTAATCAAAATATTTTAGCTTTGAACTTTCTACAGTTTTCTTTCCTCATGAAAAATGGTCAAGACACAAAAAAATCTAAAAAAGGGGAAAGTGTTTTGACCTGTTGTGTTTGCAAATGGCTGAGAATCCTGTCACTGTACAAACAAAGTACCAGGAAAGCACTCACATAAATTTAAATGCTAAACTTTAAGTGTCCATCTTACTCAGTAAGACTGTTCAAGTGTTCAAAGCTAAACATCCATTTACAGAGATCAGAGCATTCAGTACCTTATGCCCATGTGAGAGCATGAACAGAAAGAGTATTCAGAGATTTTTTTTCAAAATGTGTTTTTTTCTGTTCATTATAATTTCTAGTCTTTAAATTGGGTTAAATGATATAGCAGGATTTGAGTTGGGCCTGTTGATATCCTTTTGGGAAAAAAAGCTTTTTCTGGTTATGAGGCAATGATGCATTCCATAGACTTCACCTTCAGACTTTGGAGGCAGCAATTCAGGAGAACAGATCTGTAGAAAGGTAGGATCTAGGAAGAGGGGCAAATAAACTCCCTGAAGATGGGAGGCACCAGGGATAATGTTCCTCAGGAATAAGCAACATGAAACAGGGGCTGCATGGCAGAATGGGTGCTTATCCTGGATCAACAGGCACAGAAAGCAAGCACCATTCCTATTTTATATAGCTTTAGGAACTATAAAAAAGCGAGGCTGTTTAATCCTGTACTCCCAAAATATGAGTGCAAGATGCTTGTCTTACCAGTTGCGCATGAAAAATTGCTTCTATAAAGTCTCCAACAGATTTAGCATGCTGTGAAAAATTTGAGTCCTCTTATGGCTTTAAACAGAGGCTGCAGACCTAGAGCTCAAGCTCTGACTCTGATGATAAGGTAGAGCTTGTTAAAAAACAACAGCAATTCCTCCTCTCCCCACCTCCCCTCCCCCTGAAAAACAAACAAACAAACAAACAAACAAACCTTATCCATCCATCCAGATTTTCTCCCTAAAATATTTTCGTGGGTTTCTTTTCAGAAATCTTTCTGCCTTCATTATGTGTGTGCCACAGAGGCATTTCAACTATCCCATTTTGTTTGTGACAGAGGTGAACGGGTCCACCTCCCAGGAATACATACCAGTACTTAGTTACCCTGAAGGTTAACAAAGAATTTTGGTGGTTGAGTCTTGTGTGCAGCAATAGGATAGCCCTGCGTATCGAAAAGGGAGGCAGGGTCTGCCCTCATGTCACAGGCACTGTAAGGGCCTCATCTGCAGGGAATAAAGTTGATCTCGACTTTTTAAAGTACATCTACATCACCCCACAAGCAAGTATGCAGAGATGACCATCCTCAACCCTATGAGCATTATACACAAGCTTAACCTGAAGATTAATTTGAAGTCTGCTCGTGTACACAACTGTTTGCAGTAATGGGGACATTATGGGGGATTTTTTTATAACTCCTTTACAAAGTAGAGGTAGCATTTATAATTGGAACACATTCCCTCTAACTCATTTTTATTGTGGTGAATTCTAACCATCTTCAAGACAGCAAGGTCAGGTCTACCTCAGCCTCTTTGATGATCCCAAAACTTCTAGTGTTTTAGAACCTGGCATTATGAAGATAAACTGACATCATTTCAACAAAGACATTTTGGTTTCAAATTTTAACAAGAGGCAATTTTCTGAACAGTAAAAGAGCTTGGTGAAGTTGAAAAGAACAACAACACAGAGCATGCTATTCTAGCTGCATTTGACATCCTCGCACCTCACCTGAAATTATCTAGAGGAGAAAGGCAAAAAAATACAAGTCTGAATGCACTTGACACACTTCATCATTCATGGTAATATAGGAAAAGATAAAGCCTAGGATAATTTAAGACAACTTAAACCAGTGATGCTTGAGATTATCTGAGGATCTTCTTAACCTACCTAGCAGCTCTTTGAATGACATACAGCAAGTCGGATATAAAATTATGACTTTAATCAGAAAGGCCTTATTTTCTTTGGTCTTTTTTCTTCAAGTACTAGGAGAATGGAGAATACACTATTAGTGATAGCAATAGCTGTAAGGCCAGGATAGGACCGTTGCTGAAATTTTCACTTTTGAATGGACAGTGTCGTGATTGGCATTAAAACAACACCCCAAGTATCAATTCATTTTAGTGTTTTTGCAGTAATTAACACTACTTGTAATGTAACAGGCAGTGACAAGAAATCTCTGAACAAGCACTGGTCCTTGAATTCTGCATTTCAGTTCAGAAGAGCAGTAAGTCGGCACCACTAGAAAAATATTGTTGAAAATGTTTTCATAACATTTGGTTAAAATTCAGGCTAATCAAAACATTTAAAGGAAAAAAACAGTATTTGTTTGTTTTGTTTTATTCTGTTTTAAGCATATTCTCCCCCTGCAGACAATAGCAGAATGTGAACCCACACTGTGGTGTTCACAGCTGAATTAATGCTTCATAGCATTCCACTGGTGTCATATAGGCGTAGTGTGACTTCCCCAAGGGCTACATAACTCTTGAATATACAGACCAACTAAACAACACAGGGGCCATTTAGGTCTCACTAGTAGATTTGTTTTCTCCATTTGTCCTAGTAACAGCTTGAGAAAAAAAAAAAAAAAAAAGTGAGCTAACAGGATAGCTCACAGTGCAGAACTTGCACAGGAGTCTTATTGTTTCTGTTGTGCAGAAGGGCACCATGAGTTCAGGTTCCAAGTAAGTGACTCTCATTGGATTAGTATTGGGTTAGTGTTAGTATCCTCTCATTGGATTAGTGGATGCGCTAAAACTCCTTTGTAAATCTCACTCAGAGTGATTCAGGCCCAGATCATCAAAGGAGTACATACATAGTCATATACATAGTATATACATAGTCATATACAGAGAGGTCTTTGTAGCCATGAACTCATGCCAAGCTCAAATCTATGGATCTAACTTCAGTGTCAGCTGAAGCTGCATTACTTCAGAAGATACCATCCTGTATAATCAGTTCTGTATCTTATAAGAATCAGTAACAAAAGAGAGAAATTGAACTTTTTTCTCCCTGAGCGCTTATGAACCCTCTGCAGGACTATCTTCCTCTCATTTAGCTTTCCTTCCTGAGCTGCCATCATGGAGAGCACAGATAATAGAAAGAGAGAAGGACTGAGACTAGCCCTCCATAACTTTATTATTTCTTCATGCTGATATTCTGTTTTAATGCGGTAGAATTTTTGGTAAACTTTTTGTCAAGCTCTTTCCAGTGAAAAATAGACAGCAAGCAATTTAAGTTTAAATGCAGTGACTTTACGTTTCTTGAAATGTCATCATTCCTGTGATAAATATGCTTACTTTTGAAAGGAAAGTGTAATTATTTTGCTGAAGTATATGAAAATAGCATTTGAGAAGAAGAAAAAATATGGTACTCTTTGACTTGGAATTTAGTTTCCAGCCATTAATAACCTGCCTATGTCTCTGGTGGAATTGTGAGTTTGTTTTTCCTGTGCTTACAATACATAGAAACTGTTTCTGAAACTAGGAGCTGGGCCAAAGGGAAAAAAAAAGTCCAGAACACCTAAACAACCCCCTCAAGGTCTATATTGTGTATTTAAATTAGTTCCCTAGAGCAGCAAGAAGTAAAAAAATCTAATGTGCATCTTGTTGTATGGTTTCAAGTATTATTTACTTTATGGAGGAATCAAATGTTTATTATGGCCTTTTTGAAATTATATTTGCAACTACATATGTGTCTAATTCTTAAATAAATAATATCTGTGACTAGCAATATTATATTTCCATTAAGTTTTCCCAAAGCCATATACATGCAACGGGACCAAAAGAAAGTCTTACTTTGAAAGACGGTTATAAAGTGACACTCTCCAAGATTTTCAGTTTATCATAATTTATAACAAACACAATAATTGAACATTACATGAATTATACCTAATGCCTGGGTATTCTTGACAGTCATTTTTGTATACATTTTGGGTGCAATTTTCTAATGTATTTAAGTGACTGAAAAGCAGATGTCTAAATTTCAGAAGAGGTATATACCAGTTGAAATCTGATTAGACCTAATTCATACTTTTCTAAATTTCCATGCAAAGTAGAAACTAAGATTCTTGAATATCTTTTCCTTATTTTATTTAGATTTTACTTTAAGCAAATGAAAAAAACTGCCTACTGACAAGATTCTCTGTACATAATTGAATTCACCACACAGTGTCCAAGCACCACTACTTGGTTGTTTCTTCACAAAAAAATCAGCTTTGTTAATCATCCTGAACATTAGCTAACTTAAATGTCTTAAAGAAAAAGACAAGACAAAGAATCAGGACACCACCAATACCTTCTTATATCACTATCAGCAGAGGCATTTCACTGGTGCGATCTGTATGACATGTACTTATAAAGAAAGGTAGGTATATGAACGTCTTTAATAGAAACTGAACTTCTGCTCCAAACTTACATCAAATTCACATTTATTGATTTTATGGTATGAGCTGTCTTCCAAGCACAGAAAAGTTCCATAGATGTCTGAAAAAAAAAAAAAAAAGAGTTATTACTTCAAATACTTTTACCCCTTACTGACTTTGATTTTCCTCCTACTTTGCTAAAATGACACATCCCCAAAACTAATGAAGTATATACGTTACGTTAGTTTGTTGTTGGTGGTGGTTTTGTTGCAAGCTTGTGGCAGTGCTTCCAGTCCCTTGAGGGTAGATATATTGGTCAAAGAAACCATCCAGATAGGTAATAATACAGTGTACTCTAATGTTCTTTTACACATCATATTATTTACCTGCACTGCTTGTCAGCAATTGCATGTTTGCTGTAAAAAAGATGTTGTATGGGCTTCATTCTTCCTTCATCTGAATGACTCCTAAGTAGAAGACAGTAGAACTCTTGTTTGAAGGTACAAAGAGGAGATAAGAAGCAAGATGTCTGAAGTACTCCAGATCTCTGGATGAGTTAAATCTTCTGTAGGGATCCAGAACATAGAATATACATGAGCCATGTACTGACAAAACATTGTTTTGATAATTGAAGTGGATCTTAAGTCTGCAACTCACAATTTCCAGGAAATTATCTGTCTGCATGCTCCCCTGTGTCTGAGTATGCATTGGAGGATATGGGTGAACCACTCTTGTACTTAGGCCTTCTGAAAAGCCGTCAGGGCATGAGTTATCTGCCTGTACTGGGACAGGTGTAAGAAATGTATGAAAGCAAATGAAATTGCCTGCAGTTTCAAAAGCACATAGATAGTGCATTGGTGCAAAATTAATTAAGAGCTAATGAGTAAGATTATCAAAGTTGCAAGAGGCAATTCAAAATATGCCAAGGAACATAAATAAAATTTCTTCCTAATAGCATACAAATATAGAATAAATCAGTAGGCTTAGAATTTAAGGCTTATAAATATAATGTATTTAACTGACCAAGTATACATTTTCCATATTGTGAAAGAGTTTTGTAATTAAGATTTAACTAATTTCAAAGAATCATAGAATAGTTGAAGTTGGAAGTTGAGCTGGACCTCTGGAGGTTGTCTAGTCCATTTCCCTCCTTGCTCAGAGCAGGATCAACTAGAGCAGGTTGCTTAGGATTTTGTCCATTTGAGTTTTAAATATCTCCAAGGATGAAGATACCAGAGCCTTTATGGCAACCTGTACCAGTGTTTGATTTGTGCCTGTGAATTTTATCCTGAAAATTAAATTGAAGGAAAACAGAAACAAAAAATGAAAATGAACTTTTTCATTGTCTCATCTGAACAAGATGAGACACAAATAATTAGGAACAATATAGCTATATTTTGAAAGTTCTTTTTCTGTTTTAAAATCATTTCAGATGCTGTTAGTAACAAGAAAAACAACAACAACAACAACAATGTTTTGTTAATTTCCTTTAATGTATGTAACAAAAACCTGCTCTTAAATAGTGTAAATTTTGTGTAAGTCCATTCTCAGAAAGCCCAGACAGATGCTGACCTTACTGGCAGAAGGGTATAACAGAAGCAACCAGAATCTTTCCACTAATTTCAGTGGGCTTTGATGCTAAAAGAGGTCTCAGATCTTTTAAGCCAACATGAATTTGTCCCACCTACATTTTACTGAGATTATGGAATGATGAAAAAACACTTTTGATATTTGAATTAGTCAAATGCTTAATTATGAAAGTGTTGAAAGAAGAATGTTCAGCTTCATTGCAATTCAATGGCTTGTAAATTGGCAACTAGCTGTAAATTAACTCCTGGATTTCTTTAGGTTAATCAAATCATTTTTAATGCTGGCTTTGAAATCCACAGATTTCATATGATGTAAAACATGATAACATGATCATTAACATATAAAAACGTGTTTCCTAGCTGGGGGCAGGAGGGGGACTGGACATTATAATAATAGTTGTTAATTTCTCTTTTGTTCTCTTTTGTTCTCTGTTCTTTTCCCATAGACCTCCAAAAAAGAAGAAAAGTTCAGTATTTCTGGGAAACATGTATTCTAGTGATGCTAAAGTCCTGATCTTCACTTCACAAAAGAATCCTTGGTAAGGTTTCCACTACTTTTCTCTGACAATTTATTGCAAAGGACTTCCATTTTCCTCTTCATTTCTTTCTTTGTAGGGTTCCCATCACTGATCCTATTGCATTTCCTAGCAGGCAAAACATGGAACCTGACACTCCTGTACATTTACTTATCAAATTTTCCACCTAGGGGACAATATAATAAATCTGTCAACACATTTGTTAAACATTAGTATTTTAGCTATCTGTCTGGGGAAAAAAAAGAAAAAGAGGCTTTTTAAAAAAGAATGATTTCTAAAGATCCGTTAGAAGGATAAAAGCAGGGAGATAGATGACTTGACTCAAATAAAAGGACTGGTAAATATCTTGTCTATAGACTGAAACCAACAATATTTTAGGAACTGCACCTGGAAGAGTGAAACTATATGTCTAACTAGCATAAATCTTTTATTGTTTATCAAAGTGAATGCGAAAGAGTGTGAGGAAACAGGCAATGAATTTTAAAAGGCAGAAAAGGATAACTTAGAATCATGTCATTATCTGCACAGGGCCAGCAGTTAAGAAAATCTGGTGCAGATTTACGGCATGATTTCAAACCTTGCTCTGAAGTTTATAATGGAGCTGACTCAGCTTCAAATATCTGGTAAGAAAGGCTGGGGAACTACTGTCAGGTGGACGCAATGCCAGTCACTTTCTCTCCCTCTGTTCTGTCAGTTGCATTAATCATGTTGTTTTTAATATGTTAACCAAAGAGGGCAACTACCTCAAGAAAAGACAATTTGCTTTTTTTAGTTTTTGGCAGAATTGTTGTTGCTAATGTAGTTATCAATTGATATTTTCTTCTCTTGTGGTACTTTCTTATAATAATTAAAGTTTAGGAAAAGATTTCCATGCAAATTTGCTTGTATTTAAGCACTTTCATTATCCAAAATTTATGTTTGACTCAAGTCTAAATCTTCATGAAAACATATCAATGTCAAGAAAATCTTGTCTCCTTTCCACCTCTAAAACTCATAGATATTTTCTCTGCTTCTGTGATAAGCAAGACATTTTATAATCTTCCCTCTGAACTTTTACAGTGTTTCATTCATGTGAAAGCTAGTTTTACTGTGAGCAGGAAACAATTATTTCTCTGTGGGAGGAAGGAAAGGCAAAAAATGTAGCAAAAAATGGTTCTAGCTCTGTGTTAATAGTATCAGATTTTCAGCTGGGAAAAAAAATTGCAAAACAATACATGTTAGAATGATCTGTGACCACTTCCCCCTCAAAAGGCTCGTCTAACTTCTGGCAGTTTGACACGGTGCGTTAAAAGTCTCTGGAAAGCCAGCTGAAGCTTTGAAGATTCCAAGATGATGGAATACTTCCAGCACTCTATTTAGGATAAAATTCATGTTCCAGCACTCCAGACGTAATATATTTCTTTGTGGTGGACAGCATATTCCTTCCAGCAGAATAGTCCCCAGAGACTTGGTGATAGTACAGATATCCTTGAAGAATAAAAACCAAAATTAAGCCATTAACCCATTTTACAAACTATGGCTTTTTTTTTTTTTTTTTTTTTTTTTTTAAAAAATAGGCTTCCTGTTCCTCCTCATTCTTATTGATTGTAGAAGAATTTCAGACATTAATGTGCTCCAGATGAAACCCATCAAAATTATTAAGAAATAACAGGTTCATCTACTGTGTACAAATGTTACAGGATGATAGCCTTGGGCAGGCTGGCTTAATAGTGACATTCTGGGTCTCAGTATTCAATACCTGGCATTATGTGCAATCACCTGCACCTGAAGGTTACCAGGCCACTAAGGTCCTATTTCACATCCCGTTTGCACTAGTGACAAAGCAATAGATACCTAGTCTTACTGATTAGGTTATCTTGAGTGTTTTCAGAAAACAAGCATGAGGCATAAAGCTTACAGTGATTACCTTCTGCTGGGATTTAGCTATATGCACAAAATAAACAAATAATATAGTCTGGTCTAAGTGTTAAAATTCACAAAAAAAAAACATAAAAAAAAGAGCCCTCATTGTCATTCATAGCCACAAGCAAGAGTTTTTTAGGTGCTCCCTTGGTAGTCTTTCATCTGCTTTGTAGCTGCATGTCCTAGAATAGCAGTATGAGCACTCACTGTTCAGTAGCCCTTCATGTATTGCAGTACTGTGACTGCTCAGACAAGACACACCTCTGATCAAAATTTGGCTGCACGGGTGGTTTTTCTGTAGTAGCAAGAGATAATTTATCACTGACTAAAAGAATATTTTCATTGAGCTTGAATCAATCACAAAAAAAGAAATCAAGTCCTGCCTGCCTTTTGGCCAACAAACTTTTTCTTTTTCTTTCTCTTTTTCTTTTTCTTTTTCCTTTTCTTTTTCTTTTTCCTTTTCTTTTTCTTTTTCTTTTTCTTTTTCTTTTTCTTTTTCTTTTTCCTTTTCTTTTTCTTTTTCTTTTTCTTTTTCTTTTTCTTTTTTTTTTGTGGTGTTCAAGGAAAGACATTTATTCTATTGTGACAAATATTTCTCTCTCTCTCTTTTGTTTTATTATATTTTAAAAGAGCTGAATTAGGAAAACATTTGTCTTATGTAGACTGTGCAGGAATAATAAGCAGCCTGTGTCTTTTAGCAGCTTTCTTAATCATGCTTGGTTTACTGTCATGCACCATTCTGGCGGAGAGAGACCATTTCACAGCACTGTAATAAAGCACCTGTATTTTTCATTATCAGCAAGAGGGTCTAAGCTGTTTTCTTCTACCTCCCTTTCTCCCTTTAGTTTTTATAGTTGTGGTTACAATAGAATAAGCAAAACATAAATTACCAGTTAAAAACTCAGTCAGAAGAGAAGGAAAGCTGTGGGAGGTACAGAATACTGCTTGGGTTGTGCCCAGACAATCCATTACTATGGGCTGTTTGCCATTTTTCAGCCACCTGTGTGTTGCCATGACTTCTTAGAAACATGGAATAGTTCAGGTTGGAAAAGACCTTGTGAGCTGACCTCCTACTCAAAGAGGGGCTACATTTGAATAAACCCAGACTGTTAAGGACTTTATCCTATAGGGTCTTGAAACACTATGCTGGCACCACTCATTTTCCAAATCCCTGACTAAAATGTGACTCAAATTCCTTTGTCACCTCAGCTACCTAACTGGAACAAACCAGAATTTATACAAGTCTATTTTATTCTCCATTTCTCTGCTGAAATACTGGTCCCTTTCCAGAAATAGGCACTGTGGGAAGGAAGGATGTTTTTATGGTAAAGTCAATGAGTTATGAAAAAGTATTCCAGGCTCTGCTGCAGTAATTCTCAGAGCAAAACCCTTCTGCTCTCTGTAAAGCATTCCTCTGGTATAACGGTATGGATGTTACATGCTCTGGGCGCTTCTCAAACATTGTGAAGTAAAGTACTCATGTGAGAGAATAATCTGCTCTTCTTTTTACCTTGGGATGGATGATCAAGTCTCAGATCTCCAGCTCCAGCAATGAAAGAACTACTAACATCCTCTTTCTTGAGCTTTCATTGTGCCTATTAGCGATAGACAAGTGCCTCACAGAGAAATCAATCTGCCAGTGTGGTTCGTCCTGAGGTGTCAAACTGGCTTAAACTGGAAGGCTTGTTCGGGAATGAATTAGATCTGTCTAGGTGTTTTCATAGGATCAAACACAGCAGTGGCCAAGATAAGGTGTTGGGCCCTATTGAAATGCAAACAACAAATAAATAAAAAGGTTAAACTTGTCACTCTGCAAAGATTGTTATCAATAAATAGTGTGACTTTTGTTGGCTGTGCTGTGTGTGTACAGTATGTGAAAACACATGATATTCAATGGTTGTGTACTGTCAGGAGGTGCAGGCTTATCGGTGTCCAGGTTTTACAACAGCTACATTCGAGATGCAACCCTTCCGCTCGGCTGAACCAGCCAAGCAACCCTCTCATGTCCTCCTGCTGGTACTGCCCTTGCCTTGCTAGGTAAGAAGGTTAGTATGCCACTGAATGCACCACCGATACCAACAAATGTTTCTCATAAATAGCATAAGCCAGCTGTGGACTATTAGATAGCGTTTGGGATTCAGATTCAAAAAGCTTTTGAGCTTCTTTTCATGCTGAAGGCAGAAATTGAAGATATTAATTGCACTGCTTATAGCTTCAGCCTCTTCATCTGAATGAGATGCTTTGTGATTTCCATAAACCCCAGGAGTATGAAGCTTGAAGCTGAAATATATTTCCTGACAGATTGACAAATAGGGCAGATTTTTTCTTATTATATCTATTGGAATTGAAAACACTACCACATATAAACCAAAAAAAGACTCTTTTTATACATAAGAGAATTGTTTCCAGAAATGCTTTGAAAGATTTTCACCATTAATATTCCTCCTTCTTGCCCCGCACAGGGAAGTTTTTTGTTTTTTGTTTTTTGTTTTTTTTTTTTTGTTTGTTTGTTTTTGTTTTTTGTTTTTTGTTTTTTTTTTGTTGTTGTTGTTTGTTTGTTTTGTTTGTTGTTGTTGTTGTTGTTGTTGTTTTTTAACTGATTATATATTGCATAAAAACCAATGTAATTCTGGAAACCACTAAGGATAGTTTGTATAATGAAAAAGGCTTCATTCTGCCATTGTTCAATACTGAGATAAATCAGAAGTAATTTTACTATAGTTGTGGTGTCTGATAGGGACAAGAGTGATCAGAATTGCAGCCAGGTGTTTTTTTCAAAGAAGTATTCTGGGAGATACTGGCATTACTGTATTTTGGTTCTACATAAATGATTGATGGTAGAATCATATGCCATCTGTTCATGCTAATTATACGAAATGTTTGTAATAAAACCTAAAACTCAGCTTGTTTGTTATACTGCAGAAATTCCCACCATTACTGTAGAAGATTTATTAAGGCCTATGAATTTTAGACTGGAAATTGAGATCCTGCCATGAAAGAATCTGAAACAAGATGACAAGTTGTTCATTGAATCAAGGGAGTTTTAATGTCAGCAGTATTGTTTTTGTGAGCTAATTTTGTTCTGTGGCTCTGGGTAGGAGTTAAACTCAACCTGAAATTCAGATGAGAGGAAGCAAGGGTGAACTTTTGCAGAACAGAAGCAAAAAAGAGCATTCTGATAAGTCTCTTGATGACTTACAGTCAGTTATCAATGGCTTTACACAAAGTGGCGTATGAATGGATATGCCAGTGCATAGGTATGTGACGGAGATGAAAGCTGTTGGCTCTCCCTAACCCTTTTTGTGAAATATTTGTGACCCCAAATCTCTCTTCCCAGAGGTGTGACCCTTTTCTCTTATTATTGTAAGGCAGAAACTGTCAATGCCAGTTAGCCAGAGGCTGAAGAGGTTCCCAGCACAGTCAGGGTACGGGGCAAGGAAAGGGTCCCCCATATAAGAGCACAAATTTGTCAGGCAGTAGAGGACTGGATTAGGGTAACTTAACAACTGAATTTTGAGCAACACCCTGCCTATCCAAATTATACTGGTGACCCTTTCTGAGCAATTTCAAGAATGTACAGGTGCTTAAGGACACCGTTGATGTTTTCAGTATCTTCCTGTGGGGATGACTAGAGGATCCTGCACACAGTGTAGCCTCATCTCAGAGTTTTGCTTACTTTGCGTCTTATTGCTTCAATGGGCTGGGTTAAACTCCAGCAACAATAAAAGGAATAGATAGAAGGACAAAATGAATGGTTTGTATTCTGCTTGGCTGTGGGTGGGTGTAAGGGGAAGCAAGTATTACTGCCATTTATGGGATATAACAGACATATGCAAGCATTTCAGTTTTAAACATTTCATTATTTTCTTGGCTAGCCTGAAAAGAAGATACAAACCCTATCACTTCTGTCAGCTAATGAAGAAAAGCACTTAGGCACAGAACTAATCCAATTATTAGGAAGGACCATGTACTAAGGATCAGAAGATCAGGTTCTGTTCACAGCTCTGTGTTATCTGCCTTTAGTCTTTTCCATCTTCACAGTGGAGATGATAGTACTTAACTGACAACAGAAAATATTTTGTGATCTATAGCTGAAAGAACGATGTAAGTCTAAATATTATTTCAGTATCTTCTTTCCACCCACTCAGTAAGTAAAATATGTGAGAGTTATGGAAAGTGATGTGATAATTATTGTATGGAGGCTGAATTTGAAGTTGAAAGCACTTCATAGCTCATTATATATAATACCTCTCAGACACTATGCCAATGAGCTTGGTTTAAAAACTCAATAGAACAGATACTCAGCAGGCTAAAATAGCCACAGATAGAGCAGCACAGTTGCAGTTTCCTTGAATGAACAACATGCATAAACATTACAAGTTACTTTGGTTGCAAAGCTTCACAGCATACTTCAAGCTCCGATTACAATGCAATAAAGGATGCTCCACTCTCCAGATGAGTGACAGGGTGATGCAGAGCATTTTGCATCTGGGGGAGTTACAGGCAAAGTGCACTGCATAAGGATGTTGGGTCCTCACACTGCTGAGTTATCAGGAGTGCAAATAGTTAAACAAAACTTTTTTCTTTTTTTAAGCTTTAAAACCAGCCTCTAATTCTCTCTCTCTCTCTCTCTCTCTCTCTCTCTTTTTTTTAAATATGCTTTATAATGCAATTAGAGAGCTCCTGGAGGCACTAATTGGATCATAAAGTGCCTTCTTCATGTTCCAGCTGAGGAGAGAGGAAAAAAGGATCACCTCACGTCCTGTTTGCACCTGCTAAGATGTTTGTGAGACACCTTACAATTAAATTATAAACACCTAGAGGAGACTTTAAATTACATACTATAGAGCTAGAACCTTGGGTCAGATGGCAGAATCCACAAACACATGGCTTACTAAAGCCTCATATCCACCTCCTGGCACTTTTCCATCTCCTGGGGTGGAAAAGCAAAAAGATCTTTGTTTTTCCAGTGCCTTGAGTTCCTAATATTCTCTCTCAAAACTGTGATCTAAGTATATCTTAGGCTAAGTGCGATTTCTTGCTAAGCATACGATATATCTTTTCAATACTCTGGCCCAGGGAGGGATCCTGAGAGCAGGCATAACATGGATGGTTCTTATAATCACTTACAACTCCTGGGCAGTTGGCTCTGAAATGGAACTGTCCAGCAGATGTGAAGAGGTGAAGACTGTGGAGGTTTTATCCTCCATGGAGGCTGATACTGGGAAACAAGACAATTATGGTGCTAAATCTGGAAATTTTATGAGAACAACATAGGCTGCAGTAACCCCAAAGCAGTCTGAGGCAGAGGGGAACCAGGGACACAAATAACATCTATTCATGACATTGCTGTGCTGCACTCTCAAGTATTCTGCCTACCATAGAGCACGTATTGGTCCCTTTCTCATTCTTCTATTAGTATCAAATCAGCTGCACACAGGGTATAGTCTGGTAAAGAGGCTCTTGATCATATTTCTGACTCCTGTATTACCCAGCATAAAATCTGGATTTACATTTTATAATCCTCTTTGGAAAAAGGTATCAAGGAACCTCTGAAACCAGTGTACTACTATGGGTTTTCAGTAGTAGTGCTGTAAATCAGCAAGCAAGGGGAAAAAAACAAAACAAAACAAAACAAAACAAAACAAAAACTGTTGCGTCTCTAATCTCAGGATACAAATACACATAAACTTTGGCCAGTCAAATAATATACTATGCATAACAGTCCAAAAGCATATAGAAGAAATATTATTTATCATCAGGTCAGTCTGGTAGAGGTACAGTAACTGTGCAGCCATAGATGAGTACCTGTTCCTGCATATAGAACTGAACTGGAACTTGTTGATACCTTGGGCTATTTTGATATTTCTCCATATGCAGAGTTCCTGACCTAGAATGTAGCTTTGAATTTAATTCATAGAAACACTTAGAATTCAGGCACCTAAATGCCTTTATGAATTAGAGCCCTATTGAAATCAGTCATCTTTAGGCTCCTAAGTGTATACAAGAACCCAGGTCTTAGCCTTCTTTCAGGTAACTCCTGGACTTCTCTGTGGAGACTATCAATAGGTTTTTGTTCAAAAATACAATTTTTGTGCCATGAAAGTCTATATGGAATGAAAGTGTAGAGCCCACAATGTTAAGAGGCCAGAATGATGACTCTGTGAGCTGCCTATCTGGACTGGACTTTGAACTTGTGTAAAGTGGGTGAAAATCTCTAGCTAAGGTATCTGTTCCTTTCAGTCCTGCACAGTAACACACACTGACATTTTGTTGGTTTGTTTGCTTTCTGTAGCTTTTCTTGAGACTCATGAGACATCACTGTTGGTTTTATTCTTTCAGCTTTCAACACAAATTTTGCTCTCTTCCTATTAAGTAATATAAATATTCTTTGCACAATTTGATTTTGCAAATATAGCAATCTGTTAAATTATGTTCACATATTGTTTAACCTAGATCATCCTATTTCCCACATCCTGTGCATTTTTTAAAGATGGTTATTTAATTATAGGTTCCTCATGTTGACTGTTCTGCCAGTTATATCAATATACAATGTATCATTTATTCTCTTTCTCTATTGAGTGTTTTAATAAGAAACTGTGCAATTTAATGCTTTACAAATAGTACTGCTTATTCTATTAAAAGTGAACTACATGCTCTACCCATTTTGATATGAGACTCAGTAGCTGTCTGTTGATTCACTTTGGTACCTCCAGGAACCCATGGATTTAAACGGATTAACAGTGGCGTAATCTTTGAGTCACTCTTCCACTTTCATTTAGGAATAAGACACACCACAAATCTTGCTAAAATCAACTACTATTTTCAGGCTGACTACACAGACTCACATAAATACCAGGATGGTGGCCACTTCAAAATACAGCTAGCTCAAAAAAGCAGATACCAAATCATTTGTTTCCTTTCTGGAAGGCTGAAGACCACAAGACAAAGTGTGTTTCAGTCCCCATCATACAAAAAACACTGGCTGTCCCTTAAAATGAAAAAATAATAGTAAGACTTATTATTTTCCTGGCTGTGAATCCTGCTCAAAGGCCCAAGCAAGCTGCAAGCGCTTAGGCTGACAGTATTCTGATACCACTTTTTATCACAATTTAAATCAATATAAGCTCTCTGGGGCAAAAAACCATTTTATAGTTCTCTGTTGGCAGTACATTGTACCTGGCAGGAATTGAGAGACAAGGATCCTAAGAGCTGCTACCAAAAATTGTCATTGTAAGCACACGAACGTTACTTAAGAAGAACCTTTTTTAGCAGTTTCCAAAGCAATCAAAAGGAAAAAGTAAAATCCTGATCCATTTTCATACCTTTATTGCTATGCTACTGCTTACACAATAAAGATTTTTAGCTTCCACGTTCAAAAGATTGCAAATGACATGTGAAATAAAATGAAAGAAATAATAGAATGAGATAGATGACAATAGCCATTAAATTTCTCTGGGATGTTGTAATGATAAAAACAATAGGTATTGGTGAATTATAATCACCAGGATATTCAAATAACTCTAGAGTTCTGTTAGGAGTAGCTTTTGTTTAACACATTTTTTAAATTTTTAGTAAAGCATTTATAGGAAAAATATTTCAGTGAAATATTTTTTTGCCCACCCACATTTTTCAGCTTGTCAGTCAAAATATGTAAAAGCTAAGATGTTAAAGAAGAATACAGGCTACATTTTCACTTCATTTTGGATCAGATTTAGCAGAAAAAAGAAGACAAATAGATGAGTATTAAGAATTAAATATTATGGAACTGTTGATATTTTATAAAACTAACATTTGTTTGTAGAAAGAAAAGGGGAATAAGGGGTAGCCTGATAATGTTAGAGTCTCTAATTCTCTAAAACATTATGCTCTGTGACTGTGTAGAAGGAAGAAATGCACCAGAAAAAGTACCCAAAACTACTGTAATCTTTGATGCTGAGTCAGACATAAAGACATATGATTCAGTCCTAACATTTGGTAGTAATGATCATACCTATCTAGCCATTATCATTTCTCACTGGAAACCAGCAACCATATCATCTATCATCAACCAGGTCTGCCTAAAACAGAAAACTTTCTGCATAGGCTGTTTTGCTACATTACAAAATGAAGGTGGAGAAGGCTGCAGCATGACGAGGAGAGATCAGAAGAATATGTCTACCAAGAGGCCATGACAGTACACAAATTTTTGATTTATGTCTCACCAACTCTGCCTTGGAGGTAATTAGATTAACAAAACCAACTAAATTTGACAAAGAGCAATCACTGCTTTATCTTTTGGCTGCTTCACCAACAGTTTACAGGGAAACATTTTCTTTGGGCTTATAGTGTTTTTTTTTTCTTTCTTTTTTTCTTTTTTTTTTTTTTTGTTTGTCCTTTCCTGGAGTTGGAAGGAGTCTCTCTGGTGGATAAAGGCACCCTCTGTTGCTCTATAAATTGCAGCTATTGTTTAGATAAAGCCTATTACTTTGATTTTGGATCATAGAGGGCAGGCAAGAGACTGATGATTGAAGGAGCTAGACAGGATCACAGAAAAAAATCAATAAATATATAAACAAAAAAGAGGTTTTCAGACTTTAATCAGGTGATTTATTGCACTCTGCCTCCTTTTGCATTAGATGTTAATGTAGTTCTACACAACTGACTTGACTACACTTTGCTGTGTCTTCAGGAGTGTCTTGTACAAGAGCAGAAGAATAAATGTGTAACATATGAATTGAAATAATATTACTGAAAAGAAGAAGAAGAAGAAGAAGAAGAAGAAGAAGAAGAAGAAGAAGAAGAAGAAGAAGAAGAAGAAGAAGAAGAAGAAGAAGAAGAAGGAACAATGGAGGAACTTGACCACAGGAGATGAGCACAGCATCACAAAACTGATGCATGTCCACAGAATGATTCCTTGCCTGCTAACAAGGGAGAGGTTTGAAAGCAAAATGCCATACTCTCTTGCAAAAACTGTGTGTTACACAAAAAGGCAGTAGAGTATGTTTCAAGTTTAAACAGGATCTATGAGCTGCAGCAGCTTTTGATTGTATAGAACTGAAGGGAAAGTATAATCTAAGCAGATACAAGAACTAACATCTAATGTCTTTACAGATTGGTGATCTATTTACTATATGCACGTGTTTTTCTACAGCATCTGTCATGGTTTTGATTGGGATAGAGTTAATTTTTTTGAGCAGAGGTTCACACAATGCTGTGTTTTAGATTTTTGATGAAAATAGTGGTGATAACACACTGATGGTTTTAGTTGCTGCTGAACAGTGCTTGCACAGATTCAAGGAATTTTCTGCTTCTCCTGCTGCCCTGCCAGTGAGCAGACTGGGGTTGCACAAGAAGCTGGGAGGGGACACGTACCATATGACATCATGCTCAGCAATAAAAGCTGGGATAAAGAAGAAGGAAAGGGGAGGGGGGATGTTCAGAGTGATGGCATTTGTCTTCCCAAGAAACCGTTACGTGTGATGAGCCCTGCTTTCCTGGAAGTGGCAGAACATCTGCCTGCCAATGGGAAGTAGTGAATGAATTCCTTATTTTTCCCTGTTTATGCATATGGCTTTTGCTTTACCTGTCGTTATCTCAACCCATGAGTTCTCACACTTTTAACTTTCTGATTCTCTTCCCCAATTCCCCATGGGGAGAGTGAGTGACGAGCTGTGTGGTACTTAGCTGCCTGCTGGGGCTAAACCACTACAGCATCTTTCCATAACATAGTCATAGAAGTAACCTTCTGGATAATTTTGTCCATACTGTTGTGCATAGAAATACAAACCGATCCCAATGCACTTGCCATATGAGATTGGCTATTTTCACATATAAAGTCTGATCCAGAGTCACTTGAAATTCATGGGTATTTTTCCAGTGATTTCATTGGACTGTGGATAAAACTTGGAGAAAAAAATAAAAAAACAAAGCCACCAGTACTACCACCACCAACAACAACAACCAAACCAAACTAAACCAAACCAAACCAAACCAAACCAAACCAAACCAAACCAAACCAAACCAAAAAAAGATACCAGCATTTTGCTGCTTAAAAAAAATTATGTGAGTGAAGGGCATCATAAAAGGCTGACCTCTGACAAGTCACTTATTTCTATTGAGCTGGGTATGGGCAGGGTTGTAAGCAGTCCTGAACTGCTGCTGAGTCTTTGCATGAGAAAACCCTCCACAGGCAGAATGTAGGCTGGTAATGCAAGGCAATACAGCAATCCTGTCCTGACATGCAGAACTTTTGAACCCTATATAAACCACAGCTTGTTGAAAAGTTGTGGCAGTACAGTGAAGTTTCCAGTGACTGAAAAAGTGGAAAAATAACACCCATTTTTAAAAAGGGAAAAAGTCAGACCCAGGGAACTAGAGCCTGGTCAGTATCACCTCTGTGCCTGGCAAGATGATAGAGCAGATCCTCCTGGAAACTATGTTAAGGTGCATGGAAAACAAAGAGGTGACTGGGGACAGCCAACAAGGCTTCACTGAGGGCAAATCATGCCTGACAAATTCAGTGGCCACCTATGACGGGGTTACAGCATTGGTTATAATAGAAGAGCAACTGGCTTCATCTACCTAGTCTTGAGCAAAGCATTTGACACTGTCCTGCACAACATCCTTGTCTCTAATGTATCTGACAGATGGACCACTCGGTGGATAAGGAATTGGTTGGATGGTCACACTCAAAGAGTTGCAGTCAATGGCTTGATGTCCATGTGGAGACCTGTGACAAGTGGTGTCCCTCATGGGTCTGTATTGGAACCAGTATTATTTAAAATCTTTGTTGGTGACATGGAGAGTGGGATTGAGTTTGTGGACCAAGCTGAGTGGTACAGTCAACACACTGGAGGGAAGGGATGCCATCCAGAGGGACCTTGACAGGCTTGAGAGGTGGGCCCATACAAATCTCATGCAAGGTCCTGCACCTGGGTTGAAACAATTCCAAACATGAATACAGGCTGGGCGACGAATGCATAGAGAGCAGCCCTGTGGAGAATGACTTGCGGGTAGTGGTGGATGAAAAGCTCAACATAAGCCAGCAATGTATGTTTGCAATCCAGAAAGCCAACCATATTCTGGGCTGCATCAAAATAAGAGTACTAGTAGGTCAAAGGAGGTGATCAAGAAGGGCAAGAAAGAAGACCATGGTAAATACAGATCTGTTAGTCTCACCTCAGAGCCTGGTGAAAATATGGAGAAAACTGTCCTGGGAATTATTGAAGAACACCTAAAAGACAATGCAGTCAATGGTCAAAGCCCACACAGTTTCATGAGAGGAAAGTCCTGTTTAACAAACTTCATGTCTTTTTATGATAACATCACCCATCTAGTTGACGAAGGAAAACCAGTTGAGGTAATCTTTTTGGATTTCAGCAAAGCTTTTGATACTTTTCCTCACAGTATCCTTCTGGACAAAAATGCCCAGCATACAGCTAGATAAAGACATCATGTGATGGGTGAACCATTAGCTGATGGGTCAGGCTCAAAGGGGTATAGAAATAGGGTTAGATCAGGCTGGTGACCAGTCACTAGTGGGATTCCTGTGGGCTCCATTTTAGGGCCAGTCCTCTTTAATGCTTTCATAAATGACTTGGATGAAGGACTTGAAGGTATACTGAGTAAGTTTGTGGAGGATATTAAATTAGGAGGAGCTGTTGATTCCATCGAGGGTAGAGGCCTTGCAGAGACATCTGGACAGACTAGAGGGCTGGGCAATCACCAACTGTGTGAAGTTTAACAAGAGCAAATGCCAGATTCTGCACCTGGGAAGGGGCAATCCTGGATACATGTACAGACTGGGGGATGCGAGGCTGGAGAGCATCTCTGCAGAAAGGGATCTGGGGGTTCTGGTTGACATCAAGTTGAATATGAGTCAGCAGTGTGCCCTGGCAGCCAAAAGGGCCAACGGTATTCTGAGGTGCATCATGCACAGCATTGCTGTCTGGCTGAGGGAAATGATTGTCCCCTTCTGCACTACATTTGTGCAGCCTCACCTCAAGTACTGGGTGCCAGTTCGGGTGTCACGATAGAAGAGAGACATAAAACTATTGGAGACAGCCCGAAGGAAGGCTATGAAGGTGGTGAAAGGTCTAGAAAGTAAGATGTAAGAGGAGAGGCTGTAGTCACTTGGTTTGTTCAGCCTAGAGGAGAGGAGTTTGTGGTGAGACCTCTTCGTGGCCTACAGCTTCCTCACGTGGGGGAGCAGAGGGGCAGGCGCTGATCTCTTTTCTTGGGTGACCAGTGATAGGACCTGAGGGAACAGCATGAAGCTGCAACAGGGGACATTCAGGCTAGATATTACGATATGATTTTTCACTGAGAGGCTGCTTGGGCACTGGAACAGGCTTCCCAGGGAAGTGGTCATGGCAGCAAGCCTGCTGGACTTCCAGAAGCATTTAGACAATGCTCTCAGACATACGTTTGATTTTTGGGTGATCCTGTGAGGAGCCTGGAGTTAGACTCGATGATCCTTCTGGGTCAGCCTCTTCTCGCAGATAACTAGTGATAGGACAAGAGGGAATGGCCTCAAGTTGCACCAGGGGAGGTTCAGGTTGGAAATTAGGAGAAATTTCTTCTCAGAAAAAGTGTTTAGGCATTGGAACGGATTGCCCAGGGAGGTGGTGGAGTCACTGTTCCTGGGGGTGTTTAAGGAAAGGTTGGATGTGGTACTTAGGGACATGGTTTAGTGGGTAACATTGGTGGTAGGGGGAACGGTTGGAACAGATGATCTTGGAGGTCTTTTTGAACCTTAATGATTTTATGATTCTCCCTCTCCAGTTCGCCCTCGTGAGACCCCACCCAGAGTACTGTGTTCAGCTCTGGGGCCTCCTATACAAGAAAGACTGTTTGAGTGGGTCCAGAGGAGGACCATGAAAATGGTAAGAGGGTTGGAACACCTCTCCTATGAAGACGTGTTGAGAGAGTTGGGGTTGTTTTGCTTAGAGAAGAGAAGGCTCTGGGGAGACCTTATTGCAGCCTTCCAGTACTTAAAGGTGGCCTACAAGAAAGCTGGAGAGAGACATTTTACAAGGACAGGTAGTGATTGGACTAGGGGTAATGGTTTTAAACTGAAAGAGGATAGATTTAGATTAGATATTAGGAAGAAATTCTTCACTATGAGGGTGGTGAGGTACTGGAAGAGATTGCCTAGGGAAGTTGTGGATGTCCCATCCCTGGAAGTGTTCAAGGTCAGGTTGGATGGGGCTTTGAGCAGCCTGATCTAGTGACAGATGTTCCTGCCTATGGCAGGGGCATTGGATTAGATGATCTTTAAAGGTCCCTTCCAACGCAAACGATTCTGTGGTTCTATGATTCTATCATTCCACAGATCCTCTCACCTGAGAGGGCATAAGAGTGGAAATTTATCTGGATCACCTGATTCTTTCAGTAATGTATCTGTCTTCAGTCCAGAAGTCATTGCTGAGATAAACACATATGTGCTAGATCCTAGGTCTTGTTTTGTACCATTCCTTTTGAAGTCCTGCTAAGTCTTGAACGTAGCCTGTATTATTTCACCAACATGTAGACTTGTACCATCATATTATTGAGAACCATCATTTGACCATTTCCTGTTGCACACTGTGGAACAAAGCCAGTTCCTATGGGATAAGGAAAGGCTCATTCAGGTTCACAGCAGATAGGGCTGTGAACTTCATTTCTTCCTACATTTGTTATGCAATATTCATGAGCAATGATGGCTGTGAATGTCCTGAGTGCTTACCAGATTGATGTACTTTCTGTCTCAGGATTGATGTGAAGATAACAGCACAGGCTACATTCTTGTATGCTGACTGCATGCTCTTTCTCATAGAGTTTTCTTCATGTGATGTTGTGAAATAGGAATGGTTCCTTATGTTGCCTGGAAAATTCATAATTAGACACATATCTTTTTGCAGCTAAGATATGCCATGTTACTTTTTACCTGGATGCATTGCTTTTTGACAGGATTTCCCCTATAGCTAGCTGGATGCAAAACAGTTTGAATAATGTGAGAAATCTTTCTCATACATCTGATCCTTATTTTTGCCTATGATATTTTGTTGATTTGCCAGGCCCAGGTGGGCCTCATAAAATATACTTAGTGATTCACCTTGTATTCTTTCTTGGTGTTTGGGGCCCAGAACAGGGGTTCCTTGAGCATTTAGCAGTATTACATTAGAGTGAGAGTTAGATATGACTGACAACAGTCCCAGAGGCTGAGCATACACCTGTGTGAAGGCAATGTCAGCAGTCCAGCTCTCTGAAATCTTCATATCCCCTACATTGTCTACCATCCACTGTGAAACATTTCAGAGCATCAAAAACTGGACATCTACCTTCCTTGACACAAATTCAAACAAAGCCTATCAATCTTTACACAAAAAGGTAAAACATACTCTTCCAGTCACAGATAATGATTTTGTAGTCCAATGAAAAATAAGAAAACTTCATGTAAACTGTACACAAATAAGTATGGTCCTGAAGATCTGCAATGGAGAGTGGATCTGTCCACCCAAGCATTCAGTATGTAAAACCACACTTGGGCACACGTCCCTGGTCAGTAGTAACGTGCAAAGAATGAAAAAGATCTCTCCAATCATCCATTGCTCATTTACTTCTTCCCCCATCTTAACAATTCAGGGTTTCTGCCAGATCAATGGAAAGCTATGCAACTTCTGACTTTCACGCTCTTTATCCAGACTTGCCACATTTTTATACCTCTAATAGGGAAGCCTAAGAAAAGTGAAAAAAAAAAGGGTGATTTTGTGCAGATTGACTTGACAGATTACCTTTCACTGAAGTCTGAATAAGGATGGTGCTGCAAGAAAAACAAATGGTAGTCATGAAAAAGCATAGATTTATATTGACTTTCATTTGAAAGAAAAGATATGTTAATGAGGCTTTTGTTTTATGCAAAAAGCAAACTTTGCCAATTAAAAAAATTAATTAATGAGTTAATAAGTTATATGAAACTTCTAGAAAACCAAATAAAATAATGTCATTTAAGTTCAATTTAATTCATTCCATTTTCTGTTTCAATTAAAATCCATTAGGAAAGTAATTAGCATTATTCATTTGCAGGATTCTTGTAAAAGCTTCCAGGTTGCTTGGTTTAAACCAGTCACTCTGCTGACCACAGCAGAGCTCCATCAGCAACAGATCTGCACAAATGAGTGAACAGTTAAGCATGAGGCGTACAAGGATCTTGCACAGTATAGGAAACTAAGGGTTAGACTCTACCTTGCTTTAAACAAACTTTACAGAAAAGAATCAGCTCATTGTAAGATTGTCTCCAAATGGCATAGAACTATTACAACGTATAGAGCCTTTGTACATACCATACATAATTAGATGTATTTCAGACATAGAATGGCCTGGGTTGA
>VXAA01007294.1:1577-20269 GCA_013399115.1 Anseranas semipalmata
CCCAGCCCCGAACCCGCGGCTCCGCGCCCCGCGAGCTCGGATTAAGCGGGCGGCCTGCGGGGCGCCGCCCCCCCTCTGCCCGAGCAGCCCGCCCCGCCGGGAGCCTCCGCGGCCCTCGCCAAGATGTCTGCCTTCGGAGCCACTCGGGTGAGCGGCGGAGGGGACGCGAGGCCCGGGGAGGGGGGCAGCGGGGCAGGGCGGCAGGCCCAGGCCCAGGCAGCGCTGCGGGGCGAAGGGCCGGAGGCTGCGGAGACCTCGGGGCCGTGGCGGCCCAAGGGCTGCGGGGCTGCTATGGAGCCCCGGGGAACAAAGCCGTGCGGGGCTGAACTCCGCTCCCTGCTCTGTTTTTTTTTTTTTNNTTTTTTTTTTTTTTTTTTTTTTTTTTCGCCTGTCTCGGCCATGAATCCATGAATTTGCAGCATTAATCTTCGGGGTCTGGAGCGGTGTTCGTGTCTCTCAGCTGTTGCCCTGTGCCAACAAGGTCATTAGAAAAACGCCATGTTTTCAAAACGGGGTTTTGCTTCCCGCTTCAAAACGTCAGGGCTTACAGTTCAGAGTGTGTCATACGGAGCCATTCCTTAAGCATACCTAGCTGTGCTGCCTGTGCTGTTTTTATATGTGCAGTACATAAAAGTTGTTTTTCTGAAGTGCTAAGGTTCTGTAAACTTAAAATACTGCTTACATAAAAAGTTATTGAACCACTAGTACCCTCCAAGTTTCAAACGAGAAGGTGGAAATAGTGTAGAGCTCAGGTAGCACCTCTCTGAGCCATCCCACGGGCGTTTTCCTGGCTTCCCCGTTTCCAGAAGTAGGGAAAAGTTGAAGGGCCCAGGGTCAGCAGCTTGCGGCATCTGCCAGCGCTGTGATGCGACGTGTCCGCCTGGCTGGGCCCTGCGCCTGGGGGAGGCTCCGTCCCAAGCCAGCTGGCGGTTTGCACATCGGGCGGGGTGCTTTTTGGCAGGGGAAGCTGACGGACAGTGAACATGCACCGTTGGACATCGGTGTTTCGAGTTCAGCCTCCTGACCCGTTACCCTAACGGTCGTGTTTTTAGCTGTGGAACAGTGCAAGGAGAGCCGTAGGAGTCGCCTTTGAGCATCACTAGCACACCTTGGCACTGAATCTGACTGTCCCGCTGAGTCAAACAGGGAAGTGAACAAAACAGTTGGCAACTCAAATTCTTACAGGTTATGAACTGTGGTCCTTTGTCACTTGATCACTTGTGCTGCATCCAGATATGTATCGCACCTGTCCTTTCCATGTTTCTATTTGTGTTATTTCTGAGTAACCTTCCGCACAGACCTTGCATACCGCTGGGATATGAAAACCACAATAGACATAAGTTCTCTAGCATAAATTTAACTGTTTCCTTTAGGTAGGGTGTCACCTTTAGCATTATTTTGAATTCACTACTTGTTCTAGTTTAGACAAGACTTTTGGTGAAAAAGCTATGTATGACTATCAAGGGCTGCTCCTTTAAAAAAAAAAAAGTTATTTCAATTATCTGGCTTTTGCTCAACCTCATCATCATTCTTGTCTTTTTCCAGATAAAGTAAGGTATAAAAAATTCTGAATGATTGAGGGTTTCTTAGATGCTTGTTGGTATTGTTTTTTTGTTTGTTTTGTTTTTCTATATTATAACAGTGGTAGCAGTTATACAAAACTTAGGTAAAATAGCATGGTACCATTTTGCTATGGCTGTGGCTTGTGAAAACTGCAAATGAATAATATATTGCCTACTAGAAAATACAATCCAGAACTATTAATAAACTTAACAGTTAAGTATTCAATTATGTCATAGCTTCCCCTGTCCTATTCCTAGCAGTGGTATTCCTGCATTTGTTCACCTTTCAACTTTTAGATGTTTTCAGTATGCTCTGAAAATACTTTTTTTTCACTGTGTTGATACCTGTGTTTGCTTTCTAACCATCTCTGCATAGCATTCTCATTTTTAAGAGCACAGTTATCTCTACAACTTTGTTTTTTTAGCTACTTGTTGCCTCTCCAGCTATATATTTCTCTCTAACGTTCCCGTCTTCTAGACTTTCCAATACAAATTCTGACATATTTCTGTACTATTATGATGAATTCATTTTTTTAATGTTACAAATAACTGACTGGTCTCATCAAACTTTTTTTTTCCCCTAATTTTTTACATAAGAAAATCAAAATCAAGCCTTTTCTTAGCATTTCAACTAAAATGTTTTCATTCAATTTTGATTTGGGTCATTCTAGAAATTTATCCAGTGAAATATTTTTCACTTCTTCCCAAATAATTCAGAGATTGATACTATTGAGGGGTGAAAGGGAGTAAAACAACCTTTTAGAGTCAGAGTCGGGCATGAATTTTAGAGCACAAATCTGGTGCTAGATTTTGCACAGGATTAAGGCATTTTGCAAATAGCTGTAACAATGTTAGTGGACACTAAAAATGGCAAAGAAAGTATGTACAATGAAAAACGGAATAAGCTTGTGATAAATATTAGGAAGAAAACTAAACTTCAGATATTCTGCTTGGGTCTATTTTATTTGGAATATGGAATCACNGGTTGGTCCGAATCATTTAGGTTGGAAAAGACCTTTAAGATCATCAAGTCCAACCATCCACCTAAGACCACCAAGTCCACCGCTAAAGCATGTCCCTAAGTTCCACATCACACATCTCTTAATACCTCCAGGGGCAGCAACTCCGCCACCTCCCTGGGCAGCCTGTTCCAACGCCTAACCACCCTTTCTGCATAGAAATTCTTCCTCATACCCCTCCCTGGCACAACTTGAGGCTGTTTCCTCGTATCCTATCACTTGTCACCTGAGAAAAGAGACTGACACCCACCTTGCTGCAGTGTCCTTTCTGGCAGTTGCAGAGAGCAATGAGGTCTCCCCCCAGCCTCCTCTTCTCTGGACTAAACAACCCCAGTTCCCTCAGCCCCTCCTCACATGTCTTGTTTTCTAGTCCCTTCACAGCTTCCTTGCTCTTCTCTGACCATGTGCCTGCAACTCAATGTCCTTCTTGTAGGGAGGGACCCAGAACTGAACATAGTACTTGAGGTGCGGCCTCACCAGTGCTGTGTACAAGGGGACAATCACTTCCCTGGTCCTGCTGGCCACCCTATTTCTGATGCAGGCCAGGATGGCATTGGCCTTCTTCAATAATCACCAAGTATTCATGTCTGCAACTTATTAGAAGGGAATCTTGGGCATTATTAGATCAAAATATTCTGATAGATATTGGTTAATAGCTAGATTGTTTTTAAAATTGTGCTAAACCTGTCTGTGGGTAAACACTGGATAGGTAGAGTGTTCAGTTGTGAGCAATAACTTCTGGTTTGATTAGTGTGCATGTGTAAATAAAATATATATATTACTATGTCTCTGTGAGCATGTTTACACATGTATATATGTACTTTAAAGAAGATGTGCTATAATCATGCTTAGGTATTTTTAGGTAACTTAGATATTATGCAATACTTAGAAGTGGATACAGCATCTCGGATTCCATGTTGGTATAGCCATCAGTTTGCAGCACTGCTTGGCTCAGGAGCAAAGCTTCAGGTAGCCAAGAATTCCTCTATCATATTAGTCACTGTATTGTACCTGCTCCAATACTGTTTTCTAAAGAGGGATTCTGTATTTAAAGTTGTGCTGCCATCAGGCTAGTAGCTTTAGGAGACTTGAGGTGTAAAGGTCTTATATCTCCTGTTCTTTTTCTCTTCAGCGGATTCTCCAAACCATTGCAGGGCTTGGATGGAGATCACATTCTAGTAAACCTGCTCAAACTGTACATACAGGCAAACCTGGAGCTGGCTTTAGCTTCGGTAAGTATCACATTTTTTTGAAAGAAATGCAGCAACTAAGGACAAATTTCAGAGTTTGTTTAAAATAAAAACCACTATTTTGCAGGTTAGTCTGAAGAGGAAGTTGAACTTTTATTGGTTCCTGGAGAGGCCCAGGAAGTGGTGGTTTAGATTGTCATGGAAGTACTGACACGGCTGTTCTCTTTTCCTATAGTCTGACAACTGGCAAAATTAAAGATAGTACAGAATTTGTGACTTTTTTTTCTTTTTTTTTAATAGAACTTACTGATGAACAGAAAGAGTTTCAAGCTACTGCTCGTAAATTTGCTCTAGAGGAAATTATTCCTGTTGCTGCACAATATGATAGAACTGGAGAGGTAAATCTGTCATACAATAGGGGAAAACTAGTTTTTTATCTTAACCTGCATGAAATTTAAAATACTAGCTGTGATGAATCAGAAGGTGATTTTCCTCATTTATTTCAGTATCCTTTTCCACTCATAAAACGGGCTTGGGAACTTGGTCTTATAAATTCACACATACCAGAAAGCTGTGGTAAGTAAACATTCTTAATCTGTAAAATAAAACAAAGAAAAGACCTTAGAGATTTATATGCGTAATTATGGATTCTGTATAAAATAAACAGTTGCATACTTGAATAATTAAGTTTAACCTCTTAATTTCCTGTTTAATTCATTATGCAATCTGATCATTCCATCTTCAAAGGCTATCATGGAAATGGAAGAGGTTCCTAAAAAGGACAAAGATGACAAAAAGATGCAGAACAGCTTCTGTATGAGAAATAACTAAAATGTCAGTGTCATGGAGAGTGTGAAAAGGGCTCGATAGCTCATCGTCCCTTTCTATACAATTAGAAGGCATCAGTGAATTCAGCAGATGGCAGGTTCAGAGTAAAATAAAGGAGATGGTTCTCATTGCGGAATTGTTATTGTACCCCTTGATGCAAATTAATCACGTGCTTTTCCTTAAAGATAAAAAGATTTAATGAACAATGCATTGGACAGAGTCCTACCACTACAAGGAGTCTGCCAAGATGCATCATGAGCCCATTCTTTATAGACCCCTGCACCAGCACCAATCCTGTGAACATCAGCATGGGCCATCCTAGCCTTGTATTAGATTCATCCCCCAGCCCAGCTCTGCAGCCCAAAGGTGGCCCCTGAGCACTTTTACAAGACAAAGTTGTGGCATTTCTCATCTTATCACCAAGGGAAACTTGGTGCCCATGGCGGAGTCTCTCTGTCCCTGGCATTTCTGCTCCCAGCCAGTCTAACCCGTTCTGCAGCCAGGTCTTCTTGTCCTCTGGCCTTGTCATTCCTTGGTCACATCTGCTGAGCGGTTACAATCTCTATTTCCCCTTCATTCTACACACAGTGTGTACTTAATTTGTGAAACTCATTGCTGCTGCATGATATTAATGCTAAAATGTTTACGTATGTTAAAAAAGAGACAAGAGTGCAAATTCACTGAAGGATTGTCTGTCAAGGGTTAGCATAACAAGGATACCAAAGGTACTTTAGGCTGAGGAAGACACCTGTAGGCTAGAGAATATATTTTGAGCAAGTGTTGCTGTATTGTTACTCTATTTTGAATCACTTCCAAAAGTGTCAACAGGTTACTTGGTTGGTAACATGGATGCTCTCCTTATTCATAAGAGCTATGGTAGCTCCAGAGACTTTGTGGTCATTTCTCTGCTTCCTAAGAACTCTGAAGAACTTTCTCAAATGTAAAGTAGTTAAAAAGTTCTATTGGTACATTCTCACCATTCTGTGTAACTTGACCCGTATCAATCACACAACCCTGGAACTGTCAAATGTAATTTTCAAATCATTTCTTACAGTTCTGACAAAACTTTATTTAAAAAGCTTGTGCGGGAATGTCTGATCAAACACAGTGCACAATCAAGTGTATATGGGGGGATATGTTTTTGATAGTTAATATCTGTAAATTGCTAATACGTCCCACTTTAAACACATTTTAGTAAATTCAGTATTTCAACTGTAGGTGGTCTTGGCCTTGGCAGTTTTGAAGCATGCCTTATTACAGAAGAATTAGCTTATGGATGCACAGGGGTTCAAACTGCCATTGAAGCAAATTCCCTAGGGGTAAGTTCTGTCATTTCTTACCTCCTTTAAACTGGAGTCTGTGCATTTTAAAAACATGGATTAATGGTCTAAATATTTTCTTTCAGCAAATGCCAGTAATCATTGCAGGAAATGAACAGCAACAGAAAAAATACTTGGGAAGAATGACAGAGGAACCAATGATGTGTGTAAGTATAACTGCTACACTGTAGAACATTCCTAAACCATAATCATCAGTATTACGCATTTTTTTGAAGAAAACACTGGTATCTACTCACAACTTACCCCATTTTGCTTTGTAAATAGACAGTGCCATTTATTCAATGTGAAGGAATAGTTAATTTGATACATTCAGTGGGGAAATAGAAGATATTACCTGGAAAACCTAATCACTTACTGAAAATTAATACTTCTTATTTCCCTTTCAAGAGGAAATTTTGTGGGGGAGTGGGTGGGGGAGTTTAAGGAAAATATAAGGTTTGTAAGAGCAGAAACTCAATTCATGTGGGAATTAGACTGCATTTATGAATATTAAATATTATACTGGCAGTACTTGTTACATAGAAGTAAAGAATCATGTGCAAGGCATTAAAATCTAAACAACTAAGCTACATAAAATGAAGAATCATAGAATGGTTTGGGTTGGAAGGGACCTTAAAGATCACCTAGTTCCAACCTCCCTGCCATGGGCAGGGACACCTCCCACTACATCAGGTTGCTCAAAGCCCCATCCAACCTGGCCCTGAACACTTCCAGGAGTGTACATAGTAAATGTAAAATGTTATTCTGTGCTCTTACTTTCAGATTTTAAAGAGCCTCAGCTTTTACATCAGTTTGTGAAGCATGAGGAAGTGATGACTTAAGAGTTACCGAATGGCTCTGTTTATCATTAAAAGCCAATTATGTATTATTATGGGTTTATTAGGAAAATTAATCCATATGTGCTTTGATTTTTGATCAGACAGGTGCTGCTTTTTGTTGGTAGTGGGTTGGGTTTTTTTGTGTGATATTTTGGAGTTTACCGTGCAGGTTTGGTGCGCATAGTCTACAAATAATGTGGTTCGTAAAGAAGGAACTTTTTTCCTGAAGATTTTGTATTTTATTTTCTTCTAGGCTTACTGTGTAACAGAGCCTGGAGCAGGCTCGGATGTGGCTGGTATAAAAACCAAGGCTGAGAAGAAAGGAGATGAATATGTTGTTAACGGTCAGAAGATGTGGATCACAAATGGTGGGAAAGCAAACTGGTGTGTTAACAGTTGACTCATCTTACGGTTTCTCTTACTCTGTTCTATACTGGCTTTCTTTTCCCCAAAGTTGGATACTAGTGTTTCTTTCAAGTTCTGTTCTAAATCTGAATCTTCATTATGTTTCACCCCACTACACTTCAATCTGTGATCAGTGTATCAGCACAAGGTATAAGAAGACACTCTCAGGGCTGTGCAAAGCCTAGAAAGGAAACTAAGTGATGACATGGCAACTGTCCATTCAAGAATGCCTCTCAAACCTTGCTACTATCAAACAAAATAATTCCGCTTTTCTTCAGGGGAGGACAGCAGCAGCGTGATTTAACTTGCAAAGTACTCAAGAGGCCCATATTACCAGCTACCTTGTTTTGAAGGTGTAGTGATTGAGATCAGTTGCTACTGATTTTATTCAAAGCATCTCTCACTTCTAGTGAAGCTAGAAACACTCCTGGATTGTCATGTTACATTTTATTTTCATAAGGGAAGACATTTTCTAACAGTCAAAGAATCCAGATATTGCTGTGGTGTGTCTGTGGAGCATGCTTTACATTATAGACCTCTTTCATCACGTCTCACATAATATCACACATATCCCCAACATGTAAATTCTTTTAATTTAAAATGTGCTGAATTTTCTAATTATTTATTTCCTTCTTCAAGGCAGAACTATCAAAGAGAATCTACCAACTGTCTTTTGACATTACTGAACACCATGAATGTGATTTACAACTGTTTAATTTCTAATAGAAATACTTACTTACAACTTAGAAGAATAACGTTAAGATCTTTGAAATCAGGTGATAACATTTTCCATGCAAAAATGTGTCTCCTAAGCATTCATTGTTATATATGTCCTGTGAACAGGTTTCTTTTGTACTATTTGTGAAGCTGATAATATCATAAAGACTTACAGTACATGGAAAAGGTGGAGAATCTTTGCATGTTGGTCTTAAGTAATTTTATTAAATCTTGAATTTTGCAGTAAGAGATGCACTGAAACTTCCTCTCTCTTGCTCGCTCTCCGTTTATTTTTGTAAGGGTCAAGAAGAAAGGGTTGTTAACTTTCTGATAGATTTATTGCATGCTAGAAACACTAAAAAAGTATAAATTGTTAATTATGACGATAAACTGAGTTTCCACTTCTTTGTTTTACACTAGGTATTTCTTGCTTGCTCGTACCAATCCCGATCCAAAAGTTCCTGCAAGCAAAGCTTTTACTGGATTCATTGTGGAGGCAGATAGCCCTGGAATCCAAATTGGAAGAAAGGTGAAGAGAGTATCTCTTAGTTGACAAGCCAGGAATTATTATTTGCTTCTAAATCAGTAATGGAACAAATTGCAATTAAAGGAAGAAAACATGTTACACAACTGAACATTTTCATATGCTCATCTTTTCATTTTCACAACATAAACTATTTGTAAGACATAATTATAATTTTATTTGTTCAGATAAGGAGTTGAGAGTGGACTAAAGTAAGATGACTGAATAGCTGCAAAAGAATCTTTGAGAACCATTGTATTGATAAATGCCAACAGATGAGAAATCTTATGCTTTCAAAGGATAAAAAGCAAGGTGGACAGTTTTAACCATAATTACACAGTGTGATTTAATTTTAGCTACTGCTGCTCAAGGAAGGCTTTGGAGGCCCTAGTGCAAATTCTTAAATGAATAAATAAAATAGAAAATTGAAAAAAAAAGTGGACATTGAGCGTCAGGGAAGGAGTCTGAAAACTTGCAGATTGCATTTTTTTGTTTCTATTATGGCTGTACTTTACTACTGCCTGCATGCTAGTTTCTTTACTTTCTCCTCTCCCATCTCAAACGATACAGTTAAACTTGAGAAAGACCACAGGAGTCATTACAGCTACAGAATCAATTTTATACAGGGAGAAAGTAAACTGCCCAGCTTAGATAAATTAGGGGCATGCTGGTCTGTAAATGCAAAAGTACTATTTGTCATGTATATGGTAATTTTTAGACAAAACTGAAGTGCTGGGGGGGGAGCTTACTTTATGCTTTGAATAAACTAAAGAAAAATGTGTTGTACTTTGGAAGAATCCAGCTTAGTTGCACCTCTGTAAAATTCCCTTTTCAGGAAATGAACATGGGTCAACGCTGCTCAGATACAAGAGGTATTGTCTTTGAAGATGTGAGAGTCCCGAAAGAAAATGTATTAATAGCTGAGGGAGCTGGCTTTAAAATCGCAATGGGAGCTTTTGATAAGACCAGACCACCTGTAAGTATCAAAAATAATTTATTTATAAAATGTAATAGAAATTTTTTGTTTTTATTCTGTGCTATATTTAATTCAGGTAGCAGATGGTGCTGTTGGGTTAGCAAAAAGAGCACTCGATGAAGCTACTAAATACGCTTTGGAGAGAAAAACCTTTGGGAAAGCAATTGTTGAAGTAAGTTAAATATATATCCATTCATATATATTCACATATATATGTTTTCACATCATATGTACTACTATAGTGAATTTTCAAGGTTGTTCCTTGATTTTTAGGACATATGAATTATCGTATCTCTACTGTTGCTTGGGTTCTCAAATATATAGGTCAGCACCATCTAAGTAAATCTAGCCATGCCGTTACTCCAGGAATTCTTCTAAACTTACTGATGATAATAGTAAAATCGTAAAGTAGACTCTGCCCCAAAAACTGAAACTCATGTACTATCAGGACATGCTAAAGTTCTTCAGTACTAATGGATAGGGATTTTCAGGCAATGAGTAAACTCTGAGCTATGTGAAATGATGCATGTTATTAATAATAACAGAATATATTGCCAGTCACACCGCTTACCAGTTTTAAAGAAATATAAATATGCAGCAAGCTAAATAAAATCTCATAAATAGTAAAACACAACTTCGTAATTCAATACTTAATTCCTGTGACTAAATGGATTTTAGAATTAAAACCTTAAAAGTCTAATTCAACATAGAATTATGAGAGCCTGACTGGTATTCTGTAGAACTCCTCTTGTACAATTTACTTTGTTGATGATACCGCTGTATAAAGAAGATTATATTATTTTTGGATGTCATAGAATCTTAAGCAGGCAACGTTAATCTAGTGTATTTCATCATTCATAGCACCAGGCAGTGTCATTCATGCTGGCTGAAATGGCAATGAAGGTGGAACTTGCTAGGATGGCTTACCAAAGAGCTGCATGGGAAGTTGATGCTGGTCGCAGGAATACCTACTATGCTTCCATTGCAAAGGCATTTGCTGGTGACATTGCAAACCAAGTAGCTACAGATGTAGTATAGATTTTTGGAGGAAATGGATTTAATACTGAATATCCTGTAGAAAAACTAATGAGAGATGCTAAGATCTACCAGGTAAGTAAAAGAGAGAATGTGATCTCTATAGCAATGCCTAAATTTTGTATAAAATAAACTAATGGCTACTTATTTCAAATCTTGATGTACACATATAAAATAAGTTTTTAGAATGAGAGCAAGAATCCTTCAATTTAAAAAAGGGGCATTCAAATTGGGCAAATTCTTGCGTACTGAAGTCTTTGCACTAGATCAACAGCTTAACCTACATGCAAGAAATAAATGTAATGTTTTTTTTTTTTCCTAATATGGTAGCTCTGAAATTCTTTGACTCTTCATTTGGAAGCTTTAAACTCTTAGAAAAAAGCACTATAGAAAACACTGCTCAAAATACCAATACTTCCTTTGGTATTCTGTAAGTGGAGATAATTTATGTATGATGCTGTTCTTGAAAACCTTCAGTGATGGAAATTCTCTGGCTTTCCGTATGTATCATAGACAGGTGACTGTCTATAGTTTAGCTTTCCCTTCAGCCTGATACCTAGTTCAACTAATGGTTGTTGCAGATTATATCCTTTCACTCCTCAGATCCCAACAGGGTATACAGAACAATTGATTGGTAATGGCATTTTCTGAGCTTCTCACATTCCTCTTAGTTTAGTTTAGAAGAGAACACTAAAGCAGCTTCTTCACCTTTTTCCTCATGAGTCATGCTGGGTGATTTTTTTTTTCTTTTTTCGTTCTGTTTCCAGTCTCTTCATCACTTCTGACTATACTCTAAACCCTATGTTTGAAACTTTGGTATCAGAGGCTGGGCAGAATACTTCAGTTGAGGTATCACCAGCGTTGAGTATCATGGAATAATTGCCTTGCATATGTTGTGTTAACAGAAGTATGACACAACCTGGAATGCTTAGCCTGTTTTTCTTTTTGACAACAAACCATGCTTATGTTTACTATGTTTAACCCATAGTCACCCGTAATCCCCAGGTCTTTTTCTGCATTATTATTGCCAAGAAATTTTCCATGTTATGTCATAATTCTTCTCCTAGGATATATTATGCTACAGTTCTTTATTGAGCAAGAATGTTTTAATTATGCTCAGCAAAACCAGTAATCTTTATCTTTTCACTTCTTTCTGACAGTAATAGTGACTAGGTAAAACATATCAGAATAGATGTCAAGAAATGTATGTGGACCTTAATCTGTAAGGTTAGTTAGTTATAACAACTGTCATTCTTAAGATTCTAGGTAGTTAACATTTCTCTTACAGATAACTTTAAAATTAAAACTATTATTCTCACTAGCCAAGATTTTATTTTTCTCTATTTAAGGAAAGACAGCTACTACTTTGGAATCTAGAGGTCCTTAGTACTAATTGCAGTCCTGCAAGTGAGGAGATGAATGAGAAATTTAATTTTACTATGATCGTGCATTTTTTCTGTCAGGTTCCATGCTTTTCTAGAGAAAGATGTTGTGAGGGTTGGAAGTTTATTTGAAAGTTGAGATTAATTTTACAGGATTCAAGTTATTTAGATTTTCCATTACACTGACCCATCACAAATGCATGGCTAGGTAGACTTTTTTTTAACTTGTTCAGTCTAATCAGATTTATTATTAAATTTCTGGTGTTTTTCTGCTTCCCTTCATCCCTTCAAAGAATACAAGAAAGGATTTTGTCTTTACAATAATTTTGCCCATGTCTCTTGATTATGCTTTACTACATTGCTGCTCAATTCCATATAGTATATGCTTTAGGAATATGGTTCATGTATAAAAACTTTGTTTTCCACTTGATCTTTTCTTCCATATATTTGATATTTCTCAGTATTACATAATTCTACTACTTCCCTTCCATTGACAGTGATGCTTGAAATTGCTTCCATTGTTTATAAACCAAAACCTCTTTTGCATTTATTTAAGAAGACTGTGGGTTTTGATGTCTTTACACTTGAGTTCCATGGCTGTCTTCATCAGCAAGTAATTTAGTGCAATAGGAGCAGATTATTAGATTGCAGGAATAGCTGCTGAAGGCCCTCCAACTATACTATATGCAGTTTGGGGAGGCTGAGTTCATAGCAGGCCTGTTGTGAGGCATGTCCTCACTATGCATGTAATTGTAAAGGTTTGTAAATTGTAAACAACAATTGTAAATTGTTGCAGGCTTGGACAATTATGCCTTCATTAGGTTTTGGACAGTATTTGGTGTATAGAGAGAATAGAGTTTCCAGTTAAGTTCACTCCAAAAGGCACCTACTTTCATCAGACAAAATCTGCTCTATGACCTGGATCAATATAGGGTAAGCAGCAGCAGTCAGAGGATTCACTTTGAGAATGAACAATTTCCTCTGAACCAAAAAACTAATGTGACTGTAGGTTATAGCGTCTCTCTATTTTCAAAAAGCTTTGTAAGGTTCTTGGGAAGACTGTCCCTATTTTATGACTGCAGAGTGTGAATTTGCCTGAATTTGAGCAACTCAACAAACCAAATTTTGTCAGAATTGGAACTGGAAACACCTGAACCCCTAAACTATGTTGCTTCCACCCTCAAATCCTGTTGTAGTGTACTTGTGCAGCATAGAGACTTCTTACTGCATTAGAGCTTCATACATGAAGTGTTGTGCATCTCTGTCTTAGCTGCCAGCAAGCCGAGTAGAACAGGGGGATGGTGCAGAATGTTTCCAGAAGACAATGCAAGAATGCATTGGGAATGTTTGGTGTGACCTTGAAAGGCTGGTCAACAAAAATACAACACTCAGCACAAGTCACCTTCTCCCCTTCACCCATTGTTTCAAAACCTAGTTTGTAAAACCTAAATTACATATATTCTTCCCCAGATAACACATTTGCTCGATCTTTGACCCACTATGTCTTTTTTCCTGAGAACACTATTGAGTTTAGATGAGAGGATGTGAGACTGTGTCTCAGTATCTTGTATATGATTTATTCCATTTAGCCCAATGTAGTTACTTAGTCACATTGAAACTTTTCAGTTTTCTTTTTCTAGGATTTAACATCCCAATCCACACTGGATTAGTGCTACGGAGGTTTAAAAGTGTAGAAAGATCTATTTGAAACCTTTTAAAAAATGATCAGCTAACATTCTTGCAATTCTTCTTTTCAGATATATGAGGGAACTGCTCAGATTCAAAGGATGATCATAGCTCGTGAACATGTTGGCAAATTTAAGGCTTAAAGAATTGTATAAAGTGTGTGTGTTCTATGTTCTCGTGGAAGAGGATTTTAGTGCATTTCTCAATACAATGGAAGAAGTGTGGGAAAAAAAAATCCTTAAAAATATTTTTATTGAATACATTATTAAGCACTTCTACTTGTCCACTCCCTCTGGTTGGTTGTCTGGTGTCTTTCCCCACTTATTTTCACTCAAATATTGAGCCTTTGGTGGGGGAAGAGAAAAACTTTCCCTGTAAAATTTATAAATTTATATGATAAAAAAGTGATTGAAATATAGTGGTTTTTTGTTTGTTTGTTTGTTTTGTCGTCAGTGAAGGCATTCAGCATGTGGAAATTCGGCATGAGGAATTGGATTTGGGGAGTTTCTATATTGTCTATAATGTTACAGATTTGCTCCCACTGTTTTGTCATTGGAGTTTGGATGGATATCAAATTAATAAATCTCAGGAAAACAGTCACTTAAAAATGCTATTCTGATTCCTCAGGAATACAGTGTTACAGCAGATTGTCTCTAGGTCACCTAGAGCTTGCTAAAAATAAATACACTAACATATTGGTTTTGTTGGCCTTTAGAAACTTTAAAAAAATAAAATAAAATGAATGAATCTTAACTTCTGGACCAGTCAAAAACTTATATTCTCATAAATTACAACACATCTGTTTTTTTTCTCGAGCAGGGGCAGGATTACTATTTGTAGATTGTCTATATTTTACTTGCATCCCTGAAGCAGCATGAACAAAAGCTACTTCTTGTTTTCAAAAGATACAGCATAATAGGCCTTCTTTTCAATGTCTTAACCACCTTATTCACCTGAATCCAGCACTGAAAAAAATTGTCACTCAATGTGTTTATCTCTGTGCTTCAAAGAAACTTGTTACGTTCATGAAGAAAATACTTGTGCCTTTTCCTGCACGACATCTGGTTGGATGTTAAGGACAGCTTTTGATAAAAATAATAATGTGGTTTTGTCATAGTATAAAAAAGTATGATCGTTCAATTTTAAACATGTTTTTGCTTTGACCGATCCCACATGAAATAACCTCTAGGAAACATTGCCATATTTTCAGTAACAACATCTCTATTCTAAACTTACATATTACTCCAAAAATTGAAACGCATAAAGGGCAAGAAATGAGTACCTCACAACACAATGGTTTTTCACTGTAAGGTTAGATGATCAAAATGTTATTTCTGACAGTCATTGCTGCATTCGAATAAAAACTCATTTTAAACAGAGAGGTGTGGTGTTTTTTATTCATTTTGCTTGCCACATCATTTAAATTGTATTTTGGGTCAGTTGTCCAGTGTCTGAAACGTGCAAATAGCTGCACCTCAGTTCCTGCTGTGCTACTGCCCACAACAGCTGAGCAGCCATTGCGGTTCAGCGGCTTGGAGGCCTGCACTGCTTTGTCTGCACAAAATCTGTCTGAGGATGTAGATCCTACCCAGCAGTGACAGAATGTCAGCTCGAGGGAATGCGGCCTCTTTCACTACTGCACTTGCTTAAGTAAGTAAATGTTCAGTCAGGATGATTCACTTCAAGTGAAAGTGCACCTTTTCCTTAAGAATGACTTACATGATCATGTTTATTTCAAATACAGTATATTTAAGGGTATATTCCTTTCCGTCAGTGTATACACTTAATTGTTTGCAGCAGGAACAGCTGAGGAGGAGGAATTCTTGTGAGTGTATTGTTTTGTTTTGTTTTGTTTTAAACTTGGCTAGACCCTGCTGGGCAGTGCTGGCAGAACTCGCGTTCCCTGCACTTGGACAAATAACTCAGCACTGGTGAGGCCACGTCTGGAGTGCTGTGTCCAGCTCTGCGCTCCCCAGCATGAGACGGAGATGGAGCTACTGGAGACAGTCCAGCGAAGGGCCAAAAGGATGACAGGCTAGAGTATCTGTTGTGTGAGGGGAGGCTGAGACTTCAGCCTGGAGAAGTGAAGGTTCAGGAGGAATCTCCATTCTGTCCCATCGGGTATTTATACACACTGATGAGGAGGGAGCCAGTCTCTCTTCCGTGGTGCCCAGGGACAGGACAAGAGGCAAGGGGCACAAAGTGGAACACNCACTTAATTGTTTGCAGCAGGAACAGCTGAGGAGGAGGAATTCTTGTGAGTGTATTGTTTTGTTTTGTTTTGTTTTAAACTTGGCTAGACCCTGCTGGGCAGTGCTGGCAGAACTCGCGTTCCCTGCACTTGGACAAATAACTCAGCACTGGTGAGGCCACGTCTGGAGTGCTGTGTCCAGCTCTGCGCTCCCCAGCATGAGACGGAGATGGAGCTACTGGAGACAGTCCAGCGAAGGGCCAAAAGGATGACAGGCTAGAGTATCTGTTGTGTGAGGGGAGGCTGAGACTTCAGCCTGGAGAAGTGAAGGTTCAGGAGGAATCTCCATTCTGTCCCATCGGGTATTTATACACACTGATGAGGAGGGAGCCAGTCTCTCTTCCGTGGTGCCCAGGGACAGGACAAGAGGCAAGGGGCACAAAGTGGAACACGAGAGGTTTCCTCTCAACATCAGGAAGCACTTCTGTGCTGTGCGGGTGATGGAGCACAGGCTGCTCAGAGAGGTTGTAGAGTCTCCTCCTTGGAGATGGTCAAAAGCTGTCTGGACGTTGTCCTTGCCAACATGCTCTGGGTGGCCCTGCTTGAGCAGGAGGCTTGGACTAGAGGGACCCAGAGGTCCCTTCCAACCTCTACCATTCTATGAACTCTTGGCAATTTCTCGCCAACCTGTCCTTGCTTGTGGTCTCTTTCGTCCATCACCTGAATTTAGTGCTGGATGGTGAAATTACTCTCATCAGTTGCGAGTTTTGCATTGCTTATTTCTCAAGAAGGCTGCCTGGGAACTTGGTTAAGTAAAGTGTTTAATCACTGTAAATCACCATCTTGTTTATCTGAAGGAAGATCAATGCCTCACTTCAAAAACATACCTTATTTTCAACTGTTCTGTGCAAGCCACCATCATACACAATTTTTATAGTCTCAAAATGATGCAGCCTGGTATGATTCTGCCCCCCATGTCAAATGTTGGTAATTAATAATTTTAATTAGGAAGCAAAGGAATTTTGTTTGGTTGGTTTTGTTTCCTTGTTTGTTTTATCATAGAATCATAGAAGGGTTTGGGTTGGAAGGGACCTTAAAGATCACCTAGTTCCAACCTCCCTGCCATGGGCAGGGACACCTCCCACTACATCAGGTTGCTCAAAGCCCCATCCAACCTGGCCCTGAACACTTCCAGGAGTGTACATAGTAAATGTAAAATGTTATTCTGTGCTCTTATTTTCAGATTTTAAAGAGCCTCAGCTTTTACATCAGTTTGTGAAGCATGAGGAAGTGATGACTTAAGAGTTACCGAATGGCTCTGTTTATCATTAAAAGCCAATTATGTATTATTATGGGTTTATTAGGAAAATTAATCCATATGTGCTTTGTTTTTTGATCAGACAGGTGCTGCTTTTTGTTGGTAGTGTGTTGGGTTTTTTTGTGTGATATTTTGGAGTTTACCGTGCAGGTTTGGTGCGCATAGTCTACAAATAATGTGGTTCGTAAAGAAGGAACTTTTTTCCTGAAGATTTTGTATTTTATTTTCTTCTAGGCTTACTGTGTAACAGAGCCTGGAGCAGGCTCGGATGTGGCTGGTATAAAAACCAAGGCTGAGAAGAAAGGAGATGAATATGTTGTTAACGGTCAGAAGATGTGGATCACAAATGGTGGGAAAGCAAACTGGTGTGTTAACAGTTGACTCATCTTACGGTTTCTCTTACTCTGTTCTATACTGGCTTTCTTTTCCCCAAAGTTGGATACTAGTGTTTCTTTCAAGTTCTGTTCTAAATCTGAATCTTCATTATGTTTCACCCCACTACACTTCAATCTGTGATCAGTGTATCAGCACAAGGTATAAGAAGACACTCTCAGGGCTGTGCAAAGCCTAGAAAGGAAACTAAGTGATGACATGGCAACTGTCCATTCAAGAATGCTTCTCAAACCTTGCTGCTATCAAACAAAATAATTCCGCTTTTCTTCAGGGGAGGACAGCAGCAGCGTGATTTAACTTGCAAAGTAAAGGTGTAGTGATTGAGATCAGTTGCTACTGATTTTACTCAAAACATCTCTCACTTCTAGTGAAGCTATTAAGGCCTTAAACACTTCCAGGGGTGGGACATCCACAACTTCTTTGGTCAACCTGTTCCAGTGCCTTGCCACCCTCAGAGTAAAGAATTTCTTCCTTATATCTAATCTAAATCTATTCTCCTTTAGTTTAAAACCATTACTCCTTGTCCTGTCACTAGACTCAAAGGGTAGCTGACAAAGGGTTTTGTTGTGTTTTATTTTTTTATTATTTTGTTAACGATTGGACAGTTATTCTTCCCTGCTCTGTGGCAGAATTTTTGGATTTGCTTTTCCATGGGACTGAGGGAACAGAAGGAAACTGAAGTCATTTCTCTGTTGTTTCGCTTACTGCCATGCAAAAACGCGTGCAGCTTGGAGCTAGGACAGCTCAAGGTTACTCCCTCTTGAGTTCTAAGCAAACCCCTGGCCATGGCCAGCCTGCATGCAGCAGCTCGGGGCAGCCCCTCAAAGCGGTGATTTCTTCAGCTTTATGGGAAGACTTTGTTATCAGTCTTTCTCAAGGAAGGGTGTAGGCTGAAAAGTGATGAACTGAGGTACAGAATCTGCCCCAGGTGCCGGACAGGCAAAGAAGTGGCTGTTTCCAAACAACCGGTTACAGCTGCTAGTACTGATAAAGTTATACCTCAGTCCTAAAACCTCTTAAATTGGCAATAAAGAAAGCATTTTGTTGGTACTTTTTGAAGGGTGCACTGTAAAAGGATGTTATAAAAAAAACTGGTGCCCCAAGCACATTACTTTTGGAGAAACGCACAGACTACGTACCCTCCTTATGTGGGCATCAATTTGTTTCAGTAGAGCTCTGGTTTAACAGGAATACTAACCCCTACTGACTAGGTTACAGCTAAGGGTTAGATGCGTGCTCACAAGCTAATTAGGGTTAGATGCGTGCTCACAAGCTAATTCTTTCTAGCCCTACAATCCAGTGGAGCTAA
>VXAA01007295.1:0-45925 GCA_013399115.1 Anseranas semipalmata
GGTTCTGATTGGTGGAAGGAATGAGGGTGGCGTGGGAGGGGTGGGGGAAACCACAGGTGCGGAGAGACGGGGGGGAAAGCAGCCCCTTTCAGAAATCAGACTGAGGCAAAAGAGCAATCAGACTGAAGAGAGGAAGGCAGAGACGGACCTCGGGAACTCCGCTCTGTGCCGTCGCGGTCCGACATCTATGGCCGCCTTCCGTGTTCGCTGTCCCACCTGCTCGTCCCTTGGATTAGTCCAACCGCCCCTGGTGGAGGCCGGCCTTCTCTCATTTCCTTCAACTATTGGCCCAAGCAGATGTCGCTCACTCCAGACGGGACCAATCAGCTCGCGCACACCGCCCTACGAGACGTGCGGCGCGCGGGCCCGTCCCCGCGGCGTCGCCGGCAGCGTTTTGCCGTTGCTCGAGGTGCTGCCCCCTGCGGGGCCGCGGGCGCCGGGGCAGCGAGGTCACCGCGTGACAGGAGCGCTTGTAACTGCTGCTCTTATCCCCACTGCTGTCCTAGGCCACTGCTAGTCAGACGGCTGGCTGTCACATAAATACCAGACTGCGTGGAGCACTCGGGGTTTGTCTCCTGGGCAAGGCTGTTACTTCCCCGCCGTGACAAGGTGCCTCGCGTTCTGCCGTTACCTTTCCTAGCTAATACAAACAGCAGTTATCGCTGACTCTGAGAGTACTGAAGTCAGCTGGATGCCGCTTTAGACAAAAGGCTTTCTCTCTGTTCATTCACAGCTTTTAGTGCAGATGTCAGATGAGGAGATGCATCTTTCCATGAATACATATTGTATGTGCCGGTTGCTGCGATGATTTGATTTTAGGTTTGAAGTAAACTCTGCAGTATTCCTGCATCAGATGCAAGGTTTCTCCATGTATGCAATACAGGGCAGGTCAGAATTCATAACCGTCTCCTCCACTTCTTTGGACGGTTCTGAAACATAGCTACTTGTTGGGCTGTGCTGTGAAAAACAATTCTGCCCATCCTAGCTTGAAGGGCCTGGAATGTAGCAGTATTCTTCTTAAAAAAGACATCTCATTTGACTGGAATCTGATGAAACAATTATTTACTGGGGAGAAAAGGGGAAGGTCTTTTTTGTTTTGTTTTGTTTTGTTTTGTTTTTTGCTAGAAAAAAAAAAAGGCAAGTGAAAGAAAAGAATTGAAATTCCATTTCTGCTGAATCCATTTTCTTTTACCATCAAGTTGCTGAGCTGAAAAAATCATTATTTGCACCGATGTACTCTGTTATACCTTCACAGCTCAGAATCATCACTCCCTGCTGTGGAAGCTTTTATTTCTTCTTCTGACTACGCAAGGTACACTAAAACCTGCTTCTGCTGTAACTAAAACACTGCACATTTACTGGCCAAATAATCCTTGTCTTCACTGTTCTTAGTCTGCATGGCGATTCTTGATTGCTGGGCTCAAGGATCATCAGGCTGTTGAAAATGGTCTGATACAGCTTGATCTAGTTTAAGAGTGTTAAAAAGGCACCTTCTTTATACATATGTAAGGTTGGCTGATATTAGTAATGCAGCTCATACAAGCTCTCTGGCCACACCTGGTGACAACATTTCTCTTTATTTTGCCGTTTCAGGGGCTTAGATACAATAATCACATTCCTAGCACTGCACAAATCGCATTTTCAGTACTAGATCATACAAACCCAAAATGTCACAGTAGAGATTTCTGAAAGCAACATACAAACTCTTGTGAAGGGATCAAGCCTTGAGCACAGTGAACTCAAACTACATCAAGGTAGTTATGTCTTTCTCCAGAATACCGTGCTTTTTTCTTAGAACTATTACACTTTGAGACATGACAGAACAAAATTACAAAAGCATTCGCTAGTGCCATGATTCAGCAAATCACAGTGCAGTGGGCAGATACTGGACTCCAGTTTCTGACATCAGAAATTCTCCTTGGTCAGAGGAGTTCATAGGCCTAAGGTAAAGCCATAGAACTTTTCATAATGTTCACCCTTAAGACAGCAAATCTTTCTATATCCACCTAATTTACACTTACAGATGCAATATGCAGTCACTGTTTGGAGCTGGGATGGGCAAACAACTGTGTGATCATGAACAGGCATACACTCTACACAATTTTACAGATTCACAAAAGCAGTTCCTCCATATATTTCAGAGAAATACAAGCTCTGCATGTGGGTAGTGCACACACATGGAGTTCTACACACATATGTAGAAGTTTATAATTTTAGCAATGTTGGAAGTATGAGACTATATTAGGTGTAGAATATTAAAAAATGTGCGTCCCTTTAAAGAATCATGCAACAAAATGTCCGTAGTGTAACTGATAGGGTATCTTTGCCGTTTTTCATTTGTAGTTGTTTTATTCATCACATCTTTCCCTACACACACACTTTTTTTTTTTTTTTTTCCAATTATACATTGTGGTTGAAATCTGAAACCGGAAAATCTATCCTCACACATGCATTCATCTAGCACAAATTTAAAACAGAAATCAACAACAAAATGCAGAAAGAAAATCTAATAATATTGGCAATAATATTTTGGCTCCTGATATTTTTCTAAGATAGTGCTGTTCTAAGTCTTACGTGTCAGAGTATGCCTCCAGCTAAGCATGCAGCAGCCACTTCCTCCTTCCCTTCATCCTGCAAAATATCTGCCATCGAGCAGTTGATCAGAGTAGATCCAAACCTAGAGAGGTAACAGGGAAAAAGCTGCAGGACAGTTGGCTCTTGTGGTTCCAATGCTTGGGCATAGCAAGGCGCTGAACAGTGACACCCCCAGCACTTTGCTAGTGGTTACCTGAGACTGTGCAGAAGGCTGCAGGACAGAGCAGCCCCCAAAAGGGCTCTCACTCCTTCACCCCACACCAGCCAAGAGCACAGCGCAGGGCAGGAATGGCTGCAAGGCTTTTTCCTCCCTGCCTTGCAGCTTTGATTCCTCCATGTCATCTTCCTCCATTTAGAGGCTTGACACAAATTGCAACAACCCCCATGCTATAGCTCCCTGGAGAAACTTGAACTGTCAGATGGAAATACATTGCTTTCTGCTCCATCATACAGAAAAACTGAGGTCCATGTCTAGAGGAGACCAACCATGACGCTCAAAATATCTGGGGATAGATTGGTGTTGTTTTTAATGATGTAAAAATAAAAATAAAACCGGCGTATTCTTGCCTTATAAGAGAAGATGTTTTTGTCCCCATTTTCTTGTAGACCTTTTCCCTTCTGATAGGTTTTTAGGTTTCCTGCTGGTCTTGACAAAACTCTTTCTGCAGTAGCAGACTTTATCATTAAAAATGCAACATTCTCTGTGGAAATAACATTTACAACACTATACAATTCTTTTTCTTCAGCGTAACTCACACACGAACACTAGGTGCACTTACGATATTTACTCAATTGTTTGTTTTTAAATTACTAGATGAGGAAATACATAATATTAAACACTCCAGCACATTAAACAAACATACCAGCTTCCTACAACAGAGACTTCTGCCTTTGGACAACGTGATAACGCACCACCACAAATGAAAAGATAAAATTTAGTCAGGAAAGAAGAAGGACATTTCTCAGCAAGAAAGGTCACTAACACGAGCAGTTCTGCTGCAAAGGGGGTGGGTTGTCTGTGAGTCGCACATTCCTTCCAGAAGTGCCCCTGGAAGGGTCTGATTCTATACTCTCCGACATCTTTTCACAGATTATATCCACAAGGCGCTCAAACACCTGCCTTACATTGATGTTTTCTTTGGCACTAGCTTCAAAATAGTCAAAACCTGTGAGAAAAAAAATGAAAAAAAAAATCAAGAGACTGATGATATGGAGATGATTTTTAAAATACTAATCAATTTTTTTTTTCAGAATTCACCTTAAGGAAACAAGAAATTAGACAATTCTTTGGCTCAGTTGACTCTCACAGTCTCATAATACTGAGCAGAAATGCTCCTAAAATTCATCAAGCATCTATAAAGGTCAAAGGTGTAACTAGATCCTTACCAAAGCACTAGTAAACACTTCTGCAAACAATACAGATCTGAATAAACCCAGGACAATGGAGACGAATTCTCCCACTTCCATCAGCGAAGTGGGCTGCAACTGCATGATGACCTGCAACTAAATGTTGATTTGGGCAGGGGTGTGCCTGTGCTCTAAGGACCCTACATGACAGGGCCAGTCTTATCTACAAACCATTTCTACAGTCCGGCAAGAATTAGATAATTATATTTCTTCTACTGACCAATTTCTGTGCTACTTTGGTCCTCTTTTCTCCCATTCTTTGTCTGATTAAACGGAAAGCTCTTCAGTATGATTAGTGCTCATACAGCACACATCCTGACACCAGTTCTGACACGGGCTGTTCAGCACTGCTGGATTACAAATAACGTTGTGTCTCCAATAGAGTAATTTTAGTGTCCAGCAGACAGGTCCTAACTGCAGCAATGAGCATGGACTCCCAAACACTGACTCTTTCTGATTAAAAAACCCACAACAACGCTGGAGTCATACCAAGGTATGGATGGCGCAGAGGCAGCTATTCCTGCTGCTGCCTGCTGACACCCAGCGCTATGCAAAACCAGCGTCCTCTCAGGCGAGCCCGAACTCTGCCTCAGCCAGGAGCAGTGCATTGAACTGCAAAGCATTACCTGTGCTGTTTTGGGCCACACACTTCTTTATCTTTCTAACCATGAGGGTCTCAAAGGCCAACCATCACTTAAAATGGCTATTGCTTCTGTTTACAAGGCTTGTATACCACCTACAGCAAGAGCGCAAGCACCCCAGGGTTTATTTTGGAGTAAGACACGTTCTATCTTTTGGGGGCATTCTGCATTGCATCATTTGCCTTGATTCTCTCACTAATGAAGGGAAAAAGAAGTCTTCTTAACTAATTACCTCTGCTGGTAGACTGAGTCATCTTGTGTGAGATAGCAAGTAGGTACCTACCCCATTCTATCCATTTCAGAAAACATGGGATAATGGGTGAAGTGATGGTGGAAATATTTGCCTCGTTATTATGTAAGGATAGCTCTCGAGTAACAGGCAAGGGTTCTGCCTGCCCCACTTGCCGTCTTTGATGATGATTAAGAATGTATGTAAAAGGCAAAAGAAATCAGAGAACAGAACTATGATATTTGTCAGTCCAACATTGTTTTAGCTTTTGCTGTGGCTGAAGATTTAGTTCACATTCAGGCCAATACATTTCTTAATCTGATTGGAAAATGATTCCAATGACGTCAATGCCACTGCACAAGCTTAGAGAAAAATGCTAAAGGATAACCTTTATCTGAATCATTATGATGAAAGCTAACAGTTTAAGCAGTCAATAGTCAATTAAAGAGATTCCTCCTACCTAATACACAAAGTAATTTCAGATAATGCTGAACACAGTTATCACATTTAATATACAGAAAAGCTGCCTGCTAAAACAAGGTATATTTTCCAGCTCTTTAAAAAAGACCATTTTGTATGTTGGGAGGCTGTGGAAGAAGAGGGATGGGACAGCACATAATTAGCTTTTGTTTTTCTTTGCACTGGGACATGTCCAGTGTGATGACAGCTCAGGAGGCAGAACTGGGGATTCTCCAGCAGAACAGCTTCCTGCTGATGGAGTCAGTCGCTACTGTCACTCCTGCTCGTATGTGTGTTTTGAAGTGTCCCATACATAAAGGATTCAGATTCTAGATGCCATATTTGTGTTTAAACAAACAAATGAATGATTTTTTGGAGGGGAAAATGACTGAGTTGTACTTAGAGACCTACAGACAGGACTGTGTTTATGAGAACTTTTTCTCTTTTCTTTCAGCTGAGCTAATAAAAGCTGTTCTCTCCAGATAAACTTTATCTTCCTTATACCCTTACATATTAGCATTACAGATACAGCAACACTACAAGAAGGTAGCATTCAGCAAAAGTAAAATATCAAGCTAGAATATATTAATCATCTTAGTTGTAATGCCACTATTAAAGTATTACTGCTGGAAGGGTTTTTTATTTTACAAGTCAAAATGAACACGCTCTAAAGAAGTGGAGGAGGAAAAAAGATAGAAAAGCTGTGACATGTACCTAGCTGATCAGCCAGATGTTTCCCTTTCTCCAAAGGAACAATCCTTTCATCCTCCATGTCGCATTTGTTTCCAACAAGAATCACTTGTGCATTGTCCCAGGAGTAAGTCTTGATTTGTGTGGCCCTACAGCAGGACAAGAAAGATTGTTTCCTTCCATCAGCCATGCCAAAAGACAATCATATTTTAGGTATGAAAATAAATACCATTAAACACAATATCCATATTCAAATACTGTTCATTAAAAGACAAATGACCAAGCTTACACATAAAGCAAGAATTCATCCAATGTAATCTACAGCCCCGTTCTATTTTATTATTCCTTAACTTTGTGTGACAATGAAGTTCCTTATGAATTTGTAAGTGCTTTACAGATCTTGAGATCCAGACAAAAAGCTCAACTGAATAATTTTTGAAGTCTAGGGAAAAAAAAAAAAGACTCTTCCACAGCTCATTCTCTTTCAGCTGCAATCTATCAGAAGATCTACAACCAATCACACCTCTAAGGGACACTGTCTGTAGAGAAAGCCATACAATAGATACACACTTTGTACTAGTTCTACAACTTCTTGTAAAACATGAAAATAATTCAGAACAGGAAAAAAAATCTGATTTGCTGCAGCACAATTGCTGCAGAGTTTTAGTAACACCATAAGAAATTGTATATTGAGAGTCAAACATAGGTGGAAGCATCAAGTCATCTTTGCTTGAACAGAAAAACTGCCATGGAGACAGAAAGTTGCATAGAAACGTGGAATCAAATGCTAAAGAGAAACAGAAATTTACCAAATTGGGAAGATACAGGCCCAAGGTAAGGCTTTGTGAGCTAATATTTGAACCCAGCTGGATTAAGTGATACCTAAGGCAGGAAACAGCAGCTGCAATGACAGACGGCATGTATCTGACGAACGCTAACATCAATGACAGAGGGATCAAGTACACGGGAGTTTAAGCAGGAGCACTGAGATGAACTTAAAGCCTCTAAAGCTCTCTGTGGCTCAGTGTGCTGAAACAGGAGTGGAGCTGGCTGTGGACCTCAGGAGTCTGACCTTACACTTAGCCTCTTTATAGTTTTTCTAGGACAAAAGAGGATTTTTTATTTTATATATATGTATATATACACACATACATACATATATATGTCCATCCTATATATACATATATATATATGTCCTGAGGGGCCAGTCTCTTCCCAGCATCCTCACTGAAGTGTCACAGAGCCAGCAGCAAAACAATATTAACATGGTAGCATCTTTTCATCCATTTTTCAGGCTGGCCCATCCTATTTATCTTCACCAAGTCAGCTCTATCTTTTAAGCCTCCCTCCTTCCCAAAGGTAATTAGGCTGTCCTGCCAGAAGTGATATATGCCTTCCTCTTCCGCCCCTCCTCCAAACACTGCTCCAGTCCCTACTCACCTTCACATTCTTTGTCCCTGCTTACCACCCCTCCGTACAGGACACTGTGGTTTCAGGCAAATCTACCATTTCCCAGGAAGCCAGGAATCCCCTCAGACTTTAACTTCTGTTTAGTTTGCTCAAACTCCCCAAGCAATAAAGGCACTTGATTCCTTCACTTTTTAATTAGCAGCAGCCTCCAGCTCTGATCTACTAATGATAATTTTTAATTAGTTTTGAGTTGCTTACTTGCCTTTGCCATGGAAAGCAGACAGTCATGTTATTCCATAGATATCCGTGAAAAAGGGGTCATTTCACTGTACAAATTGCCTTTAAGCAGCAGCCTGTCCAGTTTGCACTGGAAAACACAAACCTAGGCCAATCCCAGTGGCACAAGCCCAGGCTCACACTGTAACATGTAAAAATAAACAAGAACTTTGTGCAGTGAAATTTAAATTCTTCTTACTGTCCTGGAAAAGGGCACTCTTCTGTCAGTCACTATTCTGGCTCCTTCACTTTCACGCTGCTGAATGCCCCATATAGACAAGTCCTGTGAGAGCTATGTGATGAGTTTATATGGTATTCTGTGGTTTCTCAAGGCTCATCACAGAAGGAAATGACTTCAGAAATCAGCCAAAAGCCCAGGAAGATGAAATCTCCCCAGTCTCACTCTGTAAACAATAGAGAGAAAGTAAGTCTCTCTCCGTTCAGCGTAAAGCACCTACAGCCAGGCTCTTCTGACCCCCATTCCCCTCTCTAGTTTTGTTTCAGTCCTTGGGGGGGTCACATGAAGACACGCTGCCAAATCTTAAAATATCTAAATGGAATTACTCGGAAAATGAAAAAGAGAAAAGCATGATGGATCTCCCACTGAAACTCATTCTTCTTGGTTTTGTACAAGCTAGTGAAAATCCTCTCTCTCAGAACACTGCCATTTACACTTATTGTGAATAGTGGGAAAAAAAAAAGCTTTACAAAGCAGAATGTCTAAAAAATCCTGATACTTATCCAAAAAGGAAGGCAGCAAATTTCTGGGAGCTTCTGGAAAAAAAAAAAAAAAAAAGCTTGTGCAATTGAGGTGCTTCAACAACTATCAGGTCAGTCCTGTACATACACTGGAAAAAGTATGTGACATGATAATAATGCTATGCCTTATTTATGCTGAATTCCCCAAATGAATGATAAAGCATGTTTTTTACAATTCATGCTTAGAACAAAAATAGTCGCAGGTTCACAGTTACATGGATATATCAAAAAACTAATTTGGAGATCAGCCTTAAAGATAAATAAAGCTAGTGGTTTGTGAACCCACCTGCCACTTAAATCTAAGTTAAATTTAACCAATTTTTCCTTCCCTTCTACAAAATTATCTAGATTGCCCGAAGCAGTTTCCACAACGTTTTCTATTTACTTCACAGTAGCAAATGCTGAATATATTCTACTTTCTGTACAGTTTCAAATGAGGTATAATACACTGATTTATCTACACACAAGACTACCGAGGCAATGTCAAATAATAACTAAGAAACTTACAAACTGAGCTGAAAGCCATAAAAGCTCATTTAACCCTTTCACTCACCCTATAGGAAAGACATCTTATTCACGAGAATGAAGTGAAGACCTCATGTTCGTATACAGCTCATCTAAAGACAGCTTATCTAAACACCTGATATACAGGTATGATCGTCCTTATTTAGGAGAAAGAATGCCTTTATTTTGTTCAGGTGAAGTATTTCTGGAGTGACACAAACAAGCCAGAATCCTCTTTAGGATGTCTACTCATAAGAAAGGTGTAGCAAAAAGATCACCCAAGGAAGAAATCCTATGGCAGACCATTTCGCTTGTGGACAGGTGTGGACAGGTCAGGAGGCTGTTACAACAGTCACTGCCAAGGAGCCAGAGATGGGAGGTAAAGTGCACCATACATACATGGGGTGAGTTTTAGAGGGGATGTTGGAGCTTCATTGAAAGGCTTGGAGAATAATCAGGCTAGCAAACGCAATCTACTATGGCAATTTCCCAGCTAGAGGGAGGATATAAGCTCTGACACTGGAGAGGTCTACAAGGGAAAAGACCTCTCTTTGGCTGAAAGCTGACTTTGCACAAGTCTACCTCCCCATAATTTCAGCATAATGATGAAGATGGATTTTGAGATCTCTGCGCACGCCTGGGAGCTAAACAGAAGAGTTTGTCATGGGCGAGAGCTTACTTGGAGTGCTAGGTCTCTGGTTCAGCTGTTTGTTCATGCTTTTGGCTTGTTTTCTGTAGGGAACTCTGCAAGAAGAGATGGTACAAGAGAAAGCAGTGAGATGGGCTGAGACTCACGTTGACAGCCTGCTTACACAGCATCTTAAAAAACCTGAACCACTGAATGGCTGTAGGCAGGGCACCAGCAAGAAGGAACAAGCTTTAGACTGGAGAATGTTCTATTGTAAAACACAGTAAATGAGTACTGCATACAACTTGAACCATTACGAGGTTTTGTCAATGGGTACAATTTTAGGACCCAGGAATTACGTTCAGGTGGGAAATTCTTACCTGCCAATGAGAATGGACTAGGATGGACAGCAGCTAAACGTTAGTGGAAGAGGTATCACTTCTATTGGTGGAAGAGGCATAACTTCTATTTTATTTGCTCCTAATTTTCTTGAGGTGTCCTCCTAATCTTGACAGTGTTTGCTTAATGAACTCAGTTCCATAATTACATGCCAGATGACTTACCCACACGCAGAAGTTTTTTAAATTTTAATTAATTTCCTTTTTATTTGTAATGAATGTATATTACAGTAAAATATGACGAAACTGTGCCTGCACACTAACTTGCCCCCAGTTAGTTTGAAAATGCACTTGGTTAAATCAGTGTAAGACTACATAAAGAAAACCAGACAGAAGTTCAGAAAAGACCTCCTAAAATATCTGTTCTATCTGAGAATTTGCATTGAAAATATTTGAACATAAAGACTCTTGAAATAGAAGCCCTTTCTACGTCCTTCCTGATTATTTCCAAATGTATTCATCAATTTCACAGAAACAAATAACTTGAATCAGATGAAAGCACGTCACCTAATTTGAAAATATTCATCAACTGTTCATTTTTATTTTTATTTTTTAAATTTACAGAAATACATTTTCATTTTTTAAGGACATTCAGTGGGCTTCATCCAGTGCAAAGGGTTTTTTTGTTTGCTTGTTTGTTTTGAAACAATAATCATATCACCCAATGGGAAAAAAATCCTACATATTTGCTATGTTAGCAATATGCCAGGGACAGATACAGCAGCACCAACAAAAGACAAAAGCTTTGGTTTGCATTTCTTGTCCCTTCAAAAATTTAGAAAACGACTTTGCAGACTGGGAAAAAAAGTCTCTCAGCTGCATCACCACTAGAGGACTCTGCTGGCACAGCTATGCCGGCTTTCCTACAGTCATTATTTCCTCTTCTGTGGACAAGCTCCAGAATGAAAGGGAATGGGCTACCACAGGACGGTTTTTATCTGCCTCCCACCACTTGGGCTCAGAATCTTAAAGCTCATAACTGGAAAGAGTCCTGACATGCCAAGTAAAAATCAACAGCAGTGGTTCACCTCTGTCCTTTGGCTGACAAGTTCCTCTTAGCAAAGATACTCATGCAGCCCCTTTGGGGCAGGAAGATAGTCAAGTATGCAAAGCTGACCTTGCCATAGTCTTACCCTGGTGCACCATTGCCTTTGATGGAACAGATGTTAGACCACTTCAGTACAAAGCTTCAGGTTAAACTTCACCTGTGCAAACTTTACAATAGCAACCCACAGTAGCAGCTCATAGAGTGGGATTTGGTACTTTTTTTTTTTTTTTTTGGTGGCCAAAAGACCATTTAACTGAAATATTGAATACATGTAAAAAGACTGACATTTGTATGAGCCCATCCCAAAGATCTGGAGAAACAACACCTTGCTCTTCAATACCTAGATATGCTTCAGAAACATGGAAAAATGGGTAGAAGAAAAATGATTTGAAAGTTAGAGTCACACAAGATAAACATGGCTTAAACTTGGATTTGACAAACAAAATTCCAAACCAAAATCCCCTATAAGCTGGCTGATTTTTGGACATGAGTACCAAAGCCAATGACCCTGTGACTCTTGCCTCTACACTGTGCATTTATTTCCAAGGATGTGTGAAGTCAGCTGCTTTTAAGAGCACTACTTACAAATCATATAAAACTTCGGGAAAAAAGACTCTTGAAAGGAACTCTTTGGTGTTACAGAAAGTGTGTTAATAACCTGCCTTTGTACAACTCCTCAAGGAAATTTAGGTAACCAAGTCAGACACCTCCTTCAAAAAAATCTCCATGTAGTACCCCATTCCCAAGCCCTTCATAGTTACTTGATTTGATAGCACTGAAACCATGTGTGTTTGCTGGCTGGTTGGCCACCACACACATGATGACTTGTCAGCTGGCTACTACCAAACGTGAAATAGAACAAGTGAAATTTCCTCACTCTTCTCTCTGCAAGAGTGCTCCTTTCAGGGTCTTTCTTCTCCCCACTCAAAAATATTTTCACCAAAGGTGTGTGAAGCTATGTTTAAGACTTGGAAATTTGGTTTCTAGATTTGGGTAAACTAGTAGAACTTATTAGAGGGGAACCAATTTGCAGACAGACAGGTAGATGGGCTGTGTGGTCACATATACCTCATTTCATCAAGAAATCAGGCTAAAAATATTTAGAGTTTAGTGAGAGATACTGCCCCAGCTCACATGCCTGCACTCTGATGGAAAAAATCCCTGTGCAGATACTTGCATAGAAAGCTCCACCTGAGCTTGGTGAAGGATATGCTATATGGAGGAACCTGGTTTGGGCAAAACTTTGGGTTTGTGTTTCTAGAAAGGAAAAAAATCTATTCCTCTATCATTAGCTGCTAAAGGACAGGTCAGGGAAGGTGCTGCAGTCCACCTTCTGCAGCATGGTGCCATGATACTGGAGATAAGGTAGAAGTGGAGACTACATCTTTAAATGTGATAATTATGAGCAGGTGCCTGAGTGGACAGTGAAAACAAGTAGTGGGCAACTTTGAAGAAGGCCAAGTTATTAGAAACAACAAACCATGTTGTTTTGGCTTTTGAGTTACAACCTGGTTTAAGAAATACAGAAAAGGTGTTCGACAGAAAGTGAGACTGAGGGGGATGCTAAGAGCCAGTGCCAGGTAAGGAAATTTTAAGTCACTCACTTGCTACCATCACATTCTCCAGGGAGGTCACTGAGATCACCACAAATCAATCTGTCAGACTTAGAAGATTCCAGTAACCTCTGCACTGCCTTTCTTTGCATGCTGACTATACCTATCTGCAGTATAAAGCAACAGGGTAACAAGAAATAATGACTGCAAGATACTTGAGGTGTCCTAAGCCTCCCCTGTCAACATGATAGTCATAATAAGAATTGATGTTCCAATGTCAGAGTGTTCAGTGCCATTACAGAAAAGTCAGAGAGACATGATCTGGTTTCTTTATCAGTTCTTTATACCAGGGACACCCACACCCTACTGCCCAGCTCTGAACAAACTCCAGCTGTGGGCCTGTATGAAGGAACTCACATTTTCTGACCCAGACAGAGATTGTATTCAGAACTGGACTGATGGGGGGAAAGGTGCCCCAGTGTCCCTTTGAGAGGATGCCGTGGCAAAACCAGAGTTCCAGCAACAAGGTCCAGCCTTCCACATATCTGTGCTGTGCCTACAGCTGCTACCTTGCAGCAGCAGCTCAAATGTTTTCACCCTGAGCATCACACTGGTGAGAGAACACCTCCCGTCAGCTACCTCCGTGGGGGCTACAAGCATTGCCCATGGCCACATGCCCTGGCTCTTCTGGGAAGATCTCCATTCCTCCTGCTCTGTATGTACACTTCTCTGGAAGGCAGGGAGAGTGGAAGAAGGACTTGGCAACAGCTCCAGATCACAGTGTGGGGTAAGATGGAACATTTCTTCCTGAGGAAGAAGACAGGTAGAGGGAAGCCTCTATGTGGGGAAGGGAAAGCGGGGAAGACAAGCCTCAGTACCAATGCAGCTTTGATTCTGCTATAGAATTTTTAAAGTAACTGATGTGGTGCTTTCATTTTTCACTCTGGCTTGTTGTAACCAAAAAGTCCAGAAATCATTTTCTAGTGTTTCTGCTTTTGTGCTGAATTCGGTGGAACCAGAAGAGCTTATAATAGCTGAGGATCTGTTTCATAAGCTAGTTGTAGCTGAAGAAAGAATATGGTGTTGTAAAGCAATGTGAAGAGTGGGATGTCAGATGTTCTCAACAAACAATTGTGAAGAGAGAATTGACCAAAAAAAAAAACCAACCAAACCCAACAACAACAACAACAACTTATTTCATACCAGTCCTGCACTGCATTGAAAGAGTCTTCACTGGTGATATCATACATCAGGATGAAGCCCATGGCTCCTCGGTAGTAGGCTGTAGTGATTGTCCTGTATCTTTCTTGTCCAGCTGTATCCTGGAACAGAAGGAATATTTAGACTTTAAGACTCAGATTCTCAGAAACAGGAGTTGTAGTTAGGTCCTATACCTAAAATAAGGCAATCACTTTTATTATTATGTATTTAAAAGTTCTCATTTGTTCTCACTGAAATGAGCTCTACTTACATCTTAGCATTAATTGGGCTTTTGCATCAATGATGATCTGTTAAATGTGTTTTGACACATGTACTATTAAAAAAATAACCAAGATGTCAACCCTTTAATTGCTCTTCTCTGCCTCAGCCTCAATGCAATAATAAAATGTTAGCAGAGTTCACTGAAAGATGGCACTTCAAAGCAGAGGCAATGGAAAACAGTCCAGCAGTGTACCTGGCAAAAGACATTTGTGTTGCAATTTAGTGTCACAGTTAGAAATATGTCATTGAGATGGATGCTGCGGGTGATTCAGTTCTTACCTGAGGTTAGAGACAAGAATTAAAGACTTGATGCAGTGAAAATTGTTCTACAAAGTGAGTTTAATGTGGACTGTCCTGATCACAGTGGCTGAGGTGCACGTACTAATTCCAGACTTACTAATCCTCCTCTTCAGCTTAATTCTCTTCAACTGTGGAGTGCTGAAGAATAACTTTACCTGCAGTTTTCATTTCTATGTTCAGCCTGACAGCACAAAGGTGAAACTCTGGCTCCGACACATACAACAGAAGAATTTCAAAATACTCATGACAGCTGGGAAATATGTCAGCTACCATCTGTTGGTTGACAACAACATTTATTCCTCACATTTCCAGTGGCCTGCTCAAACTGGGGAATATTTCTACATCAGATCAGCAGTCCTGTAGCCAATCTGCTCCCTCAGGACCTGTCTACTGAACCAGGGACAGAAGTTATGTGCTCAAAATAGCATATACGAGGTATCTATTGTTTGAATAAAACATTCCATCCACCTTTTGGCAAACAGCTTATCTTCAAAGGGAGTGCTCAGTATTCTGTGTTGACTGCTAGTTACTCTTATGGGTCAGCAGTTCTGAGATGAGTCCTTAAGTCCTCCAAAACCCACACTTCAGAAAGCATTTACTGCCACTAGTTTAAAATGTGATTAACAAAAATTTCCTTTCTCTAGAGAAAAAGACCCAGAAGGACTTATTATTCACATAGATACCTTGAAGAGAAAAATAAATCCACACAGAGCACTCTTTCAGGAGTATAGGGTCAGCTTCTGATCAGACACACCACAATCCAGAGAAAATACATGAGGTACGATGGGTGGGAAATCCAGCTTTTAAAATCCTACTATCCACAGGTCCCATAAATGCAGCTTTGTTTTTGCTGCATGCAAAATACAGTGTTGGCCCTTCCAGAACACACTCAAACAAGTATACCAAAGGGGAAATCATCCATGATCACCTGTTGTTCTGCACCAGCACATCACAGAGGCTCTCTGTAGGAGGAAGGCGCTTGTAAATAAGCTCCCTGCAGCTTGCTTAAAGGGCTCTGCCTATTGCACTGCCATGAGACTATCCACAGCTGTAACAAAGTGAATTTCCCAGGGAAGAGATTACGCAGCATGAATCTTGCTGTGTCTCCACCATACTTCTGGAAAGATGAAGAGATTTTTTGCTGAAACTCATACATTTATTTCAAGACAGGGTAGTCCACTGGCTGATCGTGGTGAGGCATTATGCACTGGCTAAGAAATATTTCTCTGATTCCCTGCTGACAAGAAGTACCAGAACAAGGTGGACACCACCTTGCAGCCTGAGTGATCATTTCTTCTCCTGCCATTGATAAATCCATCGCAGAGCTCTCTTAGTCACTGACACCGCATCCTCACTTCACTGCTGAACAGCTAAACCAGCTGTGCCATCTGGCTCCTGACTGCACTTCTTTAAGTGGGAAAGGTCTCTGCAGCATTATTATTGCTCTGTTTATATGGAGAGGCACAATAGCTGCTTTATTTTAGCCTGATTTCCTGAGGACACAAGGCTTATAAAATCATTGGTCTCCACATGTGCATGTGTGTATGCCTACTATAACTCTGGAAGCTACTAATGACTTTTAATCAGATTTGACTGAGAAACAATCTCAAAGGTATGCTCTTACAAATGTTATGAAAATAGGTGGTGAAGTGGAGAACAGAGACATTACGCATACACTTGGTGGGGGGAAAAAGCTCAAGTGCAACGGTTATCTTTTTCAGACACAAAAGGATCCACAAGAGAGGCTTTCTTCATGCCTCACTAGGAGGCAGACCTAAGGAGAAAACACCTCTTTAGGAGGAAGACCTAAATCAGTATAAATAACTTCTCAGATACTACAACCGATAAATAGAAACAAATGCAGAGGAAGTCAGGCTTAATTCACATGCTCACAGAGTTACTGTTTTATACCTTCATTGCCTGGTTCTACCTCCCAGATCTCATCTTCTATTTTCTGTTTCAATAGCCCTCTTTTTGGCTTAGGGCATGAGACTGTGATCAGGCAGTAAGAAAGCACAAGCAGCATTGTCCAGCTACACACAGAATAATTTGGAAAGAAACTGAAGTCAACAATGGCTCAGAGCGAGGAGTCAGTGCTGAGGAGGTCCTGGGAAGCCTGAAGGGACGAGCAGCCACGAGGGACTCTCACAATGGCTTCCAAAACATGCACTGGCACAAACTCAGTGCCTGCATTCAGCGAGGAACTGCACTCAGCCCACAGATTTCATCTATGTGTTACAGGGAGGCCGTGGTACTGCCTGAAGATTCTGAAATTTGGTAATTCCAGACTGTCGGCTTTAGTATTCTGCCTGCGAACCCCTGTGTGCGTCAGTGGGCCCTGATTTATACCTTAGTGAGAGACGGGGACGTGGCAGCAGGAGGTACAGAGCCCCGCGGGGCTGCAGGCATTTGCTTAGTCACAGCCTGTTCTCGGGTGGGCAACACTCTCACCTCGTTAGGAAGGCAACTTGCATGTTCATTAGTGTATACTTCAGTGCCTGCCTTCTCAGGTTATCCAGGAGGAGGGAGGCAAAAAACAAGCATCCAATATTTCACGGTATGTAAAGTTTATTCATAACCTTGCCCTTGTAGTAAGCTGGTACGATGCTGAGGTGTGATTCACCTCTGCATGGGTCACTGATGGATTCCCAGCTCTGTTTTACTGTACAGGAGCAGAGCATGTTTGCTCCCCGTAAAGGTTTTTAGTCATGTTTCTCCAAAGCCATTTGAATCTTTGTAATATCACCCTGAAGTGATTTTTTTCCTCAAGTTATGTTAGATTCTTAGCTATAAACTGACTTAATTTTCCTGTCTCATACCATGTTTTATGCTATCTTCATTTAAACTGTGCCCGCCCCCAAACACACACACAAATTTTTCAACATAAATGAGAGAAAATAAACTGCAAAATCTGAGCTCTATTTCTTCAGCTTGTACAGTAACTGCCCTTACATCTGTTTAAATTACCACAAACCATAGGTAATTAGGCATTTCAGTGTTTATGTGCAAGACGTTTATCTAATGAAGGAGATAAATAACTGACGCAGATTGCTTTTTTTTTCCCCAAGTTGTTTGCAAGATTTCCAGGTAGAACACAAACTCATTAGAAGACCAGAGAAGCAAGCAGACAAGGCACAGGCAGGGATCAGCGGAAACCCTCTGCAGCTCTAATTAACAGTCTAACCAAATGCCTAGGAAGAATAGTCTGAGCCTTCAGCATCCAGAAGCCTGCTTGGCTCTCCCTGATGAGGAATCAGATAGCTTAGTTATAGCCAAGCACAGAAGGGCCTCTGTGAGGTATATTTACACTAATGTAATAACAAGTCTGTTCTTTTGTAGCTTACATATGCACCTATCCTTGATATAAACAATTAAACAAACCCCACAAGACCATTAGTTGGTAGCTTGAAACAAAAATATGAAGGTTTTGCATTAAGGAGCGATCAAGATTCAGTGCTTATCACAGGAAAAAAGATCTAAATGCATTTGCATTATGTGCAGATGCCCTCCACTCACAAGGTCCATCACCTAAACATTCATATGAGCACAACCAGCTTTTTGTTATTTACTTGGCTGTCTCAACAGAAACAGCGAGGTACTTGTACAAGAAGCACACCTGAATGTTTAAATCACAATACATGCTCTTAGCTGCTGGTCCAAAAAATCAGAATCCCTACCATCACTCTTCCAGTGAAGATTTCCAGACACAAGTTCTTTGTACAAAATAAAATGTCACTGAGACTTCTCATCTGTACCAGATTTAAACCCCTCAGCACCATGACTTTTCCGACAGTGTATGTGACAGACTTTATAATAAATAAAACTTTCAAATTTTTGAAGGATTTTTTGTTGTTGTTTTTCAAAGAATAATTAGAATAGAAGTTACCTGTCATCCAGCTGGATGACAATTGCAAACTGGACGTGTGGCAATCCACTGCTGCTATGTACTTAGCACCTTCTTTGCTTAGGCTGCTAAGAGACTCAGAACAGAGGATACATCAGCCCCAATAACCAGCACCAACCACAACTGCCAAAGGCTATTGCTGGAGCTAAAAGCTATAGCTTTTTGCACCTTGTTACCAGTTTGGTCAGCCTTGGCGACAGGATAATCGACTTCACGACCCAGTGGTTATAAGGGCAGCAAGTCGTTAGACATCAAAATGTCAGGAGACATCTGTCTCCCTGCAACCAGAGCTCCGCTCTCCGCAAGACTGGCCACCTCAGCTCCTTTTCTCTACAAGACAGGTAACCCGAATAAGCAAGAAAAAGGCACATCTTGAAGGCAGAGGGCTGTTCATCCTGCTTCAGGGCAATCTGGGGCTCCTACTTGAGCCCTTTATGTCCAAGACATGTTTACTTTCCCTTCTGCGTAGATGAGGAAACATTTGTGCTCATGTGAAGCCTTCTCAGTTCCACGCCGGCATTGCTGCTGTAAACAGCGATAGCACTGCTCTGCGTCCATAACCTCCCCTGCTCTCTTCCCAGCTCCCGGCAGATCTCTCGGGCTGTAGGTGCAGCCTTCTCCGCTGGTGCCCTGTCAAGCCATCCTCGCTGGACCTAGCTATAGCTGCTCAAAGTTGGGGAAGCAACCAGCATTTCCTCACCTTTCTGGACTGCTGCAACGTAAAGTGTTACATTTCTTGTGACCTCTGGCAATTCTGCTTGTTTTGGTCAATGTTATTGATGCCTGCTGAGAGATGGCCAGTATGTTCCGTTCCCACCACCTGCATTTCAGCATGTGCACATTAGCCTGCATGCTCTCCGGGGCTGAGATTTCCTTAGCTGTGTGTTTGCCTAGTGCTAAGTGCAGTGCTCTGCCATCAGATCTCCTGCACGTTACATGAACACGCACACATTTGCTTCGCAGAAGTGGACTTCTGACTGGAAGCCACCAAGAATCAGCTAAACAGAAGTCACTTGGAGTAGGAGGGGAAAAAAGCCACCAAGAGCCTCACGGGTGAGTGAAGAAAGTGACCTTTGGCAGACTAGTATGTGACATTAATGAGAAAATGCTAACGTTGAGCTTACTGTTCCTGCTGGCAGCTAGAAATAGGAACAAACAGACAAGCAAGATGAGTCACTGGTTAAGACATGGAAAAGATGTGATGTCATGAAAAGTCTGTGAAGTTTCAATTGCTGCCAGGAGCAAAATAACACCTGGTTCCTTCAGAGCTCAGCTCTGATGAAAATGCTTCAGTTCAACAGATCATATTGAGCATGTTTTTTTCCCTCTCTTCTTATTGAGTGCTCCCGTTGCCCAAGGTTCACTGGAACCTACTCAGACACATTTAGATACCTTGACAGCCAGTTCCATTTGAGCAATATTAGCAATGTGCAGCAAAATATTTTTGCTGGAAAAAAAAAAAGCAAAACACACACACACAAAAACTGTCTTTTATATAAAAGGTGCAAAAGTGTTTTTTAATCATTTCCCCATCTTCACTTTAACTGGAAGTAGTAAAATGAGAAACCTTGCGTTATTTCGGTACAATCAGCTGCAAATGCTTCACTTTTCCCATCCTACTGTGCTTACTCTGTAGAGCAGCTGCTGCCACCCTGTTTTCTCTAGTGTTCCCACACGACTGCTTCCACCATGGAGATGGAAGTTTTACGAAAAGAGACTTTCAGTACATGCACAGCCTACAAAAGCTCACCAACATCTAGACACTTGCCAGAGGCCTCAGTCTTGTCCCCCTCCACTTTTGAAGTTGTGCCCTGCGGGGGACAAACTTGGTGGCTGGGCATCCCTTCAGGTGAGGCACTGCACTCACCGACTGCTTTTCTCTTTAAAGTACTTCTGCAAACTAAGCTGATGGACAAGGAGGAAAAGTTAACATAGGCTGACTTCACCAACCATTACAGCATTCTGGGGGGTTGGGAGAACCCAAATGTTTAAATTTGCTCAGCAGCTCCATACCATTTAAGATAAAAAGTGAATCACTGAAAATGCAATGGGGTGCATTTGCTCAGCAGAATGTAATTTCCAAACTGGAATCAGACCAAGGTACTGCGATTAACACTCCTGCTCATGACCTCCTAACATGTCAAAAAAAATATTTCCATTTTCCCAGGTGCCTTGAGATTCTACTAAAGATTAGCAGCAGTTGCCCTTCCTGATTTGTTAAATAGTAAGGAGGACTGAAATTGGGCTGCTTACTTAGGAACGTTATCTGCTCTTCTAATCTTTTTGTAGGTTGAGTTTCTCCGTTAGAAGATTTAAAAGACTGTGGCTGCAAAAAAAGAGGAATTACATGAAGAGGTACACCTACAGCTTAAGTTTGCTGCATACATTTCTTAACTCTTATAAAATTGAAGAGTTTTATTTTTCACGAGCAGAGGATTAATATGAAGAGCATTCTGGCATTTTTTTGATTCTTTCTGATCCAGTTATCTTGACAGAAAAATAAAAAAATGCCAAGAATTAAAATACATAGCATCTATACCACATACCTATTCCCAACTTCCTCTTCTCTAACTGCAAATAAACAATTTAAGGTAACAGCAAGCAAAGTTCAAATGCATCACATCTCTTGAAAGACCATCCACTGAGGGCAAGTGATAAAACCATCACTGATGCGATGAAAAATACTTAAAATATAAAGAGTCTGAGATCCTAGAATAAGAAGCATTTTAGGCACTGAATGCAATTTTATATAAAAATAGGTTGCCAGTTTTGCAAGCCCTTTCTAGTTGTTTCACATATATTAATTCTCTTAATGAACCACTGTAAGAACAGCTGTACAACGCCAAGATGTCTGAGCAATGTTAGCCACTATAAGCAGTGTTAATTAGCTAGAGTTGTTGAGAAGCAGATAAATCAATCACAGGTAGAGTACCTCAGAAGCAGCACTACACTACTGTGAATAAACAAGCCTGGACATCCTAGATGGTACCGCATTGCACTGGATAGATATGTGTCGGTCCAGCTGCCACTGTATGGGTCGTAACGGCGGTCTGCTAACCCACAGAGATAAACAACAGAAAGGAAAATCTCAGTACATTATAAATCAGCTCCCAGAAGAACAAATGCAAAATTTGTGAGCAGGAAGTTAAATCATCTGTGGTACAAATCTGGCTAAATTCAGTAATCTGGTTCTTTGATCTGGAAAGTAACAAGAGCAGGTGAAGGGAATTAGCATTATCGTGCTATCAGCCTCCCTCCCCCTCAAACACACGAGCAAAACAGAGCAAATCCCAGCTAGGAGAGCAGCAGAACAAGACCCAGACTTCCTGGAGCCTATTTCTAGGTGATCAAATGTCATGGTAACCAGCAAAGGAGGCAGCGACAGGGGCTGCTCGGGTCTGTGCGAGGCTGGGCAGCGGGTCCCCAGCTCTGCTCCCTGCAGCATCGCGGCGGTACCCAGCCCTCACCGGTGCTGGCTGCGCGCCTTGCTGCACGACTCCAGGCAAGGCCTTCGGTTAATTCATTTACAAAGCAAATATTTATGTCCAAAGGTGTTTACGAAGCTTAGTGACTATATGCCTGGAGACCTGTTTGTACCCCTAATTGTAAGGAAACTGAGTTTAGTATTCTGCTGTGAGCATCACTCCGAGGAAACGTTCCTATCAACAGAAGATTTCAGCATATTTAGTAGTGGGTTAGGGCTAAATCTGGGCCTCGTACTTTCCAACCTCTCCCCCATGTTATGGGAAGGGTGTCAATTCTAAGAGAAAGTGCTCAGAAATTTTGGGCAACCTGCTCTAGGTGGCCCTGCCTGAGCAGGGGGTCGGACCAGCTGACCTCCAGAGGTCCCTTCCAACCTCAGCCATCATGAGACTCTGTGATTTGGGGAAAGTCTTTATGATATTTCTAAGATTAAAAGGTCAAATCAAACGATGACTGGGGGGCAAGAGAGCATACATTAAATGAAAGGGCAGCAGCAAGAGAAAAAGAAAATAGCCCATGATTGTATATATTAGGAACCACACAAAAATATTATTTGAAATCCTTATGTTGTTTTTCAAGATTTGGTAGAAATTAAGAGTTGATCAGGCAATTTCCAATTTATTATCTTCCAAATTAAAAGAAAGAAAAAAAAAGCAGATTAGTCATAGCTCAAACTTTTTGTGGGGATTCTTTGAATGCTGTTATCAAAGGCATTTGTATCAAGAATGCAGCAGTTCTACCAAAACTTATGATTTTGTCCATTTTTCCATGATCTTTCTGAAGCCCCACTGCTGAATTCAGGTCAGCGTTAAACAAAATGATAAAAACATTTAAGGTTTTAGCACTCAAGAAGGTAGAATAAAAGCTTAAAGACAGCAAAACCCAAAAGCAATCTGAAGCTTATAAACCAGAAGGTAAACAAAAAAGGAACAAAAAGCATGTATCTCACTTCAAGTGAGAGTTTGAAATACATTTTCCAAATGTTGGAATTTAGTAATGCCACAGATCCCTCTAGCTCATAAGTTTATATTTGATAGAGATGTGCATGCACTTTGAAAAGCAATGCAATAAATAAATCCAATACAGTTCTTATTGGTGAAATGAAGGGGGTTTTGCTTAAATTCACAAACATTTCAAGAAAACCAATCAAATGGAATTTGAAACTTTCCAAGTAAATTCAGATCTCTGCTGAGAATAGAAAGGAAGATTTTCAACTAAAGGACAGCTATTTTGCAGCAGTTGAATTCTAAGCCTCTATTTTAAGATGCTTACAAGTACTTTGTCAACGACAACAGTACATGCACGATGATGCTCAGTAATAGCACAAGACAAAGAAAATCTGCTACCATTTACCATATTTTCTATTTTAACCATCCAGTCCAGATGTTGAACCACAGATCTCATTGTGTAGCAGCCGCAGATGGCTCTGCTGCACTCCTGAGGCAGTTCAGTAAGCAGCTGCGAGGTCCCTCTAGGGCTGCCATGTGCTTACAGTGCCTATGGGCTTCTCAGTAGGATGTCTTTTTGCAGGCTATTTTAAGTTCATCCACCTTTGTGCTTGATGCTGTCTCCTCCTTTCCATTTGGAAAGAAGGTCATGAGCAAACACTTCCTGACATCTGTGTGAGCTTCCTTGTTGTTTGATATTTTTACTGTGTACTGATCACTTCATCACCCCTACAGTGCTCCTGTGGGTATCACCACAATACCTCCCCGCTCTCTCCAGGCCATGTGCTGCTTCCTAGCCTTTGGCCAGAGAACATACTAAATGCCTGAATGGCTCCAATTTTGCTAATGAAAAGCACATCATATTTACCTTTGTAGAAAGACAGAAGAAAGCCACAACAGACTTCCCAACTGAAGAAAATGTTTTGATGGCATCACAGAAAAGGATGCCTGACTAATTTATCTAACATTCAAACAAAACTCTAAGCCAGTTTCAATCCTTGCCCAGCCCATCCCCACCTATCAAGAACTGCTCCTCCCTGCTCTAAGATCATATGGGGCTACAATCAGATTTTTCCTACCACAATTACCTACTTGAAATGTTCCAATTACTTTCTTCATCAACTGATTAGAAAACTGAGTTTTAGCAGCTCTTCTTGGCAGGAATCACTTTGCATTTCTTCTAAATTATGGACACTGCACCTAAGCCTATTTTAGAAGCAAGCCAAGCAAGCCAAAACAAAATCCATTCCTCTAGACCCCTTTTCAAGGGCAAATCATTTTGCCGAGGAATCCAGCAAAAAGAGGAAAGGAAGCCCCATCTAAAGAAACAAACAAAACCAAACCAAATAGCAATAACCCCCCAAAATTTTGTAGAGCTGGCTCACTGAAAAAGACCCCAAGAAGTCAAAGTACATATCAAACAGATTTAGCAAGCAGACTACAGCCAGGTCAATCACAGCATGTTCTGCAGCAGACGCACAACTCTGATACTCATGAGAATATCATATCAGCACTTCAGATGATCAGGATTTCTCACATAAATCCTGACCCAAACTGAGCTTGGACAGATGCTGCTGGGCCCACCTGACATTGCGTTTGAGTATAAACTGCTGGAAAATGAGCACTAAAGGATGTTAGCACCAGTGTGAATTTCATGCAGTTGAAGACAACAAATAATGAACAGATATTGACAAGAAAAATACCGGTGGAGAACTTTATCACATTTCTAATGATTTATTAAGCAATGCAAGGCATAAAAGCTACAGACCATTTCAAACCCAATTTGCTGCTAGGCTAATATGTGTACATGTACACAAGTGGTAAAGGTCAAAGAATTGTCATCCTAGCAGGAAAAATGTTAGCTACAGGGGAGAATTTTGGTTTGCTATAGCAGCATGGTTTATGTTTTTTACAGGACTTGAGGTAGCTTCTAGTGAGGGCAACAGAACTACTTTTATCAGGGGCAGATCCACTTGGCAGAGAAGAGCGCTACAGGGACCCCTGTATACACAGAGGTCTTGACCCCTCCCATGAGATTAAGTTTGTAAATAATAGGAAAAGATACAGTATTTCCATGTGATCTGTTTCTCAAAATATATAACAGACCTCAGCCCAACCAAAGAAGGCTGTAAAAAGAGCTGGTAATGACAACTCCAGATTGTCTTATTGAAAGTAAGGATCCTATGTGCAACAGGGACTACACGAGATCATATTTGTACAGAAGACAAAGTGTACGAAGTTTTATAGATCAACAAAAAAACTGGGGCATCAGTCTTCATTATATTCTACCAATTTTACATTAATATAGCTTCCTAAGATAGGGAAACTGCACAGCATTACCCCTAACAAGCAAAGGTCTATCAACAAATCTGTAATTGAAGCAATCATAGCACCAGGCACGATACAAGCACAAGCTCGTGCATAAGCATTACGCTGCTTCCTAATTCACCCAGACTGTCCACCAGCAGAAAATTGACAACAGGCTCTGTGGACCACCAGCTCGGTTCAGCATAGGACAGTTCTACACTCCATTGCCATCACACTTTTAGAAACACCTCTCAACATAGCAATGACTTTGTCCTATTACCCCAGGGAAAAAAATACTGAAATATTTATCAGATGAAGCCAACTTCCTTAGCAAGAACTAATCTCTGGGCAGTAAGAGCTCCTCTGCCTTCATGTGTAGCCATGTGATTTGTCTGGAGAAGGTGCAACAAGTTGTTTTTTTGAGGAATACAAGTTATTTACTATGACAGAAGAATGGTAGACCATTAGGGCTTGTTCTTGGTCCCACTCCAGTCCACAATCACTCCCCTTGACTGAAAGGGTACAGAAGCAAACTCTGGGGCAAAGCATAACCTGTAAGTGAGCAGAGTTAGATCTGCCAATGATCTAAAGACATTTTAACACTAAGGGGACATGACTTCAACAGTACAACTGCTTCAAAACATAACGAAACTACATTTAAATGAAACTGCACTTTTTCCCCACCACTTTGCCTTTGATGTCAAAGAATTAAAACTCAACTCAGTTTTGGAGGCTGTAGAGCAGCAGTGGAACCTCTGGTGTTGGCTGTCTGGATCTTACCCTGATGCTTTATACCAAGATTCAGACAGTGACAGGATCTGATCTTTGTGCAGAACAAAATGATTTCTGGTCTTGCAGGAAACCAGTGATTAGTTTCCATTTCACTGGTATACTTGTACCCCAAACACCATTCCCAAAGAGTCCTTAGAACAAAATGTATCCCTGTTTGAAGCATTAATAAAACCAATGCAAAGAACTGAAAGGAAAAGAACAGCTTCTCTCCTCACTGCACCCAGATCTTCTTTCTCCATCTAGTGTACCAAAGGGAAACTCATTTCCCTGACCCAAGGTTTTCTCTTCATCTTGCAAGTCAGTTTAAAAATGACAGAAGCCAAAACAACATCCAGATATCTTTGCTTAGATGTTTCCTTTTGCTAGCTCTTCAGATGAAGCCTGAAGGGAAAGCAGAAGACTTCATCCCTGTCCAATCAGCACCATCTGCAAACACATTTGCTTAAAGAGAGAGAGAGCAAGTGCATCCTGACTTACAAACCGAGAGCTCCTGTGAATCTCCGAGGCACCCTTAACCAGGCCTTTTGGCAGACCATGTGGTAGCATCAGAGCTCATTTTCTGCCAGCACCTGCAGCTGAAGGAGGGAATCCTAAGATCTAATCCTTGACAAGGAGCCTTTGCCACAGCCGAGCAGCACTTTGTGCCAGCCTTCCTGATGCTCAGTGACTAAAAATTTCCCAGATCCTAGTTATCTTCCACAAGTGGGGCATAAATAAACACGCTGCAAAATTTCATCCACAGTATGTACTCTTCCTGGAGTCAAACAGTCAGATGATAAATATTAGATGATAAAGAACATACACCTCACTCCTAATCTCAAAGCGTCCTTCCACCTCACTAATGAAGTCGTATCAAATCAGCCCTGCATTCATTAGGACAGTTGCATCAACAGATAGCAAGTGTTATATAAAATTTCTTAGATAAGATCAGACAACATTCTGGCACATGTTTATTTCATTTTAATTAACGAACGGACTAGTTGGAATGAGATGTAAACATAACCAACCTCCACATATGCCGTATCTTTCAAAACAGCTTATTGACAAGACCTGCAGGAACAACCTCCATCCCCACTTGCTTCAGTGATGCGTTCATTGCTCTGCCACTTTGAAAATGGAAGAGGCCACGTTTTTGTGTGGAAAGAAGAAAGCCAGCAAGTATTAAAGGTGCATTTGGCAGACAGAGAAGTTCACCTCTGTGCCCATGAAAGAACATGGAAGGGATCATACTAGAAATACTACACTGGGACCCTCCCGAGGGAATGGGATCTGCTGCTAATAATGGGAAGGAGACAAAGGTAGAAGAAAAAGAGACAAACTGAAATGAGCCAAAAGAATAGCAAAAAAGATGATGGGAGGGCTGGTTTATTAAAACAACATTGGAAGGGTGAAATGTGTTTGCATGAGCTAAGTAACAATGGGACATCCCAAGATGTCACAGGGCTTGTTTCAGCAGAGGCAAAACAGGCAGTGTCCTTGGGCAGGGACAAGCTTCTTCAGCTGTGCCACAAATGAACCAGGACCAGGTCTTCAGGCAGTGCCTTTGCTCAGCTGAATAACTATTTTGACGAGGATTTGATGCCCCGTGACACATGCTTGTAAGTATGTAGCAGCATCCCCCAGAGCTTTTCCATTTTGTAAATTTGTGACATTATCTGGATGCTGAAAAATTTCATAGTACGATAATGTAGATTAGTGCACAGTCTGCACAAGAATTAAAACCACACCGTCACCACCTCTAAATCTACGTGGTTATTGAAAAGCTATTTTTTCAGACATCATTCTCAGATTTCAGGAGCAAGTTATGGAAATACAATTAATGAAATTATCTAAAGAAAACAGAAACTCGATTACATGCTTCACATTGTGTCTCAATAAGACTGTGCCTAGGTCAGACTTCTCGGGTGGTAATAGGATTGTTAAAACAAAGAAAATTAACAAATGAAGAAAAAAATCAACCAGGCAGAATCATAATGCTCATAATTAGCACCTTTGTTTTACTGAAGGTATCAGAAAGCTTCAATAGCAGTATAGTTGAGCATCAGAGAGTTTTCAAACACACCATTATAATAAAAGGAAAAACAAGAAATTCAAAAACAATGTGCTATATTAACTTGATATTGCCATGGTAAACAGTTTTACAATTTTGTAAAAAAAGATTATAAAGAATACGAGTTACCATGGTACCTCTGTTCCTTCCAGCCTCACATTTTCAACACAAAGTGAATACATTAAAGGCAACATGGAGCTGTACTTTCTGCACTGCAAACTCATTCATCCTTTTCTGTGGGAAACTGCAATAACCAGCACAGGATTTTTTTTTCAGAATTTCTTTGCTCACAGATGTCACCAGCTTGTTACTCATAATTCATTATAGTTTCCACAATGTGAAAATGAAATAATTTCTGTGGTACCTGGACGCAGTTTTCCAAAGTAACTTCAGACAAGGTATCTGAACCAGATTTTGCTCTTGGGTGTGCTGCTGTAGAAGCTGGAGTTTTCTGGATGTCTGATCTCAGCTCAGATTAGCAGCAGATCTACTGCTTATTCACTTGCTCAACAGCAACAAAAAACTGCCAATTATGAAGCATGCTCCTGTCATTCTAGATGGACGGCACTAGAGGGGCAGCTCAGAAAATGAGAGAAGAAAGCGTGTCATACAGTATTAAAGCAAGGGAGATGAGTGAACATCACCAAGGCCTTTTAGGACTCCTACTGAGTCTTTGTGAGAACCTGTCTGTCTTCACTGACCTTTTACCAGCAAGTGTTTTTCTCCCAGCTATACAATCGGCTTCCTGCCTCCACTGATTACCTCTAGCCTTCTGGCCACTTCCAGTGCCGCAGCCCCACTTCTACACCCAGCCGTCCTTGCAGCGCAGAGATGACCTGAATTTGGTGTGTGTGCGAGACACATATCTAGATGTGACAAAGCCACATCCAGGACTACTTTGTGTACTTCCTAAAGTAAAATAGAAATTCTTCTTCGATGAGTGAGGAGTTGATATATTAAAAGAAGAAAAGAAAAGAAAAAAAATCCACCAGCCTGGAGGTAGCTATTCATTTCTACGGAAATACAGATCGTTTTTGCCACAGAGAAACATTACATTTCATAGGTTCACATTACGAGTATACTTCATTTGCCATTACTATCTACTCACCCACCTGAATGAAAACAGGTGTTAACTGACAAGATTTACTCCCCAAATATCATATAAAAGCTGCCTCGTGGACATATCAAGGCTGTCATCTGCCACGTCCAGGAGGAGATGCCACCTGCTGCTTGACAGGAGCAAATTAAATATCAGCAAGCCTCTTCCTGTCTTAGCTACTGTGCTCATGTCACGTGAATAAATCCTGCAAAACATACAGCGAAAGGAGAAAAGTCAGCTTGCTTCGTCCTGCGCCCAAGGAGAATGCCAAGCTGATCTATGGAGCAACCCTCACATGTCAGCGTGCCTTTCTCCTTCGCAGGAGTGCAGTCTTTTCCTCTCTACACATCACATTGCCTAACGGTGAGAAAACTCCCCAAGTTTCAACTCCAGAGTTTTCAAGTTTTCCCGACTGCTGCCAGAATCCTCCCCCACATAAAAGACTGGGTTTTCTACCACTCAAAGCAGCAGAAATTCATTATCCTAGTTTGGGGCAGTGCCCAAATCAGTCTCACTGGCAGTGCTACCAGCTGTGCTGCCAGCAGTGCAGCACACACTGCACTCGCCTCAGAGCCTCCCTGGGAGAAAGCAATCGCAGCTCTGCGGTCTGTGGGCACTCACCAGCTTCCCCAGCCTGCAAGTTGCTTCCTCACCAGGGACAAGCACACAGCTTCCTGCGCAAACTTGACCCTGCAGAGGGGCCTGGGGAGCTCCCCTCTTCCTGATCAGGCTCAATACAGGAGACTCTTGGCTACTTATAACCATGGCTGTTTAATCCAGTGCTGAAATACAAAGAAAAAAAAAAAATCAAAGAACCAGAAGCTGAGATATACAAGTAGAGGACAATATATAATCCTTTATCTTACACTTATCTAACCAAATCTATAATTGCTTGCTTTCATCCAGGTATGTACTTGATCCCAATAGTCTTGCCCCTTAGGCAGGCAAGCAGTGGGCATAAAAGAGGGAAACAAAAATGATACCTGCACAGATATATATATATATACACACACATTTAAATTACATATCTGGTAGAGAAGCTTTTATACAAGACAGAAAATCATGCATACATAATGGGATGTCCTTTGCACTGTAGTCCATGAACATTATTTGTATTACCTTGGTAGCCCAGGCAGTGTGACTACTCAAATGCTGTAGCCAAAACTTGGTGCACAGACAGCTGTAAAACATCCCACTTTCTTCTCCTCCTGCAGCAGCTGCATCTGTAGTGATTATTTGCCGGTCACCTGGATCAGTTGCTATCAATGACTATAGGATGGATTATTACTTAATGTTTTTATAACTAAGGTTTTTACCTCCTTGAGAAAGTGGTTATTTTTGGCTAGGTGGAAAACATCAGACATTAGCCAGGTCCCCTGTAAGGAGAACAGCTGACTTGCTATGACAACTTCATTTACCGGCCATTTGGAAAGATTTTTTTTTTTCCTCAATACCATATTCACACGGGTCAGAACAGTGGAGCCCGTTGTTCTAACTCAAATACTTAAAGCAGAGCATGTTTATTAAGCATTTCCAGGATCACAACATAGATAAGTTGATGCACTGGAAGAATAGCTACATCAAAGAAGGAATTATCACCTTTAGTTACTTATAAAGAACAATATGTCATACCCAGGCTGATTTACACCCATGCAATACACCAGGAAGGCTTCCTACCTACAAAGTGAATACTCACAAGAAAAAGAGTTTTTAGCCCGAGGTTTGAGATGCTGAGAACACGGAGTGCTGAATCCAACAATCTTTCTCCTACAATATTACGTTTCTTCTCCCTAAACAACATGTACAAAAAACATCTAAAAGGAACTGGCTTAATTAAAAACCCAAGGAACAATTTCAAAGATTTGTCTGAGCAGGGTGCCTATACCTCATGCACCTGTAGTGGGAGTTCAGTATTGCATTTGAACCAAGCCTCCTCCTGAAACTTTTTAAAAACAAGAGCTTATTTTGGCACTTTGCCCAGGCAATGCAACCTCCTGACCCATAGGAGGAAGTTTTGCTGAAAAACAGCATTTTTTCCAGCACAAAGTGTGGCAGCTGAAGGCTGTTAGTACCCAGCAGCTGAGGGTTTTCACACACCTCTGCATGGGGGTGGTGTGGAAGCTGTGAGCCCCCAAACCATGTTACTGCAAAGCCAGCCAGGTTAGCCTTGCTTCAGCAGACCAGCTGTTTCAATCTCCAGGCACTCAAAGCATGGCAGGGAGGGGACTGGCAGGTGGTATTAAGCACAGCAACAGTCCCCACGCTGCAGCTCACAGACAAGATACTGCTAGCCACAGGAAGCTGGAAAGTTAACACAGAGACTCAACAAAAAGAACAAGATGGGCTTTGCTTCCAGCATATAACTTGCCCAAAGCCTGTGAGCCACTGAAAGCTAGGAAAACGCTGGAATAAACTTCAAATCTCTAAGAAGAGAGTTGCCTGTGATTGAATTTGCTTGCATGTTACTGTAAGGAAAGAAAGTAGCAGAGGGAAAATGAAGGCGAAGAAGGGATGCAGAGTTCTTTGACTTTGCATTAGAAACACAAACACTCAGTATGTATTCTTCTCTTCCATAAAACTTTCATAGATTTTTTCTTTTATGAAAAAATGTAGTGAAAATAGCAAACGCAGGCACAATGTTTTTATTTGTACTGACAAGAATGTGTTGTCAAGCTGCAACCAGAATGTCTCCTTGTGTTCATCAAGGAGTAACCATTGAGAAAAGTTTCAAAATAGCCCAACATTCTTTACTGTACTTTTCATGCCTGTCATACAAACACTGTGTATCAGCTGTGCTAGAAATTGAAACAATCTTTTAGAAATAGATTGTTTCTCATCAGCATATCCTCATGTCAGTAATCAACATCAATCAACAAATCAAATTAATTCTCCGTGTGTTCAGTTAAAATGTGTAACATATGCTGGCTGAAACGTACACCAAACAGAACTGTGCTGCTGTAGAAAGCTTCTTTCTACAGCTACATTCAACAGCAACATCGGGTCAATTTCTATTAAAAAAATCTTTGTATAACTATTTTCAGCCAGCCCTATGTAGCTCCCAAAGATCCATTATCTGACTTGCTGAAATTGGTCAGCAGTGACCCATCAGAGCACATGCTGTCTCCTTTGGGCCCAGTCAAGGGTTAATTCTAAAGACAAGAGTTTACTTTCTCATCAAACACCACCTCCCAGAAATTGCAATTCACAAGGCATATCCGGAGTCTCAGCTTCAGTAGCGTTTGCAAGATTCACATCATGGTATTTAGAGTCATCAGTTACTCCACCTAGTTAAACATCTGGCTGCTGTCAAATTTTCAAGGTATGCTGAGCTGGAACGCACCTGCTTACAATACCAACGACTTTTAATGCCATTTGTATTGCTCAGGAGCCTCCATCGGGAAGCCACTGCAAAGGGGTCAGGCGCCCTGGCCGAGCAGCGCCTGCCCCAGCCGCTGCTGGAGGCAAATCCCCGCAGGGGGACCAGCGGCGAGCACCCAGGGCTATGGGGCTGCAGGAACAGGTGCCCACATCGGTCCTGTGGCCGCCCCCTCCCTGCTACACCGCCTCCAATGCATGCCTGGATGGCGCTGGGCAGACAGCCCCTTGCAGGTCTCCGTTTGGTTTTTAACCCCGCAGTTTAGCTGCGGAGTCAGTATCAGGCACAGGATTACGCACCGCCAGCGCGCTCGCTCATCCTGAGGGACAGGGAGAGCCGAGCCACCCAGCGGTCCTCTCCGCAGGCCTGTCAGTCCTCAGCCTCGTGGCTGCAACTGCTAACAAACCCAGCTGCTGTGGGCTGCTTGAAGTTGACTGGGAAGTGGACATTTAGCCCATTTTTGGATTACATGCATTTCGGTTATTTTAATGGCCCTGTTGTAACTTGATTTCAAACAGCAGAAAACCTTTGCTTGCCTCTCCGCTCTCTTTACTAGAAGCCTCAAATTCATACTCGATTAGACAACTTGTTTTTCTCTCAGCTGATCACTGTCATATGCCTTACTAAATGTGTCAAGCAAACAGTATTATAAGAGATTCATAAATGCTAAACCTCTAAGAAGCTTAGGAGTGAGAAACATAATCGAGTATCACTGCCTGAGGCAGAAGAGTTTTTCAGGAATTCTGGTAAGGGCCAATTCGGCACAGATGCGTTTTTATGCTGGTTAACCAGAAACAAGCAGCTTCAGGAAAGAGAAAGCTGCTTTCTCTGTCTGTGCTCAAACACCATGGGCTAGGGAAATTGCCATGCCATCTCAGAGCAGCAGTTGGAGTACTTTAGCACCTGGTCCTGAACTGTACAAGCTTCTGCTCAAAACAGTGACCAGATGTTTCAGGAACAGACATAAAATGGCAGTGAAGTACAATTATGTAAAACCTTACCAACAGGGGAAACATCTTCCTAACTTGGCAGCCAATCCTCAATAAGCCAGCTGGTGGTGAAAACTTCTCTTCCTCCTCCTCCTCCTTTGCCTGGATGGCCAGGCAGCCCCTCTTGATTACTTTCCTATTGAGCTCCCAGTGGCCACCTGCAGGTAAATCTAGCCTGTATTTAATCTCTAAATTTGAAGTCACATTTCTTGTTTGTTTTTTTTTTTTCATAATGGCCTTGACTGCAATATTTCACACACAGGTACACGCAATGCCACCAATCTATAAACTGGCTTCCCATACCAATCTGTCAAAAGGTCTTCTCCCAGCATCAGAAAGGCACGTGAACACAGCGATGCAGATGACCTGGCAGAGGCATTCACATCGCTGCCCTGATCTAGTTAACCAGCAATCACGTTACCTTGCTCCTTCAGTACCTCTGGGTTCACTGCAATTCACTATGGTCTCTCTGAACTTGCAATACTTTATCTGCTGCTATAAGATGCTCTTCAGAACAGTTTGATTTTGCAAGGGGCTGAACATCTTCAACTCCTGTTTCACCAGTGGAAGCATACCTTTAGTCAAAGCACATCTAGACTCAGTGTGATCACTGCAGCACTATTAATTAACAGTTAAACACAGACTTCCAGTGAACTGCCTGAATAGAGTTAGGATAAAGTATTCAACAAGTAGTGAGTTATCTGTCAACTCTGAACTGCCATATTCATTAATGCCAAAACAAGCACACACATAAATGAGTTCTGCGCTGATAACTAATAGCAAATGACTTCCTTGTGGTTTCTTTTGCCTTTTGTCACCTTTTGCATTCTTCTCACTACATCTGTAGAAAGTTTCAATAGCATCATCAAATCAATACAGACACAATCTGCAGGCATTTAACTTCAAGAACAGTATTACTAGCTGCTTTCAAGAAGTTAAATGTTTCATGTTATCAAGATAATTCTCGAGACGTATTGATATTCATGACCCCTCCTTACTTTCAAAATTCAGTTCTCTCCCATACACAGCCAAGTAAAATCTCCAAATAGGTTCAGAGTTTTCTGTTCACAGAAAAATGTACTTTGCAATGCTACTTTAAAGGATATCCTGTGAGGAATCCTGCAAAATTAGGGCTGGAAAACTGAATTGTATCACAAGTTGATAAAGTAGAAAGCATGCTGACATTCATTTTAGTCACTTCAAAGCAATTTTGTTTAAATCTGCTGAAGGCAAATTTCAGTGTAAAGTATGAAAGCTCAAGATCATCTCGTTACTACGATGAATGCCTATTAGAGCTTCAGTTGGGACTATTGCCTTCATTTATAAAAAACACAATTTCTGTTCCAACAACAGAATTAGCATAAGTGCCCTTACAGTCTTGCTCACAAGATCTGTCAACTATATCTTCTTTCTTATTTCAATCTGAGATTGACGTCAGCAGCATTCACAACCTTTTGAGAACTCATTCTCCAGTTTCTACTTAATTTGATGTCTTGGAACATTTATGACTCACAAAACTTGGTGTTTAAAGCTTCAGGGCACAAAAATGGAAAGAAATCCAAAGGGAAAAAAGATTGCATTTAATATAGTAAAATAATAGTAAAGAGAAAGAGCCAGAGAAAATACAGTCGGGTGCTATTTTTAGCAAGGGCTGTGCTGTAAAATAAAGAAGTGTAATTTTCGCTTTCATTACTCAATAAAACAAAGAAAAACAATTTTCTTTTCTATTCATTACTCAGTGAATGAAGAGGTCAGTCATAAAGGCAATGTTAAACATACAGAATTTCTGCAGCAACCTGCAATAGTTGAGCGATACTTTGGGACCTTCAAAGAAACAGAGAATCAAGCCTTTCAGTAGAGAACATGCACCTGACTCTGAGAGAAAGCAATTCTGCAGTCAGAAGTCACTGCTGGAAACAGCTCCAAATTGCAAGTATGAATTCAAAGTGCAATCTGTGCTGTGCAGAGTGCAAAATTTGAGAAGAGCTCATTTCTGAGGGGTAAGAGGTAGGAGATAATCACTGATGCCAACATATTTCATTCTTGCAAACCCCTGCCCTTTCCCCTGCACATAGACAGGCACTCTACATCCTCTGGATGAAGGGAATACCATGCTGATGGGGAGATGCATTCCTGATTGCACCTCACAGCGAGACAATCTACTGCAGTACTTCCATTCTCTCACATGGTGGTCCCTAGTTCCAAAGCTAGATCTCTGCAAATTCACCTCAGGCGAAAACTGAACTTCCCCTCCTTTTCTGAAAAGAGAACACCAGTTATACAAATCCCTCAAGCCTTGACACACAATAACATTAACATTCTTATTGTTATTAATCAAGAATTTAATAAATAAGATCTTAAAATTAACATGTCTTGGGAATCTTTTCATTTAAAAAAATGGAGATCCAGTGAGTCATGACTGAAAAAGTCACTTAGCATCTCCCTTTGAGGGACTATTTTGAACAAATACTTTATTGAGCAGACAGATTTTAGTGGAACACACATGACTCACCTGTGGCATGAAGGCAATTAAATCTATATCAAATTTCTTCTATCCATAAAATAAGTAGATAAATTAGAAGTGAAAAATCCCCTGCTTCTCATATTTCCCAGTAACAGTCCCAGAGCAGTTAGCAAATATGATAGCCTGGATTTATTCTCAATTTCCTGCATGAAAAAATATTAAAAAAGAAATCAATGCTGCAATGCTTCTTGGACACGCAGGCTACAGTTTAAAAAAACATCAAGAGGGCCACGTTGCACAGATTCTGACATTATAACCAACAAATCAAATACTACCTCTTTGGCTTTAGGTGATAAAGAGCTGTTCTTTTATAGAAAAAAAACACACACTGCTTCTTTTAATCAGCACACTGGCTGCACTGACTCCCTCGCAGTTATAGGGTAAGATAAGACTGTACATTTGGAGGGCACGTTCCCAGCCAGGAGGAAGGGCTGCCATTCCAGTAACTTTAAAACTCTGAAGATCACAATGGGAGTAAAAGAGATGTGCAGGCTTGATACTTTCACAGAGTGAATAAATATCTTGTATGAAGTTACTGGAAAATCAAGTTATCCGTTTCCTTCTGATTGAGCACTTGAGCTTTGTAAACTCAGCAACATCGGGTTTTGACATGAAACCGGAGCACCGTCACTTCCTGGTGTCCCAGCCACACCGAGGGTTCCTACAGCCCGTGCTACAGACGGGAGAGCTGCCAAGCGACTGAGCTGCCGATGCAGTGATGGAGGTGCTGTTGGATGTAAGTTAGAGCCAGATTCTGCCAGTACCACTGATTGAGGGGAAATTATCCATTACAATAGGAACTGTCTGGGAGAGCAAGACTATTTCTGCATTTAGGTGAAAAATTATTCTAGACTAAGCAGTCCTCACAAATTTACCTCATTTAATATCTTTGCAGTAGTGACTTTTGCTGCATGCTATTTTCAAGATGAAGGGCATTCTTGTAAAGAAGAGACACATTTTAGCTAAGGATTAGGAGCCTTAAACAGGCATAGATTTTTAGCTGTCATGTATTTATAGCAAAATAGTTGGAAAGAGCATCAGTATAGAAATACTGTTCATCTGGGGCATTGAGTTCCTATTATCAGTCAACACAAACAAGTCCCTTCTGTGCTTTACACCAAGTTTCACAGTTAAGAAAACAACCTAGGAAAGGGCTTTGGTCAGGAAGGGTGTACAAAAACAGGCTGGAGAGCTCTGCCAAGTGCCTATGTTCCTCATCCCAGGAAGCGCTCTGCCCAGACACCAACCACCTCGTAGGAAGGCTGGAATCCACATGGTTTTTATGCATATCAACATTTCTGTGACAGCAATTTCATCCCTGCAGAGTCCAGGCCTCCTGAACTTTCTGCTCTGGGCCACTCCTTACTGCTTGCAAGGCAGCACTTATGGGCACTGCTTCTCTGGTGTTGCTTTCTGCTGTAATTAACTTATTTATTACAAAGACATTGGCTTTCTGTTTTTTTTTTTTTTTTCTTCTTCATTTGTTACTTCTAATAATTAGAAATCCCAATGCAAACTAAAAAAAATAACAGACAGTCCTGCTCTGGTTCCACTCCCATTTTGTGCCAGTTTTCACTCCATTGACTTTCCGGTGTCAGGGCATGCCAGGACTGTGCCGTGGGGTCATGTACGTGGGCCCTCCCCTACCAGAGACAGCGCTGCCTCCAGAAGATGGAGGTGGCACAGCTGTGCCAGCATGAAGCTGTGCATAAGCTAAATTAGGCTTGCTGCAAGCCCCCTGCTGTACTAAGCATATCTTCCTGGTTTCAGACACAGCATCTCCCGTTTTACTACTCCACTGCCCAGCTGAATGCGCCAGGCTGGGTTACTGCAGTGTTAAACCGAAGCACGACCTAAGTTTGTCCTGCAGATCCTCCAAGTTTACATCAGTGTGAGAGATCAGAATCACATCTAAAGACCTTCCTTGGTTTTTCCTTGTTTTTCTGTTAACTGTTAGCACTGTGTCTTTGGGATTGTAGATGGCAGAAAAAAGGCTGTAAATCCAAACACCCAATGGCATTTCAGCTTCTGAACCTTAAATTGACACTTAAGTTTCTCTGTCTGATGGCTATGCACAGCCAGAACTCGCTCCCTGACAATCATAAACAAGTTCCCACAGTTCTTGCAAGCAGCGATTTCTGAAATCGCACATTCCCAAGAACGTGTGACACAAGCCTTCAGCCTCAGGCATCTTAAAAATAACATGGAAATAAGCTAGAGACATAGCAGGACTGAAACCAGCACTTAGTGTTTATCCCATTACCAAGTGCAACAAGCCCTGCCACGCTGTGCTGCACTGGAGGGGCAGTTTGCAGTAGTTAGGGCAACAGAAAGTAATCACGGCAGTTTTACAAGCCAGCAAGGACTGGGAGAGGGTAAAAGAAGCATAAGGTCCATCATTCCACTCTTATGCAGGAGAGACTTAAAATGCAATCTGCAGTCAGCCCTGCCTGGCTGTAGGTTTCCAGCACTGTTATTCCATGCAACCAGTTGATGCACCAGCATGCTATCTCATAGTCAAAATACTTCTTCTCTAGAAAGAAAACACATAAATCAACTTTCTCTTTTCCCCAGCTCTTCTTCTTCACTCTTATGCACAACTCAACTATTTTAAATTCTGTTACAGCTGTACTCTGCCAGATCTATCCTTACAGTTAATGTAAAAGTGTTTACAAAGGTGCTATCTGATTATGCCAAGGAAGAGCTAGGATGCATAACACAGAGCCAAGTGAAACTACTAGAAAAGTGGCACAGCCTTATAGAAACACATACAGCACGATGCTAAAATGCACAGCAAGGAAGCAATTTAGCATTTGGTGGTAATTCCAATGGGAAAGCATTTTTTAGCCTTCCAATAATGCAGGACAGTTTTAGAACTAACTAAATAAATCCCAAACACATCTGATGGGAGTTATTTCTCTTTCTTCCCTCTTAAAACAAAAAAATTAGTCCCACAGGCACCTGGGTAAAGGACATTTCACAGACCTGCAGAGCTGCCTTGCACAGTTCAGCACACGGAGCGCTTCCTTTCAAAGCTGGGCAGGGCTCTGTGCACCGCGGGCACCCTGCAGAGCCCGATGCTGTCACCACGGCACTCAAACACCCAGTAACTCCAGAACCACCACAGCGCTACCGCCAGCCTACGGACCAACGGACAGGAAGCAGCAGCGGGGTCCTTGAACAAGCCGTGCAAAAGCAAAAGCAGCATTAGGGTGAACAACCTGCCCGGAAAGCATTCTACGCACAGATCCCCTGTGTGTTCTCTTATTTTAGCACTCTGGCTACAAGCAAAGCAGACATACAGCATCACTTGATGGACATCAGCATCACACGTGCATGCACGCATCTACACACACTGCTCTCCCTCCGTGACTTCACCCTCCTGCACCGACGCAGAATGACTAGCCAGCCAGAACCTGGCTGAGAAAATACCACCACGGATCTTTCTTCAAGTACTACTCAAAGTTCAATCACTTGAGTCTTACACCATGTGAAGTTATTTCAGTTAATAAATGCATTATGCTATGAGCTGCTGTGCTCCATCTGCTTCACTCACACCTGCTCTTCCCAAGTTTCAGACTCTCTTGCCCCCTTCTGTTTCAGTTTCTTACAAATTAGTAGCAAAGCAATGACTATCTGATATATGATTAGCAAAGAAATGGATCTCAAGCAGAATTAGTGAAAACAGAGGACTTTTCAAACAAGGTAAAAGTGCACAACAGAAGTACAGGACACCACATGTGAGCTGGGTTAAAATATATGGGGCCAGCAATTGTACTACAGAGTACAATATCTCACATCTCAAAACCAGTCCCTGTGGTCTTGGGTTCACTGTTCTTTGTCTCTAAATTCAGCCATTCAGCACGCTCAAAAGTGTTGCACGAACATGACACTGTACTGTAGACAATACAATGCATGAAAGTTATAACTGTGACTAAGCTCAATAGTTACATTTTCTCATTTGACCAAAAATATATGTCTCAGGTTAAGTATGTGCTCACTTGACACAAATTGTGTGAGAAGTCAAATTTCACACACTGTACTACCTTGTAACTGATCACAGTGTAACCAAGCATATTTAAATATAGAATAGATCTAGTCATTATGCAGAAGATAAAACTGTGAAATAAAATCATAGCAACGGTGATTCTGACCAGACAGGGACAACAGGAAAACATTTTGAGGCATGCGAGTCTAAGCCCCTGTGTAAAATGACAGTCCATTCTACCAGAAAGTACCAAAATATCTGTTCTGGTTTCTGCTGTAACAAGCATTACACGCAAAAGGTCAGGAGGCCAGCCAACGCCTTTGTCCTTTCAACACTTTACTGCCTCGCTACATCAACTGAACAAGTTCCCTTGAAATTTCCCAAGTAAAGCTCTTCTTCTACTGGGCAACTAGTTAATATTGAGCCGTTTTCTCTAGGAAAGGGCTAAAGTTTTGAACTATCAGCACTGGATACAACACGGTACCTCTGAACGCAAAAAGTAACTTTCTCCATTTTCCCAAAATGCACCAAACACAGGCAAATACTCCATACTCCTAGTAATTCCGCAAAGATGTAGCACAAAGAGATATTACACCTTGCAACGAGATTAAATCCAATACTGTAAACTTGAATAACTCCAGTGATATCAGAGCTTAGGCTGAAGTTGAATTTGGCCTTCACTGTAATGCAGAGTTATAATGAGATAACAATGGGATTGAGGTGATTAACTATAAACAGAAATAAACCTTCTGTGCCAACTGTTTAACTGCAAATACAGGAATGCCCTGCTTAGAGCAAGCTTAGGCTGTTAAATAAATTCAATAGCCTCCAATAACATAAGCAGAAATACATTTTTAAGTGAGTAGAATAACCAGGTTTCTATTTTTATTTGTAAGTTTTTATCTCTCTCCCTTTTATCACTCTTTGAAGTCTAATCCTAGAGAACATTCGGAGTGGCACGAGCACCAAGTTCTTCCCAAAGCAGGAGCATTGCTACTTGAGATATAACCAAGACCTTGGCTTGAATTACAGGCAGTCACTTTTCTCTTCTCTGGTCAGATATTATGCATTGTGTTTTAACATCAGAAGGGGTGCTTTATGTCCACTCAGCCCTGATGATTTTCATTCCTGGGACCCAGGGCTGCAAATGAGATGTAATCCTTGCCTCCCTTACAAGCACCAACCTTGCCTTTTCACTATCATAAATTTGGCCATTTTAGTTCTTTGTTTAAAGAGCAAATCAGAGGATCTCACAACAGCTGTGAATCTACTGAGCAGAATCAGGCCCATTAGATCTTTAGAGACATCCATCACTACTGCATCTATACATTAAATTACAGAACTCCTATCTCTTTTTTTAGAAACAGGTTTTGTGCAAGCGTTCAAATTTAAAGTCAGTGCTTATAAGGAACTTATCAAAAACATGATGGGAATAGGATGCCAGGGGAATAGATAATTCTCTCATCTGAAATGCATAATTAGCTTTTGGTTAAGTGTGCAATTAACATTAAAGTTTACAATCAAGTATGACGGCATTCTAAATTTACCTCCTTTAAGTGAAAAAAAAAAAAAAAGAACATGGTTACCAGTGTTACTTTTTTGAATCCCTTCCCTATGAGGCGCGCTGCACAGTAACATCCTGTCATCCAGGCGACAACTGACAAAAAAAGCTTTTTAAAACGCTGCATATTTGCCCTGGAGATGGCTACACAGCTTGGGTTTTATTTTGGCTTACACTTTTTTGTGTTGTAATGGTAACTGCCACTCAGCATAATTAGCAGTTGTCATATTTCTGTTGGTAAAAATCCTTCCCACAAAAACAGAGTGATGATGCTTTGTACCCTCTTCCCAGCTGTGCCCAGAAGCTGTAGCGCACGTGTTCCCAACATCCACTAGAGCTCATCTCAGACCCCTACGGGTTTCAGCAGTTAAGCCACAGAAACATTTTTGTTAATGGGAAAGAAAAAGCTGCACTCATCCTAGTAGTTAAATTTGATAAGCAGCATCTTAAAAGAAAAATTATACTGCAGTCTAAAGATGTTGTTGCCATCTGAATATCACATCCTTTTTGACTTTTAGGTTAAATTTAACCTCTAGTTGTCTTAAAAAGGGTGCTGAACTAGTTTGAACTGCATTATCATCTGCCAAAGCCTGCACTTACTTATCTTTGTTATTAATGACATATATGTTTATAGCAGTGCAACAAAAATGAGACTTGTGTAGGGTGCTGTACAAAAGTATAACTTAAGTGTAATGAAATTCCTCACACAAACCATGTATTGTGTGGTGACCAGAGTATTGTGGCGTGCAGGATTTTGGGCTCAACTCTGCCACTGCTTTTCCATCAATAAATTTGCGCTACTACCCAAAGAGATCATGGAATTAACCTAGATTGGGCGAGCATGAAGGACCAGACTTTGTCCCTCAGCATTTAACCTCAGCACTACGTTGCTCTAGAGTTCCGCTGTTATTATCACTTACCACCAATAGACACAAAAATGCACAGAAGAAAAAAAATTCTCTCTTGCTGCTCTCACCTGAAACCAAAATCACTTTTATTCATTCAGCCTGCTTCCACTTGGATCTGGCCAGAGTGGCCTTGTCTAGCTGCTAGGCAACCTGAACACTGCATTTAGTAATAACTGTACGCATTTGCTAAGAATATAATAACGCTACCTTTGAGATTTATTTATAATAAAAAACATACTTATCTGAAAATGTAATAGCTTTCCTTTTTGATCACTAACTAGTAACTCTGGGAAAACAAAACTGTTGGTCAGGAAAGTATCTGCATGTATACCTTGCATACAGAGAGAGATAATAAAGCAGCTCCATATAAATACATCGTAACAGAGATGTTTTATATGGAAGTATTATTACAGATGACAGTGCTATAAAAGTTTTCTAATCCAAGAATTGTATTTATGCAGATATTAGAATATCTACATAATATTAATATATTTACATAAATAATATTTAAAATTAGAAAGGGCAATTATCAAACCTCATTGAACTATGATACAAACCTTCTCAGTAAAGGTCATTTATCCAATTTACATAAAATCACCATTCCAAAACAAGACAGAAAAGACTTGAAATTAAAACACAATCAACTGATCTTAGAGTTCTTTTTTAAAGAAAAAAAACCACAAAACATTATTTTGTATAATCCCTCTCAGGACCATTTTACTGTTTTGTTCTCTAGCAACCGACCTATCATTCTACTTTCAAAACACCACAAGTATCTTTGATAGGTCCCATTCCTCCCACTCCCCAACCCAGGAGAAAAAGAGCTTCCTTTCAGGTCTTTTCAGATGAGCAGATCATTTCCCGGACTGCTTGGTCACAAGCACAACCGACAGAAACCTTATTTTAAAATACCAATTTGGGTGACTGAGGTGTTAACGTCAACAAAGCCAAAGGCCCGCTAATTACATCAAAATTAAACAGAGCAACACCTTTCTTTGACCTTGACACCTGACAGCTTGGCACTTGAAGTAGTATGAGGTTTTCCTACCTTTAAGAAAATCCAAGGAACTCTATGTAGCTTGGCCCTATGCCCAAATATTCTGCTCTTCTAACTAACACAGGCAAAAGTAAGTCAATGTAGAAAGTCCCAATGATCACCGATCTTTCTTGATCATAACACAACACAGACATGGTAATTTTCCCCCACCTCAAGATTTATGTGACATAAAACAAGCTTATTTGTGCACAGCCCCTCAAGCACCTCCAGCCTGCTACAGCTGAATGCACTTAGAGCTCTGCAAGCACCCATGGACTGAAAGGGACGTGGGTCCATGGAGCAGTGAACATTGGAGGTTCCTAGAAATGCTCCTCTCTGGGTTTTATAGAGAAATTTGAAGTGGTTAATTTAAACACCTGCACCTTCTCTCTCCCTTAGTTTCAGATTAGGCCTGATCCAGTTAAGACTCAACATCAAGCTTAGCAGGTCGTAAGTTTAGAAAAAGTCAACGTAACTGGAAAGTTGCGAGTAAAAGCAGAGTGCTAAATGGAACTGCAGGGTCCCATGCTCACAGAAGCTCAATACCAACTGTAAATCATTTTAAAAAGTAAACAGAACACAGGTTGGTAAGAACACTCCTCCTTCCTACATATAGGAACACACAGTTTTGGTATACTGATGGCCCCCACTACTACATGTAACCTGAAGAATACACTGATATTACAAGTTTAGTCTTAGGACATGCAGGAAGTAAGCAAGTTCAAATACTGTGGTTTTTTGTTTGTTTGTTTTTTGTTGTTGTTGTTTTGTTTTGTTTTTTAAAGCAGTACACACAAAGTTTTTGTTTAAGATCCTTAAATCATGACTCACATCAGGGATCCATGAAAGGTACACGGAAATAGAGAAGTCACTCTGGAAACTGTCAAGCACTTACATGAACCTTTTATTGAAAAGAAATTTTAAATGAAAAATGTTGTTGATTAACCCCAGTATTACAGGTCCTACAGTTAGCACCCATTGAAGAATAAGCCTGACATCTCTTTTCTTAAGAAGTTTAAGGTTATTAAAACCCTTTTTTCCCTGAAATCTCCAAACATTTATTTAAAAGTCTTGCTTAATTCATATTAATCCCAGTATCTTTGCAAAAAACATAAATCTGTCACAGTGCTTTCTTCTTGCTCTTACACAATTTATTAGAGAATTTCACATTCTGAGACCAAGAAAATTGAACACAGGATGGAAGACATATAATTGCTTAGTGGGCCTGAACTCCAAATATTCTCATTACCCAAACCCTAAATGAAATCAAGCAGTTCCATGCCAGGTTATCTGCATTAGCTTCAATGTCAGAATTTAGCAACACAGAGAGGATATTTTATTATATAATTTGCTGCAACAAAAACCCAGCAACACAGAAATAAAATGAATCATACCATTGCAGTAAACAATAATAGAGCTCCTCATTTTAGATTCTCACTCTGGATTCAAAAAATAGTCACGATAAAAAATGTGATTACTATAATATTAGATTTAGATGCAATAACCTGAGGTTAATTATAAATCAAGTGTATATAGATCAGTTAGAAGACTATGCTCTTAGCTGGGACAGGGTTTTGGTAGAAATGCTATGCAGTTTCAACTAATCTTCAATTCTGAACTTTAAGTTTAACTTGTAGGAGAAACCACTAAACAGACAGCTGCTTCACATTAGTGAGCTAGCTCCTGGAAATTGTTATAAGAATAACAATTAAGAGAATGATAGCCTGATCTCTTATTTGAGATCTTTTCTTTTTATGCAAAACAGAAGGGAAGAATCTTGTTAACTGGAATTCCAGCTGGAGCCCTCTGGTACTCTAAAACACAGCAATCCAAGCTTAGTTTTTTTAAACACAGTTAGTAATTCATTGGGACATAGAGGGTTAAGCACCATCAGGATAAACACTATGGTGCAAATGGAATTTAAGTCATTTGCCAGTATGTAGAATAAAAGAACACACTTGCTTTCCACAAAAAGGAGCATCACGAGCTATTGACACAATTGCTTGGCCTTGGACCTCCACTCTGCAGCTCAGGAACTTTTTTTTTTTTTTTTTTTTTTTTTTTTTTTTTTTAACTGGAGTAGAAGGCCATCATTCAAAGTCAGACAAGGACCCATGGCCGGGTGCTTGAGCAGAGGGACCCTCCAGCTTACCTGCACAAATTCTCTTCCCATTTGACTTACCAAGAAGTCATTTCTCTCAAGACGGTTTGAAGCATACCTCTGCAGGCACGTGAGTCGCAGGAAGGTACAAGTATCTTATTTGGAGGACATCAGCTGACAACAGAAGCTATGTCTAGAAATCACTTGTTCAGTGCTCACTGAATTTTTTCACCTACTAGCGCCCACTCAAAAGTTGCTACTAAAAGGCTCCAGATCTGCTTTGGGTTTTGTTTTAGTTTAATAATACACCGACCCCTGAGATTGAAGAGCAACAGCTTAAGACCAAATCAAGAGTTCCATCAGTCAAGTGAGACAGCAATACAAAGAGAACTTATTAAGCAATACTGGAGGGATGAAAAAGACACAGCCACACAAAACATATAAACAATACAAATCTGTATTAATCAAAAAAAAAAAAAAA
>VXAA01007295.1:57154-71009 GCA_013399115.1 Anseranas semipalmata
GGGGGAGGGTCCTGGCCCCGGGGGGGTCCCGGCCCCGCTGCGAGGGAGAAGCCGGCTGGGAGCGGGAGCGGGAGGACCGAGTCCTCCGGGGACCCCGTCCTGGTGCCCGGCACGGCTCGGGGCGCCGCAGGCAGCGGCCGCTCACCCCCTGTTCCACCCGCGGGGATGTGAATCACCTCAGGAGCCCCTGCAGCGCCAGATGCGGAGAGCTTTGTCCGGAGTGGCACCGTTACTTGCCGTTCTTGGTCCCTACGCGGCTCTGCAAGAGCCCGTTTCGCTTCAGAACTGTTGACTCTGAAGCTTAGTGATGGCAGCAGTGTGTCGTGAGCTACTTCTCTACTGTTGAGAAGAAAAAAAAAAAAACATGAGGTGGTGGCTGTGATCTCTCAAAATTGCTTGTCTGAAGTGGTTACAGAAGACCCTCTTGTCTTTAAAATCCTGCAGACAGACCCCAAGTTCAAAAACAGAGACTTGATTTCTGTTGTGGCCTTTCTCTGGCTGGGAAACCAAAACAGCTTTCAGAGATGATCCCCCAGAGAAAGCAAACAAAATTAATCATGAGTGTTTTAAACACCCCTCTGGCATGACCAGTGAGGCACTTCCTAAACAGCCAGCCAAGATGGCAGCACATTTCCCCACTGCCAGGCTTGAAGCGAGTGCCCAAGCACAAAGAGCAGGTTCTTGATCTGGCATGGGAGAGCGGCTCCTTGACAGGGGAGGTCAGTGCAGGAGCCAGCTAAAGGTACAGGAATTGCAGAGTTCCTGTTTTCCCTCCACTGACTGGATAAGCAGCCTCCAGGGACCTCCGCTGATCTCAGGGCTCTAAAACTGGAGCAGAGATGCTGCTGTGCCCCTGGCACAACGCTCCGAGAACAGTTCCCTTCCTGCCCCATCCCATTGTGGTGGTGTGCTTCGTGTGCAGCACTTTGGTTCGGCTGCCCACACAGGACAGAAACCACTTTGTCTACTTGCAAAAGCTTTTTGCACATCAAGTGATCTTAACTGACCATCTTTGGACTGGCTTTAGGTCAGCCAGCCCTTGCACAAGCTTTAGCTTTGTAACAGCTCAACCATTTTAAAGGAGTCTGTAAATTACTTTTATTGCTACATTTTCCCCAGGGTAGCTGACCAGTTAAGTTTGGTGAGAATGTAGCAAGCCAGAAAGCGCAGCAGTGCTATATAACCAGAAAACAGCTGAGGCCTGCATCTTAGGAGCAACCACAGGAGAGCTGCAGGGAAGTCCCAAGGAACACCTCTTCCCACTGCAGATCACAGATGCCACATGGCATTAAGTCAGAGCTATTTGCCAGGTTCCCAGCATCTGAGTGACTGCCTACCCTCACCTAGAATGGCAGTTTATTTGCCATCGAGACCACAACTAAAAATATTGTTACATAAGCCAGGCCTCAGTCATCAAGAATCTAAACAGCCCCAATTTAAGCCTGAAGTGAGACATCAGCTTTGTGTAGGCAACTTGACGTAATCAATACTACAACAAAACCCCAGACTCTTTACAATGGTTATTTCAAAGACAACCTAACAGGCTTGACACCTGCAAAAGTCTTTTTCGCTCTTTGCGATCCTCTCGTTGCTCTGGGAAATGTTCTGCTCTACCCAACATGGTGTCTGCAGAGATGGTGCTAATGCTCTTCCCTCCACCTGCTGAGTGATGCTCAGTCTAGAAAGCATGGCAAGCCAACAGCCCTGTAAAGCACCAGCATGGAAGGCAAGTGGTCATGGGCAGATATCTGTGTCTTTGATGCATTGGACACATTATGACTTAGGCTTACTTGGGCTTCTGCTTAGAGATCACCTGATTTAACATCCCACGATCACAGCCACAACAAGCGCAGAGGCACTGTGCAGCCTAACTTCCAAAGGCATTTCCAGACTTCACACTATCTCTGAAATACCAGTGTTTATGTCCAGCTGCGCTGGAGGATTATAAAAGCCCTCTCTCAGTCAGGGCTCACTGAAAGAAGGGATGCACCTCGGTAATTAGGAGACAGGGAAATTTGTAGTGATTCTTTTATAAGGCTGTTTTAGGGTCTGTCTGTCATTTTGTTTTGCCACATTTCTATAATTTATGGAGAGAAAATTGTTTGCTCTTCTAGTGCACTTTCCTTCTAGAATTTGACATTATGTGGTTATCAGTTGCTTACATGGCTTCCACTGAGGGAGTTCTGCATTATTTTAGATTTATTGGTGGGCAAATGAAGAGAGGGAACAGGAGAGAACTCCCACAAGCACACCGAGTTGGAAAGGAAGAGCAGATGTTACACTTTATCTTGTTTTCTGACATGTGGATCTCTCTGACTCTCTCACAGCTGTCATGCAAGCGTATTTATCAAGCATGATATGCACACTCCGCTACTCTCCCAATGTTTCTAATTCAACCTACTGAATCCACACAAAATGCAATTGACCTAGGGAAACAATTTTAACTTTTTCAGTTTTCTTTTCTAAAAACAGTATTTTATTTATGACTACTGCAAGAGCAGCACCAAAGCACCTACATCACGATGATGGCTTGCTACGTGTGATGCTGTAAGTAGTAGTAATACTAATGACCTGCGTCTAAATGACTCATTGTTTAAACTCATAATAAGCTCTGGTCACATAGAAAAAATACTATCCCATAGAAGCACAGTTTGCACACAGATCAATGGTTTCAGCTCATTACCAGCTGTTGTCTGGGGAAGCTAGATGAAAATGTGCCAATTGCAAGAAGAAAACACAATCATCTTTATTTGAATAGATCACACACATCCAAGCATTTCTTCACACCAGTGAGGAATAAGCAGCATATATGCCCCATGCTGTCTCTCCAAGAGGTGTGTAAATTTCATCCTCTTTATCAGAGCTAGTGCACCAAAATCCTTAAAAATGTAGTTTGCAAACTGATCATATCAGAAACTGCACAATAAAGTGACATCCAAATTTGACTGTGCTGCCAACAGAGCTTCTCTTATGCACAGCATGTTATGTCATGTCCTGAAACACACTCAGAAAGCAGGGAGAATATCTGCAGTTCTTACCAATTAATATTTCTGCACCATTTCTACCTGCCCCATACTGTGCTTGCACAAAATGGTTCAAAAATGAGTACATACCAACAAACAATCTCTAAGCAGCAACTAGTTACCTACAGCCTTAGCCGGACCCAGACCAGCCTGAACAGCCCTACAGCCCAGCCCCAGCTTCTCCTGCAGCTCCTGTGGGCCTTCATCCCCTTCCCTGGGGTTGCAGCAATGGCATCGTGCCCTTTTGAGAAGGGGGAAACTCTAGTAAGTTGTCTCCGCTTTGTCCCCACATCATCACAGGGATGTGGGAAATGGAGGAGGAGTCACCTGTGTTGGACAAAGGAAGGAAGAACATAGGAGCAGCTCAGAAATGCTCAATTGTTTTTACTGCAGCCAGTCCTCGGTCATCCCGTGCCCAGGACGTACCCTGCCTGCTCCCCACACCTTGCATGATGGGCTGCTCTACCCCTGTCCTGGGACGAGTGCCAGCACCGGTGGCGTGTCACTTTTCCTGCTGTTCTGAGTCACAACCTGGAACACTTGAAGCACAGGTCAGCCAGTCTCTGCTTCCAGGGTAGTTATGAACGGAGAAGTTTGGGGTCTCTCTCTCTCTCTCTTCAGTCCCTAATTGAAGGAATCTAGCACAAATTTAGCCATTACAAAATTATGCCATATTTTCCAAAACCTGGAGGGGATTGCACAAGTCTTGGACCCTTTCCCCACTGCCTGTGACAGGTGACAGGCCACAGGAACTGGCTGGAAGCTATCTGTGGAGATGCCTCCTCCTCAGGGCACGCTGACGTGGTGGCAGCGGGCTGGTGCTGCAGGAGTGAATCACCACCTCTTTTAGGAGTGGTGCTCCCCAGACAATGGCAGGCCTGGGAATTGTACGCAGCCACTCCTTAAGCTAGACAAACTTTGAAAGGAAAAGCAAACTGAGTTTATTTGACTAAACTGCTTAACAAATCGGCACCTGGTTCTTGGAGAAAGAAAGGGGGAATGTGTTAATAATATGCCAGATAGTGTTGAGACAAAGTGACTTTCACCAACTCGACAGACCTTCATGGTTGCTTCTTGGTTCCCTTCAGGCAGCAAACTCACCTGCCCAGTTAGCCCCCAGGACAACTTACACAGTTCTCTGGAAGCGGGATGCAACCTTTTAGATTAACCTTATCCTTTCCTTGAAATGCACGTGAATTGGCAGTGAAAAGTTTCATCACCTCCAAGGATATATGACCTTGCATCCGTACAGGTTTAATAGTATCTCACTTCAGAGCTATTAATTACACAAGCTGTATGTGAGGACAATGAATGAAGCTCATTAGCAGTTTGATACAAGCTAGATACAATGGCAGACAAACAGACGTGGATGAAAGTGCATTTGACTAGGTAACTCCTAAACTCTCAGTATGCCAGATGATGGACAGGTTGCTCTGGCAGTGCTGGTGTTCCTGCCTGTTGCACTTTTGTTCCTTGCTGTGAAGCATGGCGAAGAAAAGGTTTCCTGAGCCAGTAGTTGACACTTCCTTAAAGCCTGTTCAGCCCCAGGTGCACAAAGCAACCTCTGTTCCCAAGCAGCCAGATGGCTAGCTGCAATCTAGTCACTCTTTAATTAACTTTGCATTTTTCCTCTGTGTGTTGTTTCTGGGAAGAAGGGAGCTGACAGCATGTTTGTTTACATGAGATTGATTTGGCCTGGCACTTCCCTGGGTCTATACTAAGAATTTTGAATTGTCATTGGGTTTTGTTATCTCCATAAATGGAGAAGCTGAGAATCCGAGAGGATTTCTGGGATGTATCTAAAGGAGTTACGTAAGTATGGAGGTTTACTGCAAGTCATATGCAAATGGATATGAAAACAAAATGAAGCTGATGGGGGCAAACTAATCTGAGGCCTTGGTTACTGTGCACTGTTGAGTTGCTGCAGTGTATAATTAACTTGAGACTCAACTACAACAAACACTGACCTGTAAGAAGCTCCTCTAAACCCTGTGGAGTTGCTTGCGTGCATAAAGTTACACAATGTACATACAGTAGCTCTTGGATGAAAGGTTCAAGATGTATCCCTCTGCGCGGCAGAAAATGCCAACCAGTATTTGTCACCTGATCTAGATCAAAAAGCAGAAGGGTGTAAGAAATCTGCATTAGGAATTAGTGACTAAAATATCCAGGTATAAAACTAGCAGGTAGCAAGAGAAAAATATTTATATTTAAGTAACAGATCAAAAGTTTACTCTGCAATCCAGAGACGTAAACAACATTTATATTTGTTAACTAGCTGCCCCTAGCAATCAAGCTGTGGCAGCACTCACATAATATTGTGTTGGGACCCCAAATAAACACCAAGGTGGCTAGCAAGTGCCAGGCTCCTTCTTGCTACAGAGAAGGACAAAAGCATGGTATAGAAAAAAGCAAGTATAAGGGAAGGTGGGGAATCTGTACCAGCTTACCATGTCTGAGTACACAGAGCGTAGAAAGGATTAAAGAGAAAGGAGGCAGCCAAATAGCAAAGGCAAAAGTATTACAGATTGTTTTTTCCTTCAGAAGTAGCTAAGTCTGGAAGGCAGAAAATGCTGAAGGAGAGGGGATGCATCAGAGAAGAGGTGAAGGAGATTAATTTTGAGTAAGAATGGTCTTAAAGGTAAATGATGAAGCACACTTCCCACATCTGTCACTAAAGGGAGATCTCTGTAGACAGAGAACTTTCTAAAAAATACTTTGAGGCAATGTTGCTTCTGACATCAGAGCATTTTGCAAAGCAAGGCTTTGGGACAAATGATGTGTGTGTCACAGGCTATAATTTCACTGCAGAGATAAGACAAGGGCAGAGCTGCTGTGAAAGCGTGCCTGGAAAATCACAGAGTTGTACCCTGCTATTCTGCACCAGAGATTGTTTTTTCTAATTATTATTTGTTGAATCATATCCCAGATGAACAAGCAGAGTCCTCCCCCTGGTGGCAAGAAGAAAAAAAAAAAAAGTAGCAATGAGTTTTTACAGTTGTTTTAATCTAAGGCTATAAATGAAGTAAGGAGCATCAGACACGACCTATTTTTTATTAGGTCAATTGATACAGCTGGGAAAAAAAATACAGTTTTGCAGAACATAAATCCTTTTTCAGGACTTACATAGAATTATTTAGTTTCAAGGCTGATACAACTTGAGAACAGTTGCTGAGTTCAATTTGACAGTTAATTTATTAATTTGCAAGAGAAGCAGATTATAAAACCTGTAGAATAACTTTTAGTAGCTGAACAGGGTAATTGCAATGTGCAATAATCCCATTATCTCCACTGAGTCCTTGTCTTTTAGTGCCCAATTGAGTTTTACTGTCTAAAATCCCTTTAAGGCAGAATGATCTGGAAAGTAAAATTCATAACACTACTAACAGTAAAAATGGACTCAGTAGGCAAGTTGGGTTTATTGTATCCAACAGTTTTCCCCAGCTAATAGTTTCAGCTATTTTCAAAAATTATCTGTAGAAAATTATGTCTCTGTGTTTGTTATTAGAAGTTACGGCAAGTGCCTCTTGGACGGGATTTTTTCGTTTAGATGACTATTTAAGTGGATGAGGGGAGAGCAGTGGGTGTTGTTTATACTGGCTTTAGTGAGTCTTTTGACTTTAGAAAGGCTTTCAACTGTCTCCCATAGCTTTCTCATAGACAAACTGATGAAGTACAGGCTACATAAATGGACAGTGAAGTAGACTGAAAACTGGCAGAACTGCTGGGATCAAAGGGGCTGATCACTAGCGGAGTAACCAAGGGGTGGATACTTCAACATCTTCATTAGCAATCTAGATGGGCAGATAGATTGCACCCTTAGGAAACTGGCAGATGATACAAAACTGAGGAGAGCAGTTGATAACCAGACACTTGTACTGAAATTCAGTAGGACCTCAATAGGCTGGAGAAACAGTATAGGTAGTATAAGAACGGCTGAATTACAATTATGTGAAAAGCAACTGTTGTCTTTTAATAATAAAAAGGAGAAACCTTCTTCAGCTGTGACATTCAACACTAACAACCACTGCAACATGAACAAAAATATATTCCCCAGTCCTTAAGAATGGAAAATTATACCCTTAATTAGAAAACAGTCTACATGTTTATGTTTAAAAAGGTTTAATTTTTCACCCTGGTACAAAAATACAGTACAACGTGATGGCAAGGCATTCGCCAAAAACATTCAAAGAATAAAACGGGATCCCCCGTAATCCTTCAACATAACCCACCTTCACTTGATAAAGCAATCAAAAGGTGAGTGCACAAGTAGTAAGTTCAATTTCTGCCCCATACCAAATAAGGATGAATCACACAGAGTTTTACATTGAAATATGTTTGCAGAGCTAAGAATTTCACATGCTACTTGGACATTGATGAAATTTACTCTACTTGGCTTAGTGGAAAAATTCATGGTTTGGGATGTCTATAAAACACCTGGCCCAGGAACATGTCCCATTCATATGAATCCCCAGTAAAAACAATGGGATCATATGATACCAGTGAGAAAAGAGGGATCCAACCCTGAATAAGTGTCAAAATGTCGGCTACTTCTAGTTATTCCAATCACACTGTTTGTCTTCAAACGAATGATTTGCCCTATACACCTCCCTTTTAACAACAAATATTAGTGGTTGCTCAAACACATGAATTGATACGTTTGCACATTATCTAGTTGCAAATAACCATTACGGTATACACTGCCAGGCAGAGGAGGAGATAACACTGTAATTGATGCATGTGTGTGAACTCCAAACAGGGTTTAACCTAACATTGTTGACAGGAGAATTATGTCCCTCCAGTGCATCTACATTCTTGCTCTGTTTAATCATTTCCTTTTAGAGTTTTGAAGTGATGGAGAAATGCCATTCAGTGTATTCATTATAGTTCATCTCCCAGGTGTTTTTGTTTGAAAGCATCACCTGTTAGCTTCTCCTGGGCCTCCTTCATCCCTTGGACAACTGAAAGATCAGACAGAGAGAGATCAACTATTAATCTCAAGACAAAAACATCAAGGTGTCCTGGTAATGAAAGTATTTTAAATCAACACAGAGTTACAGAATGTACATCTACAAAGCAACCTAAGGGGGAAAAAAGCAAAAAAAAGCACAAACAAAAAACAGACCTGTGCTCTTCTCCTAACTATTTGTGAATTCCATGTTTCTCCATATGACAAATGGAGACAGCTTAGGTCCTACAGACATTACGGTAGGTATTAAGGTGAATCATAATTCTGAACATGGTTCCTCAAAGCACGAAGAGTCACTCACACATGTTGTATGTAACAGCTCCTAGTTATGCTGTGAAGTATAATTTTTCTCCATTCAAAAGTGAAGGTGTTGGCCTCCACTCAGCACACACCCAGAGCTCTATCTCACTAAAAATGCACTTCAAATTACTTTTCACATACCCTGATCAGCATTGGTATAGAAATACTTGTAGCTGGGGTTTCCTTTCTCATTTATGATTTCTGGGTGGACTTTTCCACTGGGATCTATGAAACAAGAAATCAAACAGGAAATTTAGGTGGTAACCATAAAAACACAATCCTGTAAGTGTATGCAACAGCTGTTGATGTCTTACCCATGAAAAGGATTCTAGGAATGTAACCTCCGTCAGGACTAAAGGCTTCATCCTTTGGCTCTTCATCATCCTACCAAAGCAAGACAGAAAAGAGGGAATGTATTAGCACGGTATGTAACAAAACACAGTACTCATTTTAAAGAAACAAACTATTGCCTTCAGTTTCCATCTACTCTGAGCAATTTACATATTGAACGGACAATAGGTACTGCAGTATCTTCCACATTCAAAGGAAATAAGGCTACTTCCACCTAAACAAGTATAATTTGTGAAAATAATCTTTTTTTTTCTGTTTTGTCCATTTGCATTAGACACTCCGCTTTGGTTTAGGAATGTTTGATACGTCATGAGAGAATTAATATTAATTCCTTTACATAGGCAACAGACTGACACAAGGTACAAACTGTTAAAGAGACAACAGCAGAGAGTCAGGTTTATAAACACAATTAAAATAACTATACTGAAGAAAATTATTTTTAAAACAATTAGCTACATCAATCAATCCTGCATACCTACTTAGAAGTGCAAGATTTAAAATGTAGACAAAAACAGATGCAACCAGTTAAGTAGGATTCCAAATACTTAACTACTAAGCAGTAACATGGATACAAATCAGAGCGTAGCCTACCTCGAGGTTGACCATAACAAAATTATGGGCAAGTTCAGAGATCTCCTTAGATTCAGCAAACTTTGGCTTCAAAGCTAATTAAGGCGGGGGGGGAGGGGAGGGAAGGGGAGAGAGAGAGAGATGTAAAAATGGTGGAAAATATTTCAGGTTTTCAGGTCAGCATCAAAATCTCTACTCCATTCCTGCCTCTGGAGAGCTGGTACTTTTCAGTAAGCAGTAGGTAAACGGAATATATGTATCAAGCTGATAAAACCAGGCCCAGAAGAGCAGGTAACTGAAGCAATCCCTGCTGAGCAGCCATATGATGAAGCCTGGCCAACAGACATACGCAGTCATTTTGGAACCAATGGAACAGAAGCAAAAAGCTTGCTGTAAACCACCATTTCTCACTCAGCTAGTTCATCCTAAGTCTAGTCATTATGACCAGCTTGTTCCTTTGTGGTGCTGAAAGAGACAAAGCTTCACCTTCTAAGAACCACCAGCTGAAAGTAAGGGCAATGTACTCATAACTCTCAGAGATCATTCATTCTCTTCCATTTTTATAGCAAAGCGCAGGAAAAATTGCAGCCACTACAGACGTGCAGTACTACACGTTACTTTGCTGGCATTTAGGCATGGCTGGCTTTTGGCAGTGCTAACAGGTAAAGTGGTGCGATATTGCACCGCTGTAAATGACATATAAATACAGCTAACTACGTTTTGAATGCAAAGTTCATGTTTCTCACGTTACACAATTTGTACACAAAAGTTCATTAGAAATTTCATCAAGCTTTAGTATTAAATACACTCACCTTTGCAAGCTCCACACCAAGACTTGTGGATGATAACCATAAGAGGCAAACCACTTAAAAAAAAAAAAAAAAGAATTGTCAAATAAGGCTTACAGCCAAGCCTCTCAACTATTACTTCCACATTCTATTTCTTGTACATTTTAACAGTCAAGCCTTCTACAAAGTCTATATGTAATAGAAAATACAGAGACGCAGAGATTCTGCTCTGTTTGAAGTTTTTGCTGTCTTGCAAAAAGTTTTCCGATCTTAAGCACATGTCGAAATAGTTATTAGAAATGCCAACCAACAACCACTCTTGTGGAGTAGGAGACTTTCTCTTTGGAGTGTTTACTCTCATTAGTTCAGATTTGCATAGGAGCACAACTGGTCATGTGTTTTTTAGCAAATTGGCAGTGGTTAGTCACACCAGCTACGTAAGAGATCTCAGAAGGGATTTGCACAGCCACTTAAGCCAATCCAGTGGATGACAGTCATCCATCCATCTCTCTCCTCGTTATGGTGTGTATGTTTCAGATACTTTCTTCTGCAGCCTCCCATGATTAAGATCCTCCACCGAGCAATAATCAAACACAGTAACTTGGCAAACCCTTCCGCTTCCAGGCTAGTTTCCCACATGTTGGTATGCTGAAACAAATCTTTGACAAGTGTGAGAAGTGCCAGGACCAAGAAGAAAGGGGTCTGTGTGGAACTAAATAAATAAATTTTAGTACTAAATGAAATACAGTGTAAAAGGACCAAAGCGAAGAGCCTAAGTTCACTGTACAATGAATACAGAGAAGCTATTTGTAAAGGGCAATTCAGAGTATTAAGTTCAGTGTAACAAGTACATCACGTGAATATTATTCTCCATCTCTCTTCCCAAAGAATTCACTCGACCTTCACTACCTATACTACCTGTAGGTTGATTCCATCCCCGAGATATGTTTTTATTTAACCTTGTTCTAAAAAATCCCCTTAGCATTTCACCTTCTGATGAATTCAGGCTTAACAAGTTTGAATTCTCTAAGCTCCTTTGTAATGTATTCAGGCTGCATTATGTGATTAGACAAAGAGACATTAAACACAAAGAATTTCACATATTTCCTGTTGTAAGTGCTGGTGATTCAATTAATCCGTCACTTCACTGCTCTCAAGAGAATATCTTCACTAATTTACACGAAGTTCACCTTCCTAACAAGAAAAGTGACATACCTACAGGTGATTTTTATTGCTATTGAGCACGTCTAGGTAGTACAACACCCACCTCCACACTTTTTGCATGTGGAAGTCCTTACAAACACTTTTCAAACAGCTGTACTGGCAAAAGCTGACTAGTACAATAAGAACAAAGAATTGGGAATCTCACCCCTTTTCTCTTACCATTAAATCCCTTTAGCTATGGAAGAGTATCCAAGGGAAGCTAGTAATAGTGATACAGCTTTCAAAACAGTAAGAAAAAAATAAGATTAGGCAAAGGAAAATAAGGAGTCTAGAAAGATACACAGGGAATGATACTATATAGATACTTCTTTCAGGCAATGCAAAGCAAAGCAAAATATAACCTTTCTGCCTAAACACCACTGAGAATGATGGCAAATAATTACTAGCAGAACTGAAGGACAAGTTTTTCTTTAGCTGCAGATTGGTATGAAAGAAATCCCCACCAGCATTAAGTTATAGCCTTCAGAACCAGGAAAGGGTGGAGAAGAAGTAGCATTTGGAATAGTTCAAACAGAAGCCTGGCATTTATAACCAAGCAATATGCTGTCATCTTCTTTACGTAGGACTTTGTTTGCAGTAAGAAGCAAGAATACACATTTCCCTGGTAAAGCTCATATTACATCTGTACCTTCTCCCTAATGATGAAAATATACTTTTTTTCAGTTTCTATACAGTCCAACATGATTTTGCTCCTTTCTCAAGATGAGGCCGATTTAAGTCTGGAAAACATGCATTCGTCTTTATCATCAAGGATCTTCATGTCAGAAGAGTTACCAGAAGCACGTGATAATTGGTACTGCACCCCATTTTTTTTTTAAAGTAATAGAGATTTTCAATGCAGATTTAAAAGCAGCTGCTCAGAGTCTTGAAATACAAACTCCAAGCCAGTGAGAACTCACAGAAATTTTAGAGATACTGCATGTGTTTCCTCAGCTTTATTCTCTTTGACTGGGAAATTAATTTTATTTACATCAAAACATTTTTGTAGTCATTTCTCCGTTCTGAAATGCCTAAGTCCATTTAGCAGCCGCTATGCCAGATAAACAGCCAACGCCAAGTACGTCACTGAAGGAACCTTTCCTACCCCACTTTACCGTTTCCTCCCAGGTAAAACTACACATACAATTAAAACCAGAACCCAGCATTTATTTAAATCACGTACAAAGCATCCACCAGAAAGTGAAAAGTATATATAAGCCACGTATGTAGTAAAGACTGAAATTAGTTGAAACTAAGCACAAAAATAAGTTACCCAGTCACAGCCAGTATAGGCTTAGTGTGAGTTTCACCCAGAGCAGACACTGTCATTTTTGCTCATCCTTCCTATAACAGCATAAGAGCACTCACTTTTAAACAATTAGTGTTTTTAAAAGCATTTAATGATGACCTTGCAGAGAAAAGCCATAGAAAGTTATTTCAACAGAACAGTCCCACAGGTAAATTAAGTCTACTCCATTTAAGGCACATTTTATTGTTAAAATGTGAAATAGAGAGGTTTAAGTTTGCTAAACCAGCACCCTTCTGTTGTGCTGTGTTTGCAAATCTACCTCTTGGGTTCAATAGGATTTTTTGAAACAGTTATATCCTAAAAACACAGCCTCTTCCAGTTTGGGAACTAAAGTCCCTTCTGCAGTTTGACATATCTGGAGACAGCCTTGGAAAAGCAATCTTCTTATTCAAGACACACATGCCAATGTGGAGGGGAAAAGTCTTCCTTATGATCACTACCTTCAGGCTCTCATGTTCAGACACTACTTGATTACTGGGGTGTAGGTCTCCATAGGAGACTTCACTTGCTTGGGGATGCAACAAGCTCTCCTTTTGGAAAGATACACGTGTGGAGAATGCGGTGGGAAGGGTGGGAGAAGAGCGTCCCTAGGGATCCTCTTAGCAGTATAGCTTCTGCAGCTGCTGCAGGGCCATGGCACACATTTTCCCAGAAGTGTTGCTGCCGCGTGCTGTGATATGCGACAGGCGGGTCACAAGCTCCTCGGGGTCAGTGGCTGAAAGGCACGTTCTTACTGCTGCAAGCATTTTGGGACGGGGCCACGGCTGCACAGGCGATGCGCTTCACTGGATGCTGCGGCTCAGGTACTGCAGGAACATGCTGGCCAGCTGGGGCAAGTTTTCATCACTGGGCTGCATCTTGGTGTAGCTGATGAACTGCCTGCGCAGCCGGCTCAGCTCGGCCATGCCGACGGGCCGGTTGAGCACCAGCCCTTCCGCCACGCCGGGGACGCGGACCTCCTCCCCGGGCTGCGCCCCGCTCCTCTGGGCGGCCACGACGGCGGCCAGGACGTCCTGGGTGGCGCGGTCGAGGAGGTGCAGGAAGCTGCTGGACTGCAGGGGCTGGCTGCGGGTGGCCCGGTGCGGCGGCGGCGGGGCGCTCTCGAAGAGGGCGGCGCGGATGTCGGCCAGCGGCAGCGGCTCCTCGCCGTGCACCGTGAAGAGGGGCCGGTCCCAGCGGTTGCGGGGGTCCGGGGCCTCGAAGGGCAGCTCGGAGGGGCCGCCCGCGCAGTGCAGGAGGCAGCGCGCCGTGCCCGCCTGCCGCGCCGCGCAGTACAGCTCGTAGCGGATGCTCCGCAGCTCGTTGCCCGCGTCCACGATCACCACGTCCCGCCGGCTCAGCC